>JAUPMG010000019.1:8739960-8760868 GCA_031762675.1 Pachysandra terminalis
TGATTTTTGCAATTTACAAAATATAATTATGCAAAGAATAAGCTGCTGTTTTTTTTCTATAATTTTTACTAACTTTTTATTTATGTTTTCATAATTTACAAAATATAATTATGCAAAGAATAAGCTGCTATTTTTTTTTTCTATAATTTTTACTAACTTTTTATTTATGTTTTCATAATTTTATATGATTTTTAAAAAAATATATATTTTTTTTAAATATATTTTTTCAAAAAATAGTTTTAAATTTTTTTTCCCTCATGTTGCGAGACATGTCGCGAGATGTCGCAACTGGTTGCGATATGTCGTGCGACATGAGGAAAAAGGGAAATCTAGTGAGTTCCCTTAGATTTCGTGTCGCAACTTCAAAAATAGTCGACATGCTAAACACTGATATATATATATATATATGTATGTATATGTATGTATATGTGTGTATATATATATATATATGTATATGTGTGTGTGTGTGTGTGTGTTTCAATCACGCTCTTCATCTATGTAATGGAAATTGATGAGAACTATGTGTGTGTTTAAAGTTTAAACTGCATGGTTTCAATCACACTCTTTCCTTATTTTTGATACACCACCAATGTAGGGTCCTTGTAAACAATCAATGTGCATCATCTATGTAATGGACATTGATGAGAAATATAGAATTTTTTTGGCTGATCGTGCCAGAGTCATTTTGCTTTTCTACATTGTTGCCTTAGTGAGGCGTAAAAGTATTTCTTGGAAATTTGTTTAATCTGATCAGGTCTTGTAACTGCATGTTGACAAGCTATCTATTTTTTTAAAATGGCTCTATGAAAACCGTCTTATATGTTGAAACACAAAAATAATTTTGCTTTTAACAAGCTGGAAGTCGGTGCTGGCTTCGATTTTCAGGATTTATTTCTTGTTCTTCTTATTCTCCATTTTTTAATAAAGAAGTACTGATGACTTATAACTCAGTGAACCCCAATTTTTTTTAATGACTAAAGTTCTTGTCAGTGTGAATGAGAAATTACTTTTTTCTGTTCAAAAGTAATCTCTAAATCTATCCTTGATTGCTTGATATGCTCTCCCATTTCTTATTCATTTCCCTTGTTTCAGTATTATTGGGTCCAAGTACACGGAATGAGAAATTATAAGTTTCAACACTTATAAGTTTCAGCATTCAGAATGTTTAGATATACTGTTATTGTCAAGCTCATTTCTAATTTATTGCTTATAAATTGTGTAGATCCTTTTCATGAGGTGAAAAGCAGACGAGAAAAGAAGAAAGAGGTGCGTGCATGTGAAAAAAATGTTAATTTATATAATAACAGAACATGCATAATCCCTACAATCCATACTTTTAACATTGTCACGACTTCACAATGTTTAAGCCTACAAATTTATTTTTATTTTTTAAATTGCATCATGCAAATTCTTATGCGTTATAAGATTCACGGTTTTAACTTTTGTTTGGTACCAATATGTATCAGTATTGGCTGTTGCCAATGCCAGATTCAAGATTTACTAACAGTGCTTACTTTCGGTGAATTTTGGTCTTACCAAGCTTGTATCGGCTTTTATAGCTAGGCCTAATCACACGCTCGTCTGAAATATTATCTGGACTTGGTGGAATCCTATTTTTAACATTGCATCTCCTTCAAAACTTCTCTGGGTCGTTTCCTTCATGCTTGTAGAATTTTAACATTACTTCAAACCTACAATTAGATTTGTGAATCAAAGCCCTCTCATGAATATTCTGCAACATCGGGCTGATTTCAGGGATTCCTTTCTTCTTGTGTAATTTTTCCAATGCTATGTTTTTAAAAGCCCTGACACCCATCTTGATCTTGTGCTATTTCCTCTTCAAATCATATTTTAGACTTTAGAATCGGAGGCCCTTTGTAGAGTCAGCAAATTGAGTTTGACACGTACATAAGTTCACTTTTGCCAATAATTTTTTTTTTGATCGGTAAAAAGCAGTAGAATTCTTAACAGAAAAGAAAGGACCCTACGTAGTACGTACACAAATTGTGTACATTGGGATCACCGCACTAATGTAAGAACACCCCCAAAAAACCCTAAAAGCCCCAAAACACTCGAACACTAAAAAACTCTCTGTAGCAGATTCCTCCCACTTAGAAAACATCTCCCTGGTCCTCTAAAGTCTGAGTATGAAACTGAATGAGACTCTCCTTCCATCCCAAGCCAGAAGAATAGTATAGAAGGCACAAGATCGCCAAGTTGCTCCATCTCCCCTTCCACTCCCTCAAAGATCCTCTTGTTGCGTTCATTCCAAATAATCTAACAAATAGCAAAGGGGACTGAGTTCCTTATCAGATTTAGTCTAGATCTTTTTTTTCTTCGACTCCCACCCTTCAAAAAGCATTCGAATGTCTGTAGGAGTAATCCATTAAATTCCCAATCGATTTAGAATATTTGCCCCAAATGATGCTAGCCACTGAACAATGAAGAACATTCTCTTCCTCCATCTTACACATAACACACCTATTCGGGATCACCCAACCTCTCAATTGAAGATGATCGATTTTTAGCACCTTATCCTTCACCAAAGTCCACCTGAAAAAAGAACCTTAGAGGGAATATTGGATTGCCAAAGGTGTTCAGCAATTCCACACTTCTGCAAATTCTGAAATAGCACACTGTAATAGGATCTTACCGAGAATTCCCCTTTGGTGTCTCTTGACCATACCCTATAGTCCTGATCATCTCTGAATGGATAAGCATAAATCAGAGATAATAATCTTGACATCTCTTCCACCTCACAATCAAACAATGCACTCCTAAACCCCAAGTTGCAAGAGATTCCTTACTGATTTTTAATGATTAAATTTATCCTTTACACTACATTCTTTCAATTGAGAGGCCATAAATAGATTCGGGAACTGCTCTTTAACAGTGTCTCACCAAGCCAAAAATCTTGCCAAAACTGAACCTTCTCAACGTCTTCCATTACCAGCCAAATGCTTTTCTCAAAGTTAGAATTTACGTAGAATAAGGCCTTCCACAAGCTGGTACCATAAGCACCCTGACTTGGAAGAGTAGACCATGCGTCGGAATTGCAACCAAATTTTGCCGCTATCACACGTCTCCATAAGCTGTTCCTTTCCTTCCCAAACCTCCAAAGCCATTTGCTTAATAACGCTCCATTAAGCAAATAGTGAAATTAGGTGGTATTTTTGCCAATAATTTCACTTAAAACTTTTTACATATATAGTTTTATGATTATTTAGTTGATTTGTGGTACTTATAATTCAATTGTTTCATTAAATTATTTATGTTGGTTTTTCATATTACGGTGTATCTAATTCTTTTTTTTTTCTTCTCTTTTCATCATTTTTCTTCTGAAAATTTTCCTGTTTTGCTGAATTTTCTTCTTTTGAAAATAGATTAAACCTTCGTTATTTCTTAATTTTTCATATGCTCTCTACTAAAATTTATGTTAACTCGACATCATATTTCACTGGATTTGGAGCCAAATCCATGAACCTTTTATTCTGCTTTTGTTCTTTCAATTAACTTGTTTAATAAGTTATTTTGCTCTTATAAATGTTACTTTATTATGTGGTGCATAATCTACAGATACAACATTAGTACACTGTTCTTTAAAATAGATGTAAATCATACGCATATGCTAATATCTTTGTGCATATAAATACTTCTTTATGATAATTTTGTGCATATACATCGGTGAAATCCTTGAGGTGAGAACAGACCATTTTTCCACATGGAAGAATGATCTGAACAATCCAAACGGTCCATTTGATAGGGGACCCTCTGGATTAGCCATGCGGATAATATTTTAACCAATATAAGCCCTAGTAGTGTATGTGTATTAGGTATTGTCATATCACATGCATCAGTTGCCGTCCAATTTTTTTAATGTTTCTTAAGTTGTAAACAAGGAAAAACATTAGTTTTAGGTGAGTCCTTTATGCGATGTGGAAAATGTCTTTAGGATTGAAACTTAGTATGTTACCGGGGTTGATTGAGAGTACACATGGAGAAGTGAGGTTCTCCAAATAAGCTCCTTGTACGAGTTGCTTACCTCACCAAGTTTCTCTGTCTGGAGCATTTCACCAGATGACCATGCCTCATATAAGTACTTCATATTTTTCTTCTTTTTCCCTTTTTTATTTTTTATTTTCTTGGATCTGATTCTTTGGAGCTATCTTTATAGTTTTCACACGGTTTGGCTGATGTAATTTGGTATCGTCACTTGCTGGTTTCGGCTATGACTGAAACTGAGACTTAAAGCCATGATAAGATTTCCTGTTATATTATTCATGTGGTCTTTCTATTTCTTTATTTATATACGCTTTTTATGCAAGATTTTGAGCGAGGATTGGAGATATCAGTCAGCAACATGTTTCCCCTGCCCCTTTTTTCTTTTTTGCTTCCAATAAGTAGATTCTTGATCCTAACATTTTTAGTTGAAGGCTCCCCTTTTTCCTGCTACTTAGTAGCTGCTTGAGCTTGTCAGTTTTTTATTGAAACACTATTGAGTTTTTAGCCATGTACTTTTAAATGCTTAGCCTTCATAATGTTTTCTTTAGTGTTTCATTCATTGTCTCCCCTATCTTTTCTTCAGATGAAGGATATGACAGAAACGAAGCCTCGAGGTGTTGGTGGCACTTCAAGTCGTGGTGGTAGAGGTGGCACAGACTATAATGTTGGACGTGGTGGTCCAGCTTTATTCAACTCTACTGGTATATGCATTTTTATCATGCAATCTTTTCTAGTGTTGTTAATACCTTGGTGAAACTGATTTGGATCATTGTAATGACATTCATTCTATCGATAAAAAAAAAATATGTCATTCATTCTTACTGGAGTTTTTTTGGTGCTTCTATCAGAATCTGGTGTTTTGCGAGGTAAACCTGCATACAAGAAAGAAAATGGAACAAATGCTTTTCCAAGTGCTGCATCTTTTGTGTCTGGAGCAACAGGGAATCATATAAATAGGCGACCTTCACCACACAGGTTAGCATGTCACAATTCTGTTTGTGTGATTGACTCACTGCAAAGTGTTAGGAAGTTGAATTCCATTTAAATACATGAGATATTCTGTCTTAGATATCCAGTCCTTGAATGTCCTTGGGTTTTATTTTTATATCAGATCCAGGAAATTTCTCTTCGGGAGCCAGAGTATATGCAAGGGTTGCTGGATTAGTAATATAGAAATTAGGAAGTGAAAATATGAAAACATAGAACTATCTCTTTGATTTTATTGGCTACTCTAAAATCATAATTAAGAATATTCTTTTTGATATAAAGGGTGTTAGATCGATAATATAAAAATAACAGATTTACCCCAATTGCTAATGCAGGCACAGTACACAAAAAACAATGCAAGTGATATGTCGAATAACAAGACAAAAAAAATAACAAGTAAAAATAAATTATATAACGCTTATAAGACTGTTTGTACAATTGTTTGCTAACAAGTTCAATTATTGATAAATTTTACAAAAAAAAATGAAGAGAGTTTGCCGCATAGATTTCAGGTGAATTGTCTAAAAGAATGATGATTAGATGGAGCCAAAGAACAAAATTTAAACTATACCCACCAGAACAATTAATACGGATTGAGCAAACATAAATGAGAGAACACAAATATGGGTACTTTGGAACTTTAAGAATTGAACATAAAATTAAACGTGTAAATGATTTTCCTGCTTCTGATTAGCCTGGAAAAAGGAAACACAATATTTATTAAACATAGTGTTTTTCCCCAAAAAAAAAAGGAAAAAAAATGTAAAATACTTTCAACCTAATTCCACTAAAAATAAAATAGGTCTTAAAACTAAAATTCATGTTATGGGCCTCACTTTTATTGAGTATGTGTGTGTTTTCCATAACTTCGTTAATTTATATCCGAATAATACAATCTTGGTTTTATTGAGCAGTTAATTGAAAAACCTATTTAACAATACCAAAATCAAGGTTATTGTATACTTTTTGAAACTTAAAAATATGATTCCAAGTGTAGTGATGGGATTGCTGGTCCTACACATTGTGAGTTTCTTTTTATTCTTTTTGATAACAAAAAAAATTATATTAGATAATTTAAAGAGAGACAATGCTGAGTTGGTCTACAATGCCGACATTTTCTTATCCACATAATGGAGAAGTTTATCGAAGCCATCAATTTTTTTTAATATAAAATTTCAACCGTTAACATTGGTACTATACCAAGGTCGGCATAGTAGAATTCTCCTACAATTCTAGATAGGGGTCTTTCTATCTCATCTCAAAGTAAAATTTCTTTAACCCCGCCACATGGTAGGGACCCCCCATCCAAACCTGGGTAAATTCTTGAGTAGCTTCTGGTTTGGCCAAAAAATCAGTAGCTCCATTAGCTTCTCTGTATGAATGAGTTACATAAACTTTAGCAAAAGACATACACATATTTTTACATTCTTCTAGCAAATTTTTCAATTGCTTGGTGGGTTATCTGTACTCTGAAGAATTGTTACTACTGTAGCAATCGCTTTCAATGACCAATTCTGAGATGCGCCAATTGGATAGCAAGCCATAATTCTTCTTGCACCTCCCATAGTTCAGCTGTTTAGTTTGTTATTTTTCACAAACCTTTAGCAAAACCAGCAATAATCCTTCACTCTCTCTTTAATGAATCCTCCTGCCCTAGCTTGCCCTGTAAGATTGAATACAAGACTCATCAGTATTTAGTTTACAAAATTACCTCTAGATGGAATCCACTTTGCCCATATCTCCTTTCCGGTGTTACTATTTGTCAGATGCCCTTTTCCAATTCCAAATGCCACCATCCGCATTCCGAATACTTGATTCATTACTGTTCTGAACACCTTGGAGGCGTCAAAATTTTCATTAGAGAACACCAAGCTGTTTTTGCTTTTCCAAATATTCCAGAACAGTTGCAGAACCAAGAATCTCCATAAAATCTTTACATTATGCGAATTTCTAATTAAACAAATTTGTAGTCCATGGCAGATTGGGATCATCACGTTGGATGGATATTTGAAAAGTCCGAGTTACCAAATTCCAGATTTCTCTGGACTTTGTACAATTCAAAGAAAAGATGCCACTTTGTTTCTTCTTCCCCGCAATGCAGACAGCATGCATCAGTTGCTTTCCATCTCGAGCGTAGAAATTTTTTGTAGCACACCTTTAACTACTTCCCACATAAAATTTTCTCCTCTTAGAGGAGAAGGAAGCTTCCAAATCATTCTCCAATTCTCAGATCTATGATTTGTAGCCTTATCAAGCACCATATAAACAGAGTTAACTGTAACTTAGCTTGCCTTTCCTTAGGCCATAAAAACCTATCCTTTTGATATCGATTTATGGTAATGGGGATACTCAGAATTTTTTTCACCCAAAGAAGAGAGACATTTAGTTAGCTCCTTCTTCCACTGGTAATTGTCCCAGCGATGAAGTCGCTTACCTTAGCTTCAGGATCAACCACCTGGGGGTTGCATGGCCTTGGATAGTAAAGGTTCTTCAGCCACCCATTTGTCTCTCCAGAATTTTATACATTCTCCATTTCCTAAACCCTATTGTCGGTCCTTTGGCGAAATATCTTTTTCCTTCCAAAATTCCTTTCCAACTCCAGGAACTTAATAAAATTCCAGGAATTGCAGGAACTTTGGTTTTTCTTAGTTGCTTCCAAGGAATTGCAGTTCTTGAAATATTTTACGTTTATGATTTAGCTATGAAACAATCAGGTGAACACTGCATTTTCCATGCTAGTGTTGTGAGGAAACCTTGATTCTGTGACTCTTAAGTTTTTACTACATGGCCGGCTGGCCCTCCTTGATTCTTTGGTTTACAGATTCTTTCCCAACGTAGAATATGAACTTCAGGCCCGATTGATGATGGTGATTTGACATGCGCAGAACTGCATGCTTCGATTACCAGGTTGAGGCACGGGCACAAGGTTTTGAGATGTTAGAAGTGGAGGGGGACTCTTAACTCCGTGATCACATGGATGGAGGTTTCCAGGGGGTGTCCATGGAGATTCACACATTTGGTACGGTTAGCACGTTCTTTGAGCATGGGCATTCAGATTTCCTTCAAACTGATTCCTAGGAAAGCAGATGATCTAGCTGATTGGCTTGCTAGGGGGGGAGGTGTAGTTGCTAGAACGGTGATGTATACAGGGCTCACAGTGGTGGGAGTCCTAGAGAGGGTCGGGAAATTGTTAGTGTAATTAAAGTATCGATATTTAATCTTTGTAGTAAGCAGGCGGAGATCCTAGATGTCCATCTCGGACCGCTAGCTTCGACCTGATATGTATATCTGTACTCTTTTTTTTTTTTCACAATTTATATTATCGTCTCGTTAACTATAAATAAGAAGAAAAACGAATATGAACTTTCTTCTGATTTCCATGATTCCTAAGAAATTTCTCTATAATCACTCAAGACTATTAAGATATTCTTTATGATCTTTAAATTCTGCATAAGATACATTAGCTAATGGTAAGAGTTTATGACGGTTGTTCTACCAGCAAAAGATAGAAACTTACTCCATCTTTGTATAATATTGTTTGTTCTGCTAAGCAAGGATGAGAAGAAGTCCATCTTCATTTGGCATATCCATCTTTGTCTTTGGGTGAGGTCTTCTGAAGAACCTTTTGACCTTACAAGTTTGAAAACCCTTCAAGTATCAGTGACAGCTTTTCTAATGGTAATTAAGAAACATTTTTTCTTCCCCACACCCCCCTCTCATCTTAAATAGCCGTCACGAATAGTCTTATACGGACTATAATTTTTGCAAATCTATTTAAAGCTTTTAAACTCTTACCTAGTTTTTACTTGGTTCTCATGGGCTTCAACTATTAATCCACTTTTTTTTGTTGCAATTTATTTTCAATTTATTAATGGTAGTATAATTTGGATTAAGTACATGTGAAACTAAATTGTGGTTTCATAGAGGTTCTAGTTGGTACCCTAATTACTCCTCGACCTCGTAGGGCTTTAATTTCGGGGTTTTTCTGGCAGGGTGGGTGGGTAAGTAAATTGGGCTCTAAAATTTGCAAAATCTGATGTTAAGGTTAATGGTAGTATTATTTGGATTAAATACATAGGATCTAAAATTTGCAAATCTAGGGTTTTAACACCTGTTTTTTTATCAATATTTTTGTGCAAATATATTTGATTTTTTTTTTTTAAATTTTAATTTTCTCTATTTTAATTTTTATTTTTTAGAATTTTTAGACTTTTGGTTTTGTAACAAATGTAGATCAGCTGACCCACATGCAGATTGGCAAGGCAACTTGAGATTTGTTGGGTACGTTCCCCATTTTTAACGCCATGCCCTTTACTACCATCTTCGTGATCTTTTTCCAATTATATCATGGTATTCAGATCAAAAACAAACAGAAAGAAAAAGAAAAAGAAAACGTAGATGTATTTCTTAACTTTGCCCTGGTGCCTTTTAATGCTATAGCCTGATAATTTTGTAGTTGGACTAAGATGGAAGGCAATAACTTCTTCAAGTATGCAACTCCGTATCCTTGCTTGGCTATTGGTCGGTCACAATTAAAGAAAAAGAAAGAAAAAGAAAAAGAAAACGTAGATGTATTTCTTAACTTTGCCCTGGTGCCTTTTAATGCTATAGCCTGGTAATTTTGTAGTTGGACTAAGATGGAAGGCAATAACTTCTTCAAGTATGCAACTCCGTATCCTTGCTTGGCTATTGGTCGGTCACAATTAAAATCCTACACTAGTGAGCTCTGCCCCATAATTTCCATTCTAGTAGAATTTGGAAACCATGACTTGTTAAGGAAAATATTAAGACGAAAGATGAAGGATCTCTATATTAATTTAAAAATAAATCACTAAATACAACTGTTGAAATTTATTTTTCATTGCCAATGACTTTTGTTCTTTTACGTTGTGTGAGGAATATGTTGCAATTCTTGCTTGCCGGCTTGGAATTTTGAGTTACTCTTATTACATGCTCTTTTCATGTATTTGCTGCAGCGATTCTGTCACTCCTGAAAATAAATCACTGTCAGTGGGGACTGTTGACAGCATTTCTTCATCCTCACAACCTTCACCGGGATTTCAACCTACTTGGCTGGGGGTGCCAGGACAAGTTTCAATGGCTGACATTGTGAAGATGGGTAAGCCACATGGAAAGACTTCCAGCACGCCAATTGTATCAACTGAGCCTTCATACTTACCACATAATGCGGTTGTACCAAACTCGGCCCTTCAAAGTGTCAAGCATCCCCATGTTTCTGCACCTCTGCCAGTAAATTCACACCATGATTTGCAATCTCAAGATCCTGTTTCCAAGGTTTCAGAGGTAATGCAGGAGCCAGGCATTGTTGCAAGCCAGAATGTTTCTGATGATGAATGGCCAGTGTCTGATAGTGGTTCACCTGTCTTAGAACCATATGATGCTTCTGAAGCGTATGCCGAACCATCCAACTTGCACATTGATAGAGAAAATCAGCATCTGAACTCCCATTCAGATGATATCAAAGCATCAGAGGGAGATGTTAGTGTTGAAAATATACACATGGATCACATTCGATCTGATTCTGCACCTAGTCGACAGATACAGGAGGATAGTTCTCGAAGTGCATCTCATTTTGACGATGACTCTTTGAAGCACATGAGTTCTTACCAGCCTCATAGGCATGCTTTTGATCATCAGGAAGGTATGCTACAATGTTCTTAATTTGACATTTAAATCATTTTGTTGAAATATATTTCTATCATGGTTGTGCACAGTTCATTTCGATCGGAATGTCACTATTTAGCATTTTAAGCGGACTGTCTTCCACACGCTAGAATTTCATTACTTATGGTGCATTCTTGATCCCAACAAGTTTGGTTGGCAACATGGATCCTGTTCCACCATTCCAACCCGTTGAAATCCATATCTTCAGTTAGATTACATTCCTTAAAATTGCAGCGAACATTAGAGTTACTTAGGTACAGAGATAGGGCTTATGATTGTGATGCCTGTGTTTTGTTTTTAGTCAGCTTACCCCCCTCTCTCTCTCTCTCTCTCTCTCTCTCTCTCTCTCTCTCTCTCTCTCTCTCTCATGTTGAGGGTTCTAGTTCTGGAATGAAATATAACCAAATCGAGTGTTCACTAAGTTGCTTTATTAAATGACAGTGGGGAAGTTAATGGTGGTGTTAACTTTAAAAGATTTAAATTTTGGTGGATAACTTTGGTCTTTTTTTTTTTTCCATATTAGCTTTTTTCCCTTTTAAAAATCCTTAATATTAAATTTTAACATAAGTAGTTTACAAGAAGCCATTGTTGTTAGACATGCCTTTTGTTTTCCTTGGTTTGCTTTTTGGTTATTTACTTCTATGCTGTAGACATGTACGTTTTGTCTTTATTTTTGCTTTGATTTTTTCTCTTTCTTATTCTTTATCAAAGGAAATCAATACAAGTGACTGATGCATGTTCCTATTTATCTATTTGTGATGAAAATGAAAGTTTGTTAAAGAAGAAGAAATGCTTGTCCTTATTTATCTTTTTGTGATGAATAATGAAATTTAAGAAGAAGAAAGAGACACGAATACAGCTAATGGAAGAAAGACTGACAACTGCTTAAAGTACCGAAAAAAATGGTTTAACTAGCCTATCAAACAGCAACCGCAAGATGAGGGAAACATATGGAAAAAAACATAGTAGAGACCAAACTACAAGGCATAAGCACCCTCCTAAATTCTTATCTCCTCTTCTGGGACACCTGTGCACCTTAGTTCCATATAAAGCCCCTCTTGGGAAGAATTTCACCAAGCTGTTTGCCGATCTATTCACATGTGTGAATACGACGGTCAAAGCATAAAGAGGTTTAGCTAACTAAACCAGGTGAGCTAATCTTCAAGAATAGTCCTGCATGCCTGCTGCCAAGCGATGATGGCAGACTGGTCTCCCGCCATAATAAGTCATGGGAGGTGGTCTTTTGGCCTCTCTTGTCCCAAATAGGAGAGCACGAATCTCTGCCTTGTGGGTGCTATCATGGTTTGAAGGTCCTGAAAAAGCATGACCAATCTCTTCATAAGGGATTCTGAAGACTCGTATCCTTGAGAGCCTTATGTTTCCTAAGGGCATTCCATCCAATTAAAAAACTTGAAAACCCGAGTGAGGTGTTCACCACACTCCATTCTCTCAAAATATCAGAGAAGGATATTCCAAAAATTCTGGTCAAGTGCTTGAAGGATAAATTCCATGACAGTCCAGAAGAAGTCTGTGAAGGGATGGCATTGACCTTGGAATACTTATCACAACCAAGTTACAGAGGCGTGGAAAAGACGAAGCAAGAGTAATATGTTTATTTGCCACCTATTTTGTCTAGAATAATGCATGCGATTAATCTTTGCATAAGCTCACTATTCAAACTAAATCAATCACTTACCAAGTAAAGAAAAAGTGTGGGCCATAATATCCTCCATGTTTGGACCGGGATTCTTCTTATCCCTTCAAAACATATTCCACTTCACTAGACGATCGTTATTGAAACCCTCACCCTCCTATAAGAAATCCCTCTGAATCTTTTCTATCCTTTCCACAATTGCTGTTGGCATCTTGAATAGAGACATTTAAAAGATGGGGAGATTGGCCAGGAAGTGTTAATGAGATAATTCTACCACCCAATGATAAATAGGTCTACCATCTAGGTAACTTCCTATCGATCTTTTTCACTATATGATCACGATGTGCAAATCTTCTAGGATTATCCCTAGTAAGAAGACATAAGTATCTAGTAGGTCACTCAACCTAAAGCATCAGCTAGAACAAAGGTTCTTTAGTTGAATATGAGTCCGAAAAGAGCCACTCTTGCCAAGTTCACCATGAGCCTAGAGACCATCTCAATACATTGGAATCTCTTTCACGTTTTGGAGATGGCATGGATCAGTGTTAAGGGACAGGATCTGGCATCAGCAAAATGCAAGTGGGACACACCTTACTTCTTCATTCCCTACCCTAGAGCTTTCTACGAATCATGTTTCTTCATGCTACTGATGTCGGTGCCAGACCTGGAACAGCTGCTGGACCGATCCATGCTAAAGAATCCAATAAGAGCATCCCCCATCATGAACAAATTGTCATCTATGTAATTGTGGACGTTCTCTTTTGTATTTTGTATCTTTGTATGTGTGTGTGTGTTTTCTTTCCTGGTTTGCATTTCCTAGCCTATTGTATATTCTGTGTACTTGCACTAGTTCCTTTGTGTGTGTGTGTGTGTGTGTGTGTGTTCAGCACCACTATGCCAATAACGAATATATGGTAGCATCACTATCTATACACATTTAAATTATTACCAGAGATTGAAGTAGGACAGGACTGCCCATAGTGCCTTCATCATTTCATCCTCCTCACTATATCTTTGGTGGGTGGTAGGAACATCTCGTTCCGCCATATCCTCCGTTTTGGAAGCAACATTGCAGATTCTTTAGCCAGGAGAGGTGCTAGGAGTTTAGAATTGTTTGTAGGCATTCCACCGGAGGAGTGGTTTCAGGCACTAGATTGAGGTTGTCGGTGGGGTAGGGGTGTAAACGAGCCAAGCCTTGCCGAGCTCGGCTCGGGCTCGTGAAATCTGGACAAGGCTCGGGCTCAGCTCAAGCTCGGTAAAACAGTTCGGGCTCAGGCTCGCTATTTTTTCAAGGCTCAGGCTCGGCTCGCAAAAGCTCGGCTCGTGAAAAGCTCAGCTCGGCTCACAAAAGCTCGGCTCGTAAAAAGCATGGAAAAAAAAGAATTATTGCTGAATTGTTTTTTAATTACTTTGACTTAAGCACGCCGCACTAATTAATTTTGTATTTAATAATTAATATTATATATATATATATATATTTATATATATGATACCTATGATATACAAATTTATATATGATATATAAGACCGAGCCGAGCTTTATCTGAGCCGAGCCTACCTAAGCTCGGCTCAAGCTCGTTAAAATAATGAGCTTTTTTTTTGGCTCAGGCTCCGCTCGCGAGCCTAAATATTGAGCTCAAGCTCGGCTCATATGAGCAGAGCCCGAGCCCGTGACAGCCCTACGGTGGGGTATGGTTCTGTGTACTATTGCGTTTTTTTAGATGTAGTTTGGTGTGGTTTTGATGCTTATGCTTTTGGGTTAGGGGAGTCTTCAGACTTGCTTTAGCCATTGTACCTCTTTTATCATTTATAAAATTCTCTTCATTACCGATATAAAAAAGACTGCCCATTTTTTTAATTTGTTTTAGTTTGGCTCTAAATGACGATACATGCATTTTATCATAATGCCAGAGGAAATATGTATTCTGAATGATACCTGCATGTTATCACAATGCGGGAGGAAATATGTATTTAGCTCTTTCTAGTGTCTTTTTGAACATTTGTTCTTTAAAATTAATAATTCAGGAATATGTGGTGGCTCACATTTACCAATCCCGTATTACTCTGTATCTACAGTTGAAGATATCAATGTAGCAGTTTCATCAGCTGCCGCAAGCTTTCAGCAACTGAGTCTGCAGAAGGAGGGTCGAGGGGTGTCATCTACAGAAGCTAACCCTGCTGTAGTAATTCCAGATCACCTGCAAGTCCCAACTGCAGACTGCTTGCACTTAAGCTTTGGTAGTTTTGGTTCTGGTATTAGTACTGCATTTCCTGGGTCATTTGCGTCTAAACCCTCGAAAAGCAATTCGGAGGAGGCCTCTATTGCTGAAGATGTTACACCCGCTGGGCATACAAACGCTAGGTAAACCATCTTGTTGCATATATGGGCCCATCATTCTAACTTGTTTGCAATATCTCACAAATTTCTTTTTGGCAGACATACTGAGTACTATGCAGATGAGCAGCCTAGATCCACCTCAGATGGGAATGTGGCTCACAGAAGTGATGCAGGTACTGAGAATTATGATTTGCCTTCAACTTCACAGCCAGAGGTGATGAAACAGGATACACCTGAAGAGAGGCATAGTCATCAATACACTCTTCCATCCTCTGTCCCTGGTTACACGTTCGAAAATATCCAACAACCAAATGCTGCGTTCTCTTATGCACAGACCAACTATCAGATGCAGAATCTTGCTCCTTTCTCAAGTGTAATGGTAAGTTTACATTGTACAAATTTCTTTATTCTTTGTTTTCTTTTTTGTAATACAATGATATTATCACATCCCTATATACCTGTTCAAGGTTTGCAATGTTGACGTCGCCTGGCATGTCGCCAGGTCGCTCAGGCAACATGTCGGCGACATGGAGGAAAGAGGTGAAACCAAGGTTTAAAAAAAATTGAAATTTTCCCCCATGTCGCTGATATGTCGCCCATGTCGAGAGACATGCGGGAAATATTGAAAAAATTTGAAATTTTTCACCATGTCGCTGACATGTCGTCGACATGTTGCCCATGTTGCTCGACACCGGCATCAGGGTAAATCGGCACATAGCGATTTCCCTTGATGTATTGTGTCGCCCAAGTCCAAAATGGTGACATGTCGCCGACATTTAGAACACTGCACCTGTTTTTTCTTTGTGACTTGAAAGAAATTATAGTTTTCTTGGCAATGATAGAATATTATCTTTCTTTCTTTTGATTAAAAAAATTAAATTTTATTAGCAAGAGGAAAGAGGAAGGTGCAGAGAGAAAAGGCAGCAGCCAAACAACAAAAGAAAAAGCAAACTCAATAATGTTAGAACATTCTCTGTACACGTGTAGCTTGGCAGAGTAATAATGTGTGCAATATACATGAACTAGATATTCTGGAGCAGGAAGTGTCAGGATAAACATAGTTGCGAATCTTGTGATAAAATGGGCATTACTTCATTTTGATTCTTCAAATGCATTCTAGTATTTTTTATTTTTAGTGGGTTCATTTCTGGAGCTAAATCCATGGTTGTTAGCATGATTACTTTGATGTTTTCGGAAGCAGAATTGGAAAAACTGTTTCCCTTGGAAACTGGACAAATTGCACCGAACCCAATAAAGAGACCTAAACCTAATACCGCATGGCAAACCCACTTGAACTATACTGATTTATCGTGGATGATATGTATTGGTCGTCAAATATCTTGACGTTGGTGTCATGTGGGTTAGCATAACCCTGTTTTCTCTCATGTTTCTCCTCTAAAACTCCTCTATGGCATAGTTCCTTGTAACCATCTTTATTTATTTATATATATTTTTATCATTCCTTCTAATCTCGATTATATCTGTGGTCTCGGATCATACACCTCTAATTTGTGAGGATTTCAATCCCATCAAAGGCTCGGGATTTGAGTAACAAACACCAAGTATTTCTACAGCTTTTCAGGTGAAATCTCCAATTTCTTTTTGAGTTCGAACTTAGATTCATGCCTAATGAGTTGTAAATGAGTAGATTGAACTGCTCTTGTGAAAACAAATTATGGATTTTGACTGATTTTGTAAGATTGTGATTGTGGGTTTTATGTTTTTCTAGAAAACTATGTAAAAATGAGTTTCTTTTAAATGTTTTGAATTAGTATTTACTTAAAAATCAAGTGATTGGAGGGGGTTGGGAAAATTTATATTTTTGATTTATTTTTGACTATTTTATATTAAATTGTATAAATGCAAAATAATGCAAAATTTTAAGATGCATGGATTTCAACGAAATCCATGATGTTGACTAGGGAACTGGTTGATGATGAAGTTCCTGTATGGATTTCAACGAAATCCATTGGTCTGTAAGTTCTATCTATATTATATGTTTTAGTTCTGTGAAGCATGTATGTTATGTGCATTGATGTTGGTTTTGTAGTTAATTCTATGTATATTATACATTATACGGTCTTGTGTAGTTTAGAGTTCAGTCGTATCATTTACGATTGGTACAATTTTTAGAGGCTATGTGAGGCGTACATACATGCATTCTCAGGTTTAGTAGGTGAGGGGGATACATGGATACAATTCGAGCAAAGATTGTGCTCGCCACAGATTTGAGGGAAGCAACAGTGTTCCTGGTTCTCTTATGTGCCAAGGGCAGCCAACAAACTCACGGATAGGCTCGCAAGTGAGAGTTATCTATTCATGTGGTTGCCATCGGATGAGATATTATGTGCACACAATGATATAACATGATGTTGTATTTTGTTTTGTTTTAACTTTTTAGTTTTATTCCTTTTTTTTCTTTGTTTTCATTTTTGCCTGCTTTTGGAACTATTGTTGATTATTCCTCCTTCTAGGAAGAAAATCTTCTGCTATATTCTCCTACAATTTTTCTGGCGGCAACAGTACCCGGATGACACGTAGAGGAATCGTCCACGCTAGCTTTAACGTATGTCTTTGTAATGTTTTGTTCCATTACCATTAAATTATTAATAAAAAATAAAAAAGCTGCTCTTTAGCATTTAAGACAACTATATTCTCCTAATAAAAAAAATTAATAAAAGAAAAGTTGCAAAACAGCTTTTCATTGTCAGCTAAGTCAAATGAAAAAAAAACATAGAAAGCTCTCTGTTGTGCATTTAATTCTCTACAAATTTCAAAACATTAAAATAAATTGAATAAGATTTCAAATCCATAGGAGAAAGAAGAAGCGTTCTTCTCTGGTGTGTCGTTTTGTTTGAAGGTGTGTTCTCTTCTGCAACTTCAAAAGAAAATATCGTGGGTACCTTCAAATCTGGACACGATTTTTACTTCAAAATTAGAAAGGTATATTTCTGTTGGCACAGTAAGTTAATAATCTAAAGTGATGAGTTGCAAAAAAAAAAAAAAAAAATTCTTTTCCTTTATCTTGTGAATTCATATATGTACATTGTCAAAAGTACACATGTATGATTTTTTTATTTTTGGATCATAAAGGTATTTTTCTGTTGGCAAAGCTGATTAGTTGCAAAAGAAATATTTTTCCTTATCTTTTGAATTCGTATATTTACATTGTGCATGATTGTGTACACTTGTATGGTGTTTTTTTTTTTTTTTTAATTATCATAAAGGTATTTTTTGTTTGCACAGTTGATTAGTTGCAAACAACAAATTGCTTTTCCTTATCTTTTGAATTTGTGTATATACATTGTCGATGATTGTGTAGACTTGTATGATTTTTTATTTTTTGAAATGTATTTTATAATGCATTGAAATATCAATCACCATTTGAATGTTAACCTATTTTTATGTTTGATATATTTGAGATTATACAGCATGCAATAAACACAGTATAATATACTTAATTATATGATTGCTATTGGGGTAGACTAATTAAATGATTGCTATTGGGACATACTAGTTATATGATTGTTATTGGGACAAACTAATTATAGGATTGCCATTGGAAAGAAAACATCTGCTATATTCTCCTATGATAAAAAAAATGTATAAAAAAAGATATAATTTTAATTTTCATTGAGGTTTTTTTTTTTGGCTATTTTATTAATCATGACATTAGCATGGAATCATTTATCATATAAGAACACAACGTAATTAGGACCGTCGACCTTGAACCTGAGAAGGTTACAGGGCAACGACCTAACCCCGCATCCTTAGCCTCGTACCAAAGACTAGTCTTTCGACTATGAGGTATATAAGAACCTTGTCTGCTAAGATGACCCTTTGAATGTACCCAGATAGCGAGTCTACACGCATGCACTACAAAGAGCAAAATTTTATATTTGATTGTCAGTTATATTCTATTATTAATTTTAATATTGACATAAAAGCATAAAACCAAAATATGGAGTTTAGAGGTCAGACATCAAATGGAATACTGCATAATTCAAATGAGCTCAATTCTGAGTTAGGAATGGGGTTTAGAGATAACTCAGTTGAGTATGATGTACCTATGACTAAAACTGGCGAAACTTTGAGCCAAAAGAAGGAATGGAATTTGTTTCAAAAGATATAGCTCAAAAGTTTTATAATGATTATGCGAGGAATGTTGGTTTTGGTACTTGGAAAAAGGATAAAAGTACAAGATGTGAGGTGACCACAAATAGGATTTTTTGTTGTACTAGATCCGGTTTTTGAACGAAAGACAAACAGAATGAAAATGTCAAAAAACAAGGGTTGGTTGTCAAGCAGAGATGAAAGTTTCTCGAAAAGACAATGGAAATTATGTAGTCTACAAGTTCGAACCAAAGGACAATCATGAGCTTGTATCCCCTGACATGGTTCACTTCTTGAGGTCACATAAGGGTTTGACTACTGCCCAAGCTGCTGAGGCAGACATTGCAAATAGGTCAGTGATTACACCAAGAGCGATAATGGAAATGATGGGAAGACAAGCTAGTGGACGTGAAAATTTAGGATTTATTCCTTAAGACTATAATAATTATCTGCGTTCTAATTTCAAGTGGGAAAAACAAATGCATAAAGGAGATGCAAGAGGCTTATTAGAATATTTTCAGATGAAATAATTGGAAAATCCATAATTTTTTATGCAATTCAACTAGATGAAGAGGATTTAATAGCAAATATTTTTTGGGCAGATGCAAGAATGATCGTAGATTGTAGTTATTTTGGTGATGTAGTTTGTTTTGATACCACATATAAAACAAACAAAGAAGGCCGGCCATTTGGACTATTCGTTGGGGTAAACCATCTCAAGCAAACCATTGTTTTTGGTGCAGCATTACTTTATGATGAAACAATACCATCATTTAAGTGGTTGTTTAGGACGTTTGTGAAGGCAATGTTGGGGAAAAAGCCACAAATAATATTGACAGATGAGGATCATGCAATGCATAGTGCAATACCCAAGACGTGTGTCTCTAGACCATTCCATCCTACTCAATGCATCCATTGAGTTTATCACATCAAGCAGAGTAGGATCACGTTGATATTCTGTTAAATTGGCAAAGCTATGACTTTCACAAATTCTGTCTTTAGAAAGCTCAAATGAAGAACTTGAGCCTACCATAGGAATCTTAAGTATGACATTGATCTATAAACGAAAACAAAACAACCAATTACTAATAACTTTAATGATTGCATGCTTCAACATATGACATTGTTCCATTGAAAATAATTGTAACAAGTATACTGTGATAACTGCATTTTGTATACAGTTCCAAATAAATCAAATATAGAAGTATCTGTTGTTAACCTATATTTTAATTTTCTGTTTTTATGTCAATATTAAAATTAATAATAGTATAAATGACAACCAAATATAAAATTTTGCTCTCTATAATGCATGCATGTAGACTCGCTATCTGGGTACATTCAAAGGGTCACCTTCGCAGACAAGGTCCTTATATACCTCATAGTTGAAAGACTAGTCTTCGGTACGAGGCTAAGGATGTGGAGTTTGATCGTTGCCCTGTAACTTCTTAGGTTCAAGATTGACGGTACTAACCACGTTGTGTTCCTATATGATAAATGATTCCATGCTAATACCATGATTAATAAAATAACAAACAAAAAAACTCAATGAAGATTAAAATTCTATCTTTTTTTATACATTTTTCTTTTATCATAGGAGAATATAGCAGATGTTTTCTTTCCAATGGCAATCCTATAATTAGTTTATCCCAATAGCAATCATATAATTAGTATGTCCCAATAGTAATCATATAATTAGTATGTCCTAATAGCAATCATATAATTAGTCTGCCCCAATAGCAATCATATAATTAAATATATTATACTGTGTTTATTGCATGTTGTATAATCCCAAATATATCAAACATAGAAACAGGTTAACATTCAAATGGTGATTGATATTTCAATGCATTATAACATACATTTCAAAAAATAAAAATATCATACAAGTCTATACAATCATTCTAATGTGTGTGTGTGTGTGTATATATATATGAATTCAAAAGATAAGGAAAAACAATTCTATTCTTTTTTTTTTTGCAACTAATCAGCTGTGCCAACAGAAAAATACTTTTATGATAAAAATAAATCATACAAGTGTACATTTGACAATTTATATATATGTGTGTGTATATATGATGAATCCATAAGTTAAAGGAAAAGAATATATACATACATACATACATATATAT
>JAUPMG010000019.1:8760968-8772744 GCA_031762675.1 Pachysandra terminalis
CCATATAAGCATCTATTTTGTTCTTAAGATTATTAAACAAGGTATACAAGGGTATTTTCGTCCATAAAAGATACTGCCGTAAGCAAAAATCAAATATTCCGTTACTTTATTGATAGTTACTAACGGAAGGGGTTTGTTGTAACATACTTTTAAACTATGGGGGAGGTGTTTGTGATGGCCAAAGTTTAAGGGGTACTTGTTGCATTATGCCAAACTCAAGGAGGGGGTAAACCCCTTCTTTTTTTTTATACTTTTAACTAGATTTTAGGATTTATTTTGGCCAAAACTTTGGCCGAAAATTTCGGAGATGAAGTGCACATTTCAAGCAAAATAAATCTGCGCTAAGTACAAAAATTTTGCCGAATTTTCGGCCATTTCAGTCAGTATTTTACGAAATAATTCAATCTGAAAAAATGCCATTTTGGATTTCGTCTAGCACAACCGAAACCAAAATTTCGGCGAAATTTTAAACTATGATATTTCCCAAGGCTAAGGGCATTCCATCCAATTAAAAAACTTGAAAACCTGAGTGAGGTGTTTGCTACACTCCAATCTCTCAAAATATCAGAGAGGGATCCTCCAAAAAATTCTGGTCAAGTGTTTGAAGGATATATTTCATGACGGTCCAGAATAAGTCCGTGAAAGGATGGCATTGACCTTGGCATCCTTATCACAACCAAGTTGCAAAGGCGTGGAAAAGACAAAGCAAGGTTAATATGTTTTTGTGCCACCCATTTTGTCTATGCGATAAATCTTTGAATAAACTCACAATTCAAGCTAAATCTCATAGCCAGAACCACTAACCAAACAAAGAAAAAGTGTTGGCCATAATATTCTCCATGTTTGGACCGCCATTCTTCTTATTCCTTCAAGCCATATTCCACTTCATTAGACGATCGTTGTTGAAACCTCACCCTCCTATAGGAAATCTCTCTGAATCTTTTCTATCCTTTCCACAATTGTTGTTGGCATCTTGAATAAAGACATTTAAAAGATGGGGAGATTGGCCAGGAAGTGTTGATGAGGTAATTCTACCACCTAATGACAAATAGGTCTACCATCTAGGTAACGTCCTATCTTTCTTTTTCACTATATGCAAAGTACAAATCTTCTAGGATTATCCCTAGTAGGAAGACATAAGTATCTTATAGGCCACTCAACCTAAAGTATCAGTAGTGAACAAAGGTGCTTTAGTTGATGATGAATCTTAAAAAAGCTGCTCTTGCCCAGTCACCATGAGCCTAGAGACCATCTCAAAACATTGGAATCTCTTTCATGTTTTGGAGATGGTGTGGATCAGTGTTAAGGGACAGGATCTGGCATCAGCAAAATGCAAGTGGGACACACCTTACTTCTTCATTCCCCACCCTAGAGCTTTCTATGAGTCATGTTTCTTCATGCTATAGATGTTGGTGCTAGACCTGGAACAGCTGCTGGACCGATCCATGCTAAAGAATCCAATAAGAACACCCCCCATCATTAACAAATTGTCATCTATGTAATTGTGGACATTCTCTTTTGTATCATTGTGTGTGTGTGTGCGTTTTGTTTCCTGGCTTGCATTTCCTAACCTATTGTATATTCTGTGTACTTGCACGAGTTCCCTTGTGTGTGTGTTGTGTGTGTGTGTGTGTGTTTTGTTTCCTAGCCTATTGTATATTCTTTGTGTACTGGCACTAATTCCCTTCCCTTTCTTTCTTTCCCTCTATTTTTTAATAAAGTACTGATTAGAAAAACACAAAATAGGAAAATTGGATATGGCTGCAGGTATTGCCAGATTGTTTGAGCAGTGGCGGTTTCCTAATTTGGGGGTTTGGGGGTGGATGATGTATTGATCTCTTTTTCAGGCTATTTTATGAATGATCTGGGGAGAAAGAAATAGGATAATTTTTGAGGGAAGATCATCTTTGGCTCGGCAGTTGATTGATTACATTATGTATTTAGTAACCTCGTGGATGGTTGCTCTACCGGCATTTGGGGGTATATCCATCTCTGATATCACCAGATGTTGGGGAGAGTGGATTCCTCGCCTTCGTCTCCGTCTCCGTCTCCATCATCTGTGTGGTGTCCTATTCTTGGGTATATAAAGCTGAATATGGATGGTTCTTGCTTAGGGAATCCGGGGTCTTCAGGGGTTGGTGGTGTCTTTAGGGACCATGAGGGGAGGGGGGGAGGTATCAGACATGTTTCTTTGGTCCGATTGGCAGTGGCGATTCTACTCGTGCAGAGATTCTGGCTTTGGTTACCGGGATTCGTGAGGCAATACAAAATGGATTTGTGGAGCTGGATATAGAGGGTGACTCATTCTCAGTTTTCTCTTGGATGAGGCGTTCTGTTCATATTCCTTGAAGATACAGTCACTTAGTGCGGTTGGCCAGATTCCTGGTTCGTGGTGTAAACGCCTTTTTTATACACGTCCCTAGGTCAGCGAATTGTGTGGCTTACTCTTTGGCTAAGAGGGGTGTGGGTAGTGAGTCTTTTTTCTTTGGGATTCCTGATCCAGAGATGGTTGGAGTGGTTGATATTTTGTGATGGGATGCCTAGCCAGAATTTCTGTGGCATCTTTTTTCTTGTTTACCATGTTTTTGCTTTTGATTCCTTGGAATCATGTGCATATCTCTATCTCTCTTTTTGCTTTATATTATATCTCTGTTATCGATCAAAAAAAACACACAAAATAGGTGACAGTAAATCTTCGTGTTGAATATTGCTGGGGGACTCAAAATAGTCATTGATTGATCCATTCAAAATATGTCAACAGCAATAAAATGCCTTATCCCAACTAGTTGGGGTGATCCATTCAAAATAGAGGAAGAAAATACTATACTAAGGCACCTTTGATCCATTTTGTCCATCTTAAGCTAAAACCCTTTTTGCATGAGGATAACATTGACAAAATCCCATTCAGCTATTTCATAAGCTTTTTTCCAAGTCTAATTTGCAATCCTCATGTGATACACTTCTTCACATACTCTTCCATAAATTCACTAGTTATCAACGCCATATCCAAGAATTATCTATCCTGAATGAGGTGTATTGGTTATGGGACACCTTTGAACCAATTGCCCACCTGAATTTAGCAGACAAAGTTTTTGCAATGATCATATAGAGATTACTCACAGAACTAATTAGCATGTAATTCTTAATGCCCTTGGCATTTTTCTTGTTAGGGAAGGGCACAAAAAAGTTACATTTGTACTCTTATTGATGCTGCTACTGTTGAAGATTCCTTTAAAAACCTTAATTAGATTTATTTTTTTCCTTTGATTATGTCTCAATAATCCTAGAAAAATGCCAATATAAAACCATCTAGAATTGGGGCCATATCCCTTCCAACTTTGACACTGCTTTTCTAGCTTCAAAAAAAAATAATAATAAATAAATAAATAAATAATTCCAACCAAATGGCTTGGGTCTTGGACACTCTAACCTTGTTTAAACCTTTATATCTAAAACATACTTTGGACTCCATAAAGTATAAATTAGAGAAAAACCAGTCAGCATCTTTGATGCACATGTTGTCATAGTATTCTTCCTTTCTTTATTGGGCATTCTGCGGGGAAAAAACTAGTATTGTTTTCTTCCTCTTCTATCCATTTAAATTTGGACTTCTATTTCCAACTAATTTCCTCTCCTCGGAATGATCTCTATCTAACTCTTCCCTACGAGGAAATTTAACAACATGAAAGTCCCTTTCCAGACACCAGGGAATATGCCACTTGCTAGTTGCTACAAACAGATCTCTCCTAGAAAAAGTAACATGCTTTTATGTCCCTGTTCAAATTTCTACATGTGTTTTTGCATTTGTAGTTTCCTGCTATTTTGTTTTTAATTGCTTTTGGTGCGAAGAGTTATCCTTTGTCATTTCTAATTGATAAAAGATGGCGAGGGTTTCAGAAATAAGCGTGGAATATTAAAAAAATGTTGAAGAATTGGACATCTGGCCATAAGATTGTCCAGTACTATACTTTCTGCATGTTATTTGGTTCTGTTTTTGTTTCACTGTGCGCTATTGAGATGTGTCCGTTCAAAGTGAAGAAATATGTTGGTCTAAAATATTTCATATCTGCTTCAGAAAAGGAAGAAAATGTCTTTCAAAGGTTTTTTGGAATATTGGATATACTTTTATATATACCCAGGAGCTTAATCTTCAATATTTGGCATCCCCTTGTATACATATTTTTTTGGTATGTATAAGAGTTACTGTAACAAAAAATAGGGGTCCATTAGATTGTCATGGTATAATCTGAACATTGAGCTATAGAAGGACCCCATGATGGTTCTGACTTCTGACTTTGATTGTGATGTTTTTTAGAGGTTCAATGGTGGGTGGTGGCCCCCAAAAATAGTTGGGATAAGGTTTGGATGAGCAAGAAGATCAATGATTGGTGTTGGCAAATCAGATGATTATGACAGTTCTTGTTCAACATCAATATTAACCAAGTCTTAAAAAAGTAACATCTTGTTCAGCACCACTATGCCAACCACGAATATATGGTAGCATCTACTATCTTTACACATTTAAATCATTACCAGAGATTGAAGTAGGACAGGACTTCCCATGGCGCCTTCATCATCTCATCCTCCTCGCTAGATCTTTGGTGGGTGGTAGGAACATCTCGTTCCGCCATATCCTCCGTTCTGAAAACAGCATTGCAGATTCTTTGGCCAGGAAAGGTGCTGGGAGTTTAGAGTTGTTTGTGGGCATCCCACCGGAGGAGTGGTTTCAGGCACTAGATTGAGGGTGTTGGTGGTGTATGATTCTGCGTACTATTGCATTTTTTTAGACATAGTTTGGTGTTGGTTTTGATGTTTATGCTTTTGGGTTAGGGGAGTCTTCGGACTTGCTTTAGCCATTGTACCTCTTTTCTCATTTATAAAATTCTCTTCATTACCGACATAAAAAAAAAAAAAAAGGACATCCTGATTTTTAAATTTGTTTTAGTTTGGCTCTGAATAACGACACATGCATTTTATCATAATGCCAGAGGAAATGTGTTCTGAATGGCGATACCTGCATTTTATCATAGTGCGGGAGGAAATATGTGTTTAGCTCTTTCTAGTGTCTTTTTGAACATTCATTCTTTAAACATAATAATTCAGGAATATATGGTGGCTCACATTTACCATTCCCGAATTACTCTGTATCTGCAGTTGAAGATGTCAATATAGCAGTTTCATCAGCTGCTGCAAGCTTTCAGCAACTGAGTCTGCAGAAGGAGGGCCAAGGGGTGTCACCTGCAGAAGCTAACCCTGCTGTAGTAATTCCAGATCACCTGCAAGTCCCAGCTGCAGACTGCTCGCACTTGAGCTTTGGTAGTTTTGGATCTGGTATTAGTACTACATTTCCTGGGTCATTTGTGTCTAAACCCTCGAAAAGCAATTTGGAGGAGGCCTCTATAGCTGAAGATGTTACACCCGCTGGGCATACAGACACTAGGTAAACTCTCTTGTTGCATATATAGGCAAATCATTTTAACTTGTTTACAATATCTCATAAATTTCTTTTTGGCAGAAATCCTGAGTACTATACAGATGAGCAGCCTAGATCCACCTCAGATGGAAATGTGGCTCACAGAAGTGATGCAGGTACTGAGAATTACGATTTGCCTTCAACTTCACAGCCAGAGGTGATGAAACAGGAGACACCTGAAGAGAGGCATAGTCATCAATACACTCTTCCATCCTCTGTTCCTGGTTACACGTTCGAAAATAGCCAACAACCAAATGCTGCGTTCTCTTATGCACTGACAAATTATCAGATGCAGAATCTTGCTCCTTTCTCAAGTGTAATGGTAAGTTTACATAGTTTAAATTTCCTTATTCTTTGTTTTCTTTTTTGTAGTACAATGATATTATCACATCCCTATACGCTTGTTTTTATCTCTGTGACTTTAAAGAAATTATAGTTTTCTTGGCAATGATAGAATATTATCTTTCTTTCTTTTGATGAAAAAAAAATTAAATTTTATTAGCGAGAGGAAAGAGGAAGGTGCAGAGAGAAAAGGCAGCAGCCAAACAACAAAAGAAAACGCAAACTCAATAATGTTAGAACATGTGTAGCTTGGCAGAGTAATAATGTGTGCAATATACATGAACTAGATATTCTGGAGCAGGAAGTGTCGGGATAAACGTAGTTGCGAATCTTGTAATAAAATGGGCATTACTTCATTTTGATTCTACAAATGCATTCTAGTGTTTTTGATTTTTAGTGAGTTCATTTCTGGAGCTAAACCCGTGTTTGTTAGCATAACTACTTTGATGTTTTCGGAAGCAGAATTGGAAAAAGTGTTTCCCTTGGAAACTGGACAAATTGCACCAAACCCAATAAAGAGACCTAATGTTCTTGAATTGGTTTGAACCGATAGAAACTAATATTAGATCCACCTTAAATGGACAGATTGGGATCGAGGATTCCACATCACCAAAAAGTAATATTAGATCCACCTTATTTGGTGATAGATCTTGAGAAACCCCAATAAATCCCTCTTACACAAAATTCATATATCTAGCTTGATAGATCCACCTTCTTATGAATTAAAATCTTGTTTTTCACACCCTTAAAATTCTTGATTCAAGATTTATTATGCCACGAGCATGGTTGTAAATTCCTCGGAAGAAGGCCATTTATGTATTTGTCCCCTTAAGTCTGCCCAATGTGCTTGAGGTTTGGGGAATCAATGGATCACCTTTTTATTAATTGTTGGTGGGCGAGACGGGTTTGGATGCATTTTATAAGATGGGCGGGGATTGAGTGGGTGAGCCCTCGATCTATCCATATGTGATTTGCTCAATGGTGTTTTTCATGGGGTCAGATTCTATATAGACTGGTGTTTTTTGCAGTTTTATGGGGTATTTGGAGGGAGAGGAACAGAAAGTTTTTTGAAGACGAGTTACAGTTTGGCAGCTTTGATCAACTCTATAATGAGTATGGGTTCATTTTGGGATAGTATTCTACCGGAATTCAAAGATTCAAGAATTGATATTACGAGATGTTGGGATGCAGTGGTTCTAATGTAGATTGACTGACCTAGTGGGTGTGGTGGAGATTGTCTTGTATTTTATTTTTCTGCCTTTTTGTTCCCCTACTTGGGGAGCTTTTGTACTTTTTTCCTTCTCCTTGTTATACAAACCTTAGTTATTCATCAAAAAAAAAAATTTGATGTAGAGAAAGATGGTTGGAGATGGTGGGCATGGCTGGCGGTGGCCGATGGAGATTCACTTTCATAGAAGCCCCAATCGATCACAATTTCTTCTTGTGGAAACTGTTTTGTAAACCCACTTGGATTATTGATCATTGGTTTCTTACAATCATTCGAACCCCTTTGCTGTGGAGTCTTATCTTTTAGGGCTTTGTTTAGGGAGAAAGTTGTCTAAAATCCAGAGGCAAGGAGGGAGGGGAGAGGCCAATGGACATTCACTTCTACAACAGCTTGAGAGTGGGAGGAATAAGGAGGGAAATGATGGGCATGGGTGGTGGTGATTGATGGACATACGATTTTATAGAAGCCCCAATCTGTCAACAATATATTTCTATGTAACAGACGGAGGGAGGAGGTTAAATTTATAGAAGCTTCGATCTGTCACAATATACTTGGAACTCTATAGATGGTTGGTTCCTTGCAATCATTCAATACCCTACATTGAAGTCGTAACTTGTAGGGCTTCGTTTTGAAGGAAAGTTGATTAAAATCCTGTTTTTTTTTACTCACACACATGTATATTCTATGTATTGATTTACTTTTTATAATGTTTTTATTGATTTTATTAGTTATTGCAACGGCAGTCAGTGAGGAGAAGAAGAAGAAAAAAAACAAATGATGTGCCTTCTATAGAATCCCTAATCAATCTTAATATGTCTCCCTTCTACTTATAGCTCAATTGATTTTTGGTTCCTTACAGTCCTTCAGCCCTTTTCTGTGGAGCCTTATTTTTTAGGGATTTGTTTTGGAGGGAAGGTCAACTAATTCCTCTTTTTATATATTCATTATATTTTTTATATTGATTTTATTTTATATAATATTTGTATTGATTCCATTAATTTCCTTAACATTATATGACAGATTTTATTTAACCAAGGTAAAGTCACCTTTCTAAGGAACCATCTTGTTTCCATAATGCATAACTAATAATCTTCAATGTCTACTAATAATTATTAGGATAGATTTTCTTTATGTAATATAATTTATACAATATGAATTAGCTTATCTTTGATTATTAACAGTTATTTGTAAGAAGAGAAAAATGTTTTCTTAGAGCTTCATTAGAAGCAAAGAGAGTTTTGGTTTAAGAAGATATGAGCAATAAGAAAACTCTCTTCCAGCCTTCCATTTATCAAGAATTTAGAATGGGGCATATGTGAATTCACTTTCTCGCTCCCACCACGGCCTCAAATATGCAACCAGTGGATCATGTATTCCTTCTATTGTGAGGCGAGGACAAATCTTGTACAGATTTGTTTTCTTTGCTATATTGTGGGGTATATGGGGTGAGAAAAATAGTAGAATCTTTGATGCTAAAGAAAAGAGCATGGGGAAACTCAATGACTCTATCATGAGTATGGCGTCGGCTTGGGCATCTTCTACCCCGGAATTCATAGATTTGTCGTGGACTGACATTACGAGATGTTGGGACCTTGGAGTTTTCCTGTAACTGTGGTGGCTGTTGTGGTTGTATTTGTATGCTTGCGAGTTTGTCTGGTCCTTTGGAGCTATTAGGCTGTCCCTAGTGGTGGTGTCTTTTATGTTTTTTTTTCTGGGTTCCCCCGTGGGATCCCTATTCTTTCTCTTTCTGTTGTACTTTCCTCTTCTTCCTTTGCAATAAAACTTTTCGTTATCTATCAAAAAAAAAAAGAAAAAATATGCAACCAGTATTATTGCAATCATTGCTACAGTTAGCTGTTGTTAAGAAGTTACCGACTGCGCCATGCCCTAGATTCTATATATATATATAGTTAAGGCAGTTGTAGATGCATCCAACAATAAAAGAAAGTATTGATGAAACTTTTATTAGGGAACTTCAGTCAATCAAAAGCCTATGTTATGCATTATGGATTTGATAAGCATTCTAATGCTTACCCATCTGAGAAATGAAGAAATGGTCTATGAGAAGATCCTACTTGAAGATTCGCCTGCACTAGATAATGAAAATGAAGGAGAAGAGGATGTGAGGACTACTACAAAAGAGGTTTGTTCCAATGCATAGAATAATTTGTAAGTTGGAATTTGCTTGCACTAGATAATGAAAATGAAAGAGAAGAGGATGTGAGGAGTGAGGATTAAAACAAAAGAGTTGGTTGCAATGCATAGAATAATAATACGTAAGTTGGAAGAATATGTTTTGACAAATTTATGACTTTCCTGTTCACTTGCAGAGGTTTCAAAGCAAGTTAAGCCACAAACAAGCTACGCAAGCTCACCCTTCACTAGTTCGATGGAACAATAAAGGCTATATTATGTCTTAGAGTGACACAAGTTATATTTTTGTAGAAAAGATTTCACACTTGGAAAGATGTTTACTGAAGTTTATTTGTGCCAAAATTTTCAGAAGAAAAATTTTCTGTTATGAAAAATATATAAAATTTTAATACCTAACAGATTTAATAATTAATAAATTCCTTGTCTCCCACGACTATTAGTTAGTAGGGGGTCAACTTGTACGTTGCTATCATTTTAAAGAGTCCAAGAAACGGCTGTACGTGTTTTAAGTGGGTTCACAAGTGTGATGGTGTCAACAGGTGGACACTTATAGGGGGTCTTAATCTTCATGTAGTCATATGGATGCTTTGTCAAAACTCTTGACTTCAGCAATCTTTCATCCCATCAGGGGATGAACATTATCATTATTATGACCGCAATATTTTTGGCATCCATTGTGGCGACTAAATACAACCTATGAGCATTTGGGCATAATAGTCATTGGGTGAATACATTTTGGGTGTTTAAGAACCATTATATTTGATAGTAATGTCACGTTCCAATGGCAGAATTTTCTTATAGGATAAGAAAATGAAACTCTGTTGAATCAGTCAGGAGACATGAGGCAGTTGCTATCATTGGTAAGTAGTTAACATTAGCTAAGGACACCAGTATAAGTATCACAAATTTACCTGGATGGAAACCCCTTCTGGCTCCCACCTTACACACACAAGAAGAAAGATGAATAATCTAGACTCGGCGTCACCGTCTCATTGCCATCTACGTTATTGCTCTAAAGAGTTCCTAGTAAAGAAAGTCAGATGATAAATACTGGGGTCAAAACATAAATAATTTTATCATCTTGTTTCGCATCTTATAAATTGTAAACATAATAGGAAAAATGATAATTATATGGTGGGGCACTTGATATAAATGGAAAATTATACCTTCTTTCACATTTCAGAGGCAAAAAAGATGGACATGGTCCTAGGGGTCCAATCTTTTGCCTGAAGCATGTTTCAATGCCTGTGGGCTGTTGCCTTGGAGGGATTGCAAGATATGTTTAACATGTATGTGCAAGGCATGAGGTTATGTGAACTAATATAAGAATATGAATTATTAAGTTTAATGTTAGGCAGTTGGACTAACATTCTGTTGTTTAAATAATCTGATTTTCTTATGATTTTCCTTCAAAAATATTATGCAATTCAGCTCTAGCAAGAAATTTGCTTCTGGTACTATTCATGCTATTATGCTACAGTGGTGGTATCTGTATAATTGGCTTTTTGTAATGTTAGAAGATCTACAATTATATTTTTTATCATCACTCATGATTTTGTGTTCTGTTACAGCAACCATATACAAGTTCTCTTCCAAGTCATTTATTGGCATCGACTGTTCAACCTGTAAGAGAATCTGATCTTCCCTACTCACCCTTCCTCACAACGCAGTCAATGCCCACAAAATACAGTAACGTGATGTCTTCCATCAGCGGTCCGACCATTTCCATGCCAGAGGTATCTTACGCACATTTTTTTTTTTTTTTTGATCATTACAAAAGTATTTTAAAATTACATTTGGCTGACGTTCTGATTGTGTTCCTGCATGGTTGCAGGCTGTGAAGTCTGGTGGTTATTCTACGCCTCAGCCAACGCCACAGTCCCTGCCTGGTACTAGCATTGCCACAGGCCCAGCACTTCCTCAACACCTAACAGTTCATCCTTACACTCAACCCACCCTTCCTTTGGGCCATTTTTCCAATATGATTGGCTACCCCTTTCTGCCTCAGAGCTATACATATATGCCATCTGCTTTTCAGCAAGCATATACTGGTAACAATGCATACCATCAATCTCCAGCCGCAGTACACAGTGCTGGCATAAAGTACACACTCCCACAATATAAAAACAGTGTTCCTGTGAGCAGCTTGCCTCAGTCTGCCTCAATTGCTTCCGGTTATGGAGGATTTGGAAGTTCAACTAATATACCTGGAAACTTTTCACTGAATCCATCCACTACCCCTACAAGCACAGCCATTGGATATGAAGATGTTATCAGCTCTCAGTACAAGGATAACAATAGTTTTGTCCCTCTTCAGCAGGTATTAATAATAACAATGCCACATTGTAATCTCTCGTTCAATTTTTTTTTTTCTTTAAATATATATACTCAAAATGTTAATTTTTCCTGTGTCGACAGAATGAGGGCTCTGCTCCGTGGGTCCATGGCGCTGGTTCAAGAACAATGTCTGCTGTTCCAGCCAGCACGTATTATAACTTGCAGGGCCAGAATCAGCAGCATGGTGGATTTCGACAGAGTCAGCAGCCTTCACAGCATTTTGGAGCTCTAGGGTACCCAAA
>JAUPMG010000019.1:8772844-8797551 GCA_031762675.1 Pachysandra terminalis
ATATATATATATATATAGATATATATTTTTTCCAACTAATCACTTTAGATTATTAACTTACTGTGCTAACAGAAAAATACCTTTCGAATTTTGAAGTAAAAAATCTTGTCCAGATTTGAAGGTCTCCACAATAGTTTTCTTTTGAAGTTGCAGAAGAGAACACAACTTCTTCAAACCAAACGGCAGACCAGAGAAGAACGGAGAAGAACGTTTCTTCTTTCTCCTATGGATTTGAAATCTTATTCAATTTATTTTAATGTTTTGAAACTTGTAGAGAATTAAATGCACATCAGAGAGCTTTCTTTCTTTTCTTTTTTCATTTGACTTGGCTGACATTGAAAACTCTTGTGAAGCTTTTTCTTTTATTAATTTTTTTTATTAGGAGAATATAGTTGTCTTAAATGTTGCGGAGCAGCTTTTTTATTTTTTATGAATAATTTAATGGTAACGGAACAAAACGTTACAAAGACATACGTTAAAGCTAGCGTGGACGATTCTTCTATGTGTCATCCGGGTACTGGTGCCGCTGGAAAAATCGTAGGAGAATATGACAGAAGAGTTTCTTCCAAGTACACTGTGCAACGTCTACAGTCCTTGCATTGAATAGTTTTGTTTTGTTTTTTTTAATCATCTTTTAAAAAAAAAAATGAGTGGGTAGGCAAGCATTTTCATTTTTTAGGTATTCCTAAATCATACGCATCTTTGATGAAATGCATGCCAATGCATCAAATAAATACATTGTGATGCATTTCCTCTCATTTTATGTGATATATCGTGGTATTTCAATCCATGCTTGAAAACGAAAGTTATAATCGAAGGCTTTCCTTGGAGTTTCACCACATTGAACTGGATTTGAGGTTATCATATGTGAAGTAAGTTACTTCTTTCTTCAGTAAGTGTGTGTTTGATACATTGAATTGGAATTGGAGTTTAAGATTTATATTTTCAGTTCAACTTCAACAAAATGGAATTCGAGTAGAATTGCAATTTTTATTTTCGGAAGTCATTGTTCTTTATGGAATTATAATTGATATTACGAGTTCTTTATGGCGTTAATTGATGTAGAGAGAGATGGTTGGAGATGGTGGGCATGGCTGGTGGTGGCCGATGGAGATTCACTTTCATAGAAGCCCCAATCGATCACAATATCTTCTTGTGGAAACTGTTTTGTAAACCCACTTGGATTATTGATTGTTGGTTTCTTATAATCATTCAAACCCCTTTTTCTGTGGAGTCTTATCTTTTAGGGCTTTGTTTAGGGAGAAAGTTGTCTAAAATCCCGAGGGAAAGAGGGAGGGGGGAGGCCCATGGACATTCACTTCTACAAAAGCTTGAAAGTGGGAGGAATATGGAGGGAAACGATGGGCATGAGTGGTGGTGATTATTGGACATATGATTTTATAGAAGCCTCAATCTGTCAACAATATATTTCTATGTAACAGACAGAGGTAGGTGGTTAAATTTATAGAAGCTTCAATCTGTTACAAAATACTTGGAACTCTATAGATGGTTGGTTCCTTGCAATCATTCAGCACCCTACACTGAAGTCGTAATTTTTAGGGCTTCATTTCAAAGGAAAGTTGATTAAAATCCTGTTTTTTACACACACACACACACATTTATATTCTATATATTGATAGACTTTTTATAATGTTTTTATTAGTTATTGCAACAGCAGTCAGTGAGGAGGAGAAGAAGAAAAAAACAAATGATGTGCTTTCTATAGAATCCCTAATCGATCTTAATATGTCTCCCCTCTACTTAGAGCTCAATTGATTTTTAGTTCCTTACAGTCCTTCAACCCTTTGCTGTGGAGCCTTAATTTTTAGGGATTTGTTTTGGAGGGAAGGTCAACTTAATTCCTCTTTTATATATTCGTTATATATTTTATATTGATTTTATTTTATATAATATTTTTATTGATTGCATTAATTTCTTTAACATTACATGACAGATTTTATTTAACCAAGGTAAAGTCACCTTTTTAAGCAACCATCTTAGTTCCATAATGCATAACTAATAGTCTTCAATGTCTACTAATAATTTTTCAAAGATGTTATAATGTATTATTAGGATAGATTTTCTTTATGTAGTATAATTTATACAATATGAATTAGCTTATATTTTATTATTAACAGTTATTTGTAAGAAGATAAAAATGCTTTCTTAGGGCTTCGTTAGAAGAAAAGAGAGTTTTGGTTTAAGAAGATATGAGCAATAAGAGCCTTCAAGAATTTGGAATGGAGCATATGTGAATTCATTTTCTTGCTCCCACCACGGCCTCAAACATACAACCATTAGTATTGCAATCATTGCTACAGTTAACTGTTAGTTAAGAAGTTACTGACTGCACCATGCCCTAGATTAGATTAAGCTATATATATATAGTTAAGCCAGTTGTAGATGCATTCAACAATAAAGGAAAGTATTGATGAGACTTTTATTTAGGGAACTTCAGTTAATCAAATGCCGATGTTATGCATTAAGGATTTGATAAGCATTCAAATGCTCACCCATCTGAGAACTGAAGAAATGGTCCATGAGAAGATCCTACTTGATGAAGATTCGCTTGCACTAGATAATGAAAGTGAAAGAGAAGAGGATGTGAGGACTACTACAAAAGAGGTTTGTTGCAATACATAGAATAATTTGTTAGTTGGAATTTGCTTGCACTAGATAATGAAAATGAAAGAGAAGAGGGTGTGAGGAGTGAGGACTACAACAAAAGAGTTGGTTGCAATGCATAGAATAATACATAAGTGGGAAGAATATGTTTTGACAAATTATGACTTTCCCGTTCACTTGCAGAAGTTTCAAAGCAAGTTAAGCCACAAACAAGCCACGCAAGCTCACCCTTCCCTAGTTCGATGGAACAATAGAGGCTATCTTATGTCTTAGAGTGACACAAGCTGTATTTTTTGTAGAAAAGATTTCATTCACACTTGGAAAGATGTATACAGAAGTTTATTTGTGCCAAAATTTGCAGAAGAAAAATTCTGTTATGAAAAATATATACAAATTTTAATACCTAAAAGCTTTATTAATTAATAAATCCTTTGTCTCCCACGACTATTAGTTAGTAGGGAGTCAACTTGTATGTTGCTATCATTTTAAAGAGTCAAAGAAACTGCTGTACGTGTTTTAAGTGGATTCACAAGTTTACAAGTGTGACGGTGTCAACAGGTGGACACTTATAGGGGGTCTTAATCTTCATGTAGTCATGGATGCTTTGTCAAAACTCTTGACATCAGCAATCTCTCATCCCGTCAGGGGATGAACATTATCATTCTTATGACCGCAATATTTTTGCCATCCATTGTGGCGACTAACTACAACCTATGAGCATTTGGGCATAGTAGTCATTGGGCGAATACATTTTTGGTGTTTAAGAAACGTTATATTTGATAGAAATGTCACGTTCCAATGGCAGAATTTTCTTAATAGGATAAGAAAATGAAACTCTGTTTAATCGATCAGGAGACATGAAGCAGTTGCTAACATTGGTAAGTAATTAACATTAGCTGAGGATACCAGTATAAGTATCACAAATTTACCTGGATGGAAAACCCTTCTGGCTCCCGTTCCCACCTTAGACATACAAGAAGAAAAATGAATAATCTAGACACGTCATCACGGTCTCATTGCCATCTATCTATGTTATTGCTCTAAAGAGTTCTTTGTAAAGAAAGTCAGATGATAAATACTGGGGCCAAAACATAAATGATTTAATCATCTTGTTTCGCATCTTATAAATTGTAAACATAATAAGAAATATGATAATTATACAGTGGGGCACTCGATATAAATGGAAAGTTATACCTTCTTTCACATTTCAGAGGCAAAAAAGATGGACATGTTCCTAGGTGTCCAATCTTTTGCCTGAAGCCTGTTGTCAATGTCTGTGGTATGTTGCCTTGGAGGGATCACAAGATATATTTAACATGTATGTTCAAGGCCTGAGGTTATGTGAACTAATATAAGAATATGATTTTTAAGTGTAATGTTAGGCAGTTGGACTAACATTCTGTTGTTTAAATAATCTGCTTTTCTTATGACTTTCCTGTAAAAATATTATGCATTTCAACTCGAGCAAGATATTTGCTTCTGGGATTATTAATCTTACTAATCATGCTATTAAGCTGCAGTGATGGTATCTGTATAATTGGCTTTTTGTAATGTTGGAAGATTTACAATTATATTTTTGATCACCACTCCTGATTTTGTGTTCTGTTACAGCAAGCATATACAAGTTCTCTTCCAAGTCATTTATTGGCATCGACTGTTCAACCTGTAAGAGAATCTGATCTTCCCTACTCACCCTTCCTTACGACTCAATCAATGCCCACAAAATACACTAATGTGTCTTCCATCAGCGGTCCAACCATTTCCATGCCAGAGGTATCTTACGCACTTTTTTTTTTTGTTGTCATTATTAAAGTATTTTAAGATTACATTTGGCTGATGTTCTGATTGTGTTCCTGCATGGTTGCAGGCTGTGAAGTCGAGTGGTTATTCTACGCCTCAGCCAACACCACAGTCCCTGCCTGGTACTAGCATTGCCACAGGCCCAGCACTTCCTCAACACCTAACAGTTCATCCTTACACTCAACCCACCCACCCATTGGGCCATTTTTCCAATATGATTGGGTACCCATTTCTGCCTCAGAGCTATACGTATTTGCCATCTGCTTTTCAGCAAGCATATGCTGGTAACAGCGCATACCATCAATCTCCAGCCGCAGTACACAGTGCTGGCATGAAGTACACACTCCCACAATATAAAAACAGTGTTCCTGTGAGCAGCTTGCCTCAGTCTGCCACAGTTGCTTCCGGTTATGGAGGATTTGGGAGTTCAACTAATATACCTGGAAACTTTTCACTGAATCCATCCACTGCCCCTACAAGCACAACCATTGGCTATGAAGATGTTATCAGCTCTCCGTACAAGGATAACAATAGTTTTGTTCCTCTTCAGCAGGTATTAATAATAGCAATGCCACACTTTAATCTCTCGTCGTTCAATTTTTTTTTCCTTTAAATATCTATGCTCAAAATGTCAATTTTTCCTGTGTCACCAGAATGAGGGAACTGCTCCATGGGTCCATGGTGCTGGTTCAAGAACAATGTCTGCTGTTCCAGCCAGCACATACTACAATTTGCAAGGCCAGAATCAGCAGCATGGTGGATTTCGACAGAGTCAGCAGCCTTCACAGCATTTTGGAGCTCTAGGGTACCCAAATTTCTACCAGTCTCAGACGGGGGTCACACAGGAACATCAACCACAAAATCTGAGTGACGGGACTTTCAGTGGATCTCAAGGCCCATCGTCTAAGCAATCACACCAATTCTGGCAACAAACTTACTGATTCTCTCATCCTGGATTCTTCAGGGTCCTGTAGCGAGTTCGAAGTGGCCAATCATGGAATTCTTACAGTTTGATCAATTATATTTAAGTGTCAGTGTTTGGGTCTCTCTGATCAACTGTAATTACTCGACTGGCTACCGCCCTGTGCCTTGAGAGGTTGTATTCTACTTATCTATTGTTGGGGTATGCTTTCTTAACATAGGAGAACACTTTTTCATTTGGTTAGTTTGTTTCATTTTCCTTTATTTTATTTTTTTCCACAGTGAGAAAGGGTTTTCTGTTTGGACATGTGAGTTCTCTGTAACAGTAATATTTAAAAGATACCTAACCATAGCTTTTGCTTTCGTTTTCTGTATTAACTTATTTTGAAAATTTTCTGCAGTATTTTTTTTTTTCTCTTGGGAGTTGTATTTTTCATGTTAAATAGTTCCACTAATCCTTGTATGGAAATTATGAACAAATACTGGTAGATAATATGGATGCTTCTTTTTCAATTCTATGTAATTGCAGTCTAGATATGGTATGATCTTGGCTCTCCCGGTTACTGTGATACTAAATGCATGTGTGTATATACCTGAAAGGGATGGATTGATATGTACAGGGTCAAGTCCTTTGTCTCAATTGGACAAATCCTCTTGAAAGTCTAATGCCTTGAACTGGTGGTAGAAACTCATACTGAATGCCTTGGGATGAGAAATAGAGGCCTTATGTATGCTCTCTCACTCGTTAATAGATTTCTGGGTGGGTGATTTCATGATTCTTAAAAGGAATATGTATAATGGAGAATTGTGTTATCTGTTGGGAAAGGCAGATGACATGAGAGGAAAATCTGTTGGAAGGTAGGGAGTGAGGGCAGTAGTTTACTACTACTAACAGAAAGGTTGGTTTTACTTAACCATCTCCTAATTCCTCAATCATTCTTTTGTGTTTTTCTTATACTTTTATAGGCACAAATCTCCTACTTATAACTCTTATTCCAGACACAAAATGCAACTGAGTGACCATCCTTTGTAAGCAAAAGGTGGGCTGTACAAGGTATGCATGAATGGCAGGTGCAGATCTAAGTGCCCCATCTCCTGGATCCAAGAATGCTGCTGATCTTCAGGGGGAAAGAAGTAATAACCACAGAGCAATACCTGAAGCAAGAGGTTTACTTGAAGGTCCTAAGGTAGTAGCCAAGGCAATGCCAGCAGTGACTGTTGCAGCAGACGGGGAGTCCGTCAAGCGGCCTCGTGGTCGGCCAGCTGGTTCAAAGAATAAGCCGAAGCCGCCCATCATCGTCACGCGGGATAGTGCCAATGCCTTCAAGGCCCATGCCATGGAGGTGAGCTCTGGGTGCGACATCGGGGAGAGCTTAGCAAACTTTGCGAGGAGGAAGCAACGTGGCATCTGCATACTTAGTGGGACTGGGTACGTGACGAACGTTACCCTGCGCCAGCCCGCCTCTTCAGGCACTATCGTGACCCTCCATGGGCGATTCGAAATACTCTCGCTGTTGGGTTCCATCTTACCCCCACCAGCCCCACCTGGGGTCACAGGCCTCACCATCTACCTTGCAGGGAACCAAGGACAAGTTGTTGGTGGGGGTGTTATCGGGGCGCTTATTGCTTCAGGTCCGGTGGTGATAATGGCAGCGTCCTTCATGAACGCCACGTTCGATCGTCTTCCATTGGATGACGAAGAAGTTTCTACCGCGAATAATCCGCATTACCAAAACCACCACCACCAACACCATCCTCACCATGTCGACGTTTCGAACTTATACGGGGCCTCACAGAGTTTGCTCACTGGTGGTAGTTTGCCCCCTGAGATACATTCATGGACACCAGGACGCACAGTTATGAAGAGCTAGCTAGCTTGCTTGGTTGGTTGGTTAGGGAGTTTATGATTCTTTAGTTTCTCTTATTCCAGACTTGCCTATAGTACTCAGTTGTGCCCTTCTTTAAGTTTTAAGTCACCATGAAACTATAGTATGTTTGTAGCTTCATCTTTCAATCCAAATAGAAGGTTTGGTTCTACTTGTTGAAGTCTCTCAATAGTCTGGTTCTTCTGCATGTAGATATAGATGAAATGGTCAATCCAGACCGTTCAGGTAACGCTTTGAATATGCCTTGCGAACAACCCTTCCGTCCGTGTAAGCCTACATTCTTACTTGGGATGAAATTCAAGAGTCAAGTGAAACATGTGCTTTGGGATGAAATTTAGGACAAGGGGATTCATGTGTAAGTGTACATATATACATATGTATATATGAGAGAGAGAGAGAGAGAGAGAGAGAGAGAGAGAGAGTCATCAATCTAAAATTTAATAGAGAGAGAGAGACATCAATCTAAAATTATTAAATCATATGTCATGAAAAAACGAAAGGAGGAAAAAAAAATGCAATTGTGGGCATCTTCCCTGAGATTTGTTTGGGCCCATTACAACATGCAGGAGCTGACTCCATGCCATAGCTCCAATCAGAAATGAGGTGCACCGGGCCAGAGACGAAGTGACATCCCCAGAGCTGAGGGTCAAACTAAGCTCAACAGTAGTTGAGTCATGGCTAGCACCACAAGGACACAAATGACCAACTCCATCTGTCTTCTGTCAAGTGAGTGTGTGTAAGGTGAGTTAATTCATTGGGTGAATGGTTACCCGATAGAACTGATCCCATTTAAGTAAGGTGAGTTAATTCATTGGGTGAATGGTTACCCGATAGAACTGATCCCATTTAATGGGTTTCGGTTCTAGTTCCATGCAACTACAAGATAGCCCCGTTAAGAATTGGGTCTATTCCAAGATATCCGATGGGTATCCCTTTACGTATCGGATCAGTTAGGTTTATCTAATGATATATTAATTATTCTTTATTCTTTTATATCCTAATAATTTAATATTACATAAAAACGCAATTTATGACTTAAAACAATTACTTACATAGAATTACAACAACAATTTAATCTATTGAGAACTGAACAAAAAAATTATTTAATATCAATTTTGATTAAACATTATTATGTTATAGATTGGTGGCGTAATTATTTTATTTAAATTTAAATAAATCTAGATTTTTAGAATGAGATAATTATATAATTAGATAATGATAATATAATAGAAGTAAACACTTTTACAAATAGGCATATAGTGTGGGTACCTAACGGATATACTCGTTTAAATAAGCAAAGGTGATGGTGTTGTGACTCATAGGCCTTTGGCCCTGCAGAGGAGAGAGATAGAGAGAGAGAGGCAAGGATTAGCTGCTAATGCTTTTCAATATAATTCAGCAGAGATAAATATTCTTCCTTGTAGCAAACCATTACAGTCACAACACAAGACAAATACCCTATCAACAAAGAAGAATCATCTGTGCACTTGTGGTCCTAACCATGGCTGATGGCCTAGGTAATGGTGAAGCCAGGTCAGGTCCTTAGCCGTGGGAATGCAACTTCTTTGATCCAATGCCTCAGCCAGCTCCTGCATGTTGTAATGGGCTGGAACAACTCAAAAAAGGAAGATGCCACAGCAACTGCAGATAGGCACCAAGCATGCAACTTCGTGAATCAAGCTTCCTCTCATGTCCCCAGTATAAAGGATGCCGCAGTTGGGGCTCTCCCTGGAAAGGGTAAGAATTCACTCCCTATAATCATCTCCAAGAGCATTAACTGTCATATATATACAGTAATGCCTTGTTTTTTTTTCTTCTTGGTTCATATCTTGTCATGCTACATTGTTGTTCCTGCAGTTGCATGCTTGGTGCCTGCATGTAGTTGTTACATGGAACATCTAAGCATGTCAAGAATCATCGGCATGTCTCTGCACACAGCACGGCAAAGAGCCTACTTACAGATGATGTGTCTAGCCTTGCTAATATCATATTTCATATTCAAGCAAAGATGAAGAAATCAAATGTTCTAAAATAAGAATAGCCACCCACAGATGATCACTGTTTAAGTTCAATATATCAAAATGGTTCTTGACACTCAAATACTGAACAACATGTTCAGGTATGAAGATAATATTAAGGTAACAGTCATTTCCTTATACCTGATAATGATCAAAGTAAAAAAGTTAGTTATACAATGAACATTCCCAAAACCATGGAACTATAGTATTAAGATAGCAAACCAATTATCAGTCTTTAATCCTACATCAATCCAAATGCAAAGAATTTGGGACATAGATCTTGATTTGCAATTCAGACTATATTTTTGTTGAATGCTCATAATGCCTATGTAGATAGCAGTGGTTTCATAATTGTGCCAAATTGTACGATTGAACTGAAAAAACCAGCAATCACTAGACTTGACCCAGTCCCTTTTCTGGTTTGACCCACCTTGATGACTAATGAGCCGTGGGAGAGTAGCAAAAAAAAAAGGAGATGCTTAAAATGGTTTTGGTAATGGATCTAATAAGAATGTCATATGGCTTTAGATACCAGATTAGTATTTCATACTTCAGAAATTTTACCATGCAGTTCCCTCCATAGAATAACACTCAATGTGAATAATGACGTTACGTCCAAATCAAGTCAGTTCATAGCATGTCGTAACGTCCAACGGCAGCTGATCTTCAGCTGAAAAATGAAACTCATTAAGAAAACGGCATTTATGCAAATTGAAAGGTGAAGCCCCAACCAAGGAATGTGGAAACAAAATAACAGAAAATCCACCACCTCCTCTTACTTGAGAAGTGATCTTGTTAAATGTTCGCGTGCAGTAGCCAATGCTTGAGATATCGTCTGCAAAACAAAATAGAAATGAATAAAGAAAAAGCAGAGCAACGGAATTGTATTAGAACTTGGAAAGAATTTCTTCTCGTTGCAATGATTTGGTGCTGGATTTGCCATTTTTCTACTGAGAGTTACATCACCTGCTCAGACAAAGGTGCTGAGGCATCCATACAATGAGAAGCAACTTTTCCTCCACTAACGAATGCATCGGTTTCAAGAATCATCCTGTCAATGATTATAAGCATCGATTTGAATAACCAACTTATAGACCAAACCATACCCAAGCAGACTGCATTGCATCATATAGAAGTACAAATCTTTCAGATGTCCAATTTCAATCTATGCTATGTCTATAACTCTATATACACGTGATCTATTACCTTCTAGAAGACAAAATTTCAGCCTAATATTCTCACATGCAACAATTAAAAGAAAGAAGCTCGAAGATAATGTTTATATACATCATGTGTGTATCCTTGTGTCACATCTCTACTAACTTATTGGTCCGAAAATGGTATCACAGACTCAAAGAGTTCAGAGGTTAGTGATTGTTCTGTTTAGTAATTAACCTATAAATTTCAGATAAAACTTCTATTAAGATACTGAGGTTGGATAGCCATCTTGACATTAACTAGTCAGCATGACAGAACTATTGAATTCAATAACGAAACCAATCACAGAAGCTTATGTAGGCTGTGGCCCATTGTTACTAATATTGCAATAATCGTCTCTTAGGATGAGTGCCTCCTCAGGCCTCACTTCTAGAAAATTAAATGTTGTCCTCTTATGTAACATTTTTAAAGGTGCCAAGGAAAAGGAACACAAAGGTTCCACAGCTAGATGGGAAAGCCATGGACAAACCTTAAAACTAATATATGGTTGATAAAGAATTGCTATAAGGTCGTAAATGCCAGTGTAAGGTCAAAAGTCTGAAACACACACATGCACAAGCACACATACATCCATACACACACACACACACACACACACACATATATATATATATATACATATACATAAATATGGAAAAAAGGAAATAATACCTATATAGCCAGCTTTATAAGAGAATCTACATATACATCCTACCTAATTTTAAAATAACGTTTACCTTTCCAATAATATTCACCAAATGGTCCTCTCTGTCATAACATAGACATGACAGAGGTTTGCCTCCTTTTTTTTTCTTTTTCCTTTTGTTATTGTAATTACCATAATTATCCGTATTTTGTCTTTTCTTACGATTATTAAACCTGTACCTAACACTACCAAACTTGTATTTCACGAGTACCAAACTTGTACATGATAATACCGAACTTGTACCTCACAAGTACCAGAGCAGGAAAGTGAAGGAGAAAACCAAAAAATTCCTCACGATGGATAGACTTACACCTCCGAATGAACTTGTATCTTATGTTTACCAAACTTGTACTTCACTGTGGAGGGACTTGTACCTAACAAGGTTTCAAATTTCGATGCCGCCCGAGATTTCGCCAGAGGGGCTGGCGAAATTTTGCAGAAATTTCGCCAAATATCGCTGAAATGGGAAAATATCGCCGAAATATTTCGTGTCGCCAAACTAGAAAATGGCAATATTTCGCGACATGCCGGCAAAATTTAAAACCTTGGTACCTAATAAGACAGGGGTAATGATGGTATCACATAAAAAAGGAGACGGTCCTCTGTTATTTCAAAAATAGATAGGATGTATAGGTAGATACTTTTTGTAAAGTAGGCTATATATGTAATTTTCCCTAAGCTCCAAAAGTTACCGGAAGATGACAATCAAGAAATCATTGGGTATTAGAGTCATCATCAATGTTATTAAAGGCGCTAGGCTAGGCACCTGAGCATCTAGGCGGTTTTCTAAGGGTTCAGGCAAGGGTCCCCAAGGTTAAGTGTGCCTAGGCGAGCGTCTAACCACTTAAGCGACAAAGCGACCACCTAGGCAAGGCGACCGCCTGGTTACCAAATCAACATGGGCCTCGCCCATTGTGCAATGTGTATTTTTATATTTTAATTAGTTTAAGTTTCAATTAGTATTTGATTTAATTTAATTAATATCATCAATGGAGCTTATTGATGTTAATATGTTATATCTTTTACGTCGGTTAACTTAAATCTTTATTGATTTTAACTTTTAAGCATCCAAGTCACTAGAGTCTACTCTAACCCTAATAAAGCATCCAAGCTTTATTAATTTCAACTTTTTATGATTCTTTAACCTGATTTTTTATTTGATTTTATTCCATTCAACCTTAGTAAATTTATTATATGATTGCTCATACCTTAGGCTATATTGGTTGAAATCATGTTATGTTAATCGCTGTTTAAAATTATTGGCATATTCTATTATTAGAAATGCTATAAATGTCATTTATTTACTACAGGCTCCTTTCTAAAAACAATCGTCATCGAATTCTTAATCGCCTAGCCTTGCCTAGGCGATTTGATAAGATTGATCATCATCATCATATGCCTATCCCAACTAGTTGGGGTCGGCAACAAGAATCCTATTCCTCCATCTCAATCTGTCAAAAACCATATCTTCAGTCAAATAACGAGCATGAAAATCCTTTTGATTGACTCCATTCAAGTTATTTTAGGTCTTCCTCTTCCCCTCTTAGAACCTTCAATGATTTCTCTCTCACAACTGCTTTCCTAGGTCTTCGTTTTACATGTTGTACCAGAGTCTCAAAACAAATAAATACAAAAGAGAAAGATTAATATTTGTCTCCTCAGCTTCTTCAACAGTGGGGAATTTTGCCATCACCCTGCAAAATAGAGGAAGGTTTCATGCACTACCCAACCAATAAAGCAAATAGTACAAATAAATAGGTTATCAGATAACGAAGCATGGGAACCACTTATCTGAAAAATATTGTCCATGGAATCAATAGATATTCTCAGCACTAGTGCTTGGAAAGAGCAGTTTCCAAGCTTGATTCTATTCATTCCTTCAATGCATGAGTTGTTTCCAGTACACAGGCATTCAGCCTTGGCCAGTTGTAATGCGGTGTACTAGCAAAGGAATTTTAGATGATAGAGTGATTATTTTTATCCACATGACCTATACAAATCTAAGTTTCCTAAAATTCCAATACTCACCTACCATATTGTGAAATCAGCTTGGAAAAGGTATGAGAGAGAGATAGGGGTATGTCTAGATCACCTAAATAAATCACACAGCACACAAAAACGGTTTTTTTTAATAGTTAAGCACGTGAGATCTGTATTGCATACCCTCCATCAATAATCTCGTCAAGGCATATGAGAATGAGATCCAAGTTATCAAGAGCCTCCCTTTTGTCCACATTGTTCCTGAAACAAGGGCACGGCAGATTATATAACATAGATGCTTAAATTAAAAGTATTAGCTTCTAAAAAAAAAAAAAAAAGAACTGTTCAAAGAAGAGAGGACTAAGAGCCAGAAGTATGATTGCAAAAACCTCAGAAGAAGGGTAACTGCATCAAAAAATCCTTGGAGAACTGTGGCTAAGATGACTTCGCTTTCATCATCACCACCAGTAACATAGAAATGGAGATCTTGAACAACCTTGTAGACAACAATATAGTAATCAAACATTGCTATCTCCGCTGCAGATGATGATGGCATACATTAGTACGGCAGTAAGGATTTTTGTTTGATTTTTTACATCCAAAAAACAATACAAAGAGCTGAATCCCTAAAAATTGTATATACATAGAGATATCCAAGAACTTGCAAAGTGGCTAATATAGTGAGAATTCTTAAAAGTACTTGAAATTCACACTAACTATAGGTAGCAAAGTGTCTTGATACCAATTGTCGAAGCTCTTGTGGACTGTAAGCTATGCTAATCTAGCTTGCACATTCTTGCAGGTTGTCCATGAGGCCTTTGATGTGGACTGTGGGGGCATTTTCTAAACGAACTACAAACTTTAGAAGGAAATAAATTAAATCATACCGATTTGATTCAAATCATTAGGCTTTAAAACCAATTTGATGTAGTCCAGGCTTGCAATGTTCTTGAAATCAGGATGGGTTTCAAGCTGGTTTATCACATAGGTATGATGAGAATATCAGGGCAAAAACTTCAAATTAGAGGATGGTAAATGGAATCACTCAACACTTGGTGGTGGAATCACTTGGCACCTAGTAGGAGGAAACACTTGCCCTAAGAAGGACTCAATTCCAAAATACAAAAGTTAGCTTGCATTCTTTTTCCTAATTAATTAATTATTAAGCTACAAAATAATCTAAGAGGTATTATATTAGTGACTTGAGACCCAACATAGCTATCTAAAACAGACTAGAACAATTCTCATTCTAACAATTTTCACCACAAACAAGTAACAATTTCAAGAAATATAAATAAGAGAACCAACTTAATAAATAAGGTTTTGACCGATCTTATGATAGAGCATCATCTAGAAATGATACATTACAATGTGTTTTTACATGTATACACGTGCTTGTGCACACACACATAAGCTAGGTTTGTCTAGTAAAACGCTCCATGCTTCGAAACCTGGGGAGATATAGATTTCAACGTGGCAACTAATTTGGTGAATCCCACTTGTACATGTGTACTTCCGATTGATCTTGCCTCACATACTAAGTTTCATCCCTGAACACATTTGCTACATGGCACAAAGGCATCTCCTATATCTAACCTCTTTCCTAGACAGAACATAAATGTATGAAAAAGTTTGACGATTGCCGTTACATGTGACAAAATCTGTTAAGCAAGTATTAATGGGAATTATGTGCATTGAATTACTCTGTGTTCTATCCAAAGGGTCCTGTCAGGCGTACAGTCTGGATTTGCTCCACATGGCAAAAAAAGCCATGTCTCACCATGTAACTACACCTGATGAGGCAGACCACCTTTTGCCTAAATTTTTTTGTCAACAAATTTAAGAAAGATTATAGGTGGGAAGCACTCTTTCTTCAGCTTGAAGCTGATATCTGACACACTACCAGTGGAAATACAGAGCTCCCACAAGCAAACCTAGACTCTCACCACGTCACAAACATTTAAGATGGAACGGGAAACGTTCTCAACTGGTTTCCTCTTCAAATTAATTGCATTTCAGTGGGTTTCTTAGCGTGAAACTTATAGGCCCCACATTTCAAGTAGATCATAACATTGTTGTATTGGTGGGTCACACATTTATATATCTCTCTCTCTCTCTCTCTCTCTCTCTCTCGATATATATATATATATATATATATATATATATATATATGCGTATGTGTGTGTTTGTGTTGAAGAGAGAAAAATAATGCTTAGAACAAGCTATAAATTGACTTCACTAATTTTCCTTTCACATGGCATATTTTGGAGGCCAACCGAGCAATACTGCCTGTGTATAAAAAGTGTACTCACTAGAAAAGGTACAACTCTTATGAATCCTGCCGGACTTATCCAAGCTGAATTGGTCTTAGTAACAAACAAATCAGTTGCCTAAACTAGGAATTGGTCTTAGTAACAAACAAATCAGGTGCCTAAACTAGGAATTGAGCCGACTATCCTGTAGTGAATAGCAACCATTTCATTATTGAAAAAGAAAACAAAACAAAACATTTATGGCTTTTTATGTCAGTAAAATATTTCACGTGTGGAGGGCTTGAAAGATAAACCATTGCCTAAAACATAAGTTGAGACTAAAAAAAATGAGTTACCTTCTGTCCGGGCATTTGTTTTTTGAGTTTTAGTAAACAATGATTTCTCGAAAGCTTCCTTTGATTTATTAGTGGGCCAATCATCTGAATAATACTTGGCAGCTACTCGTTTTCCTTCAGAATCCAGAAGGAGAATGTTTTTAATCAAAGGGCACGAATCCTATAAGGCACAAGAACAATGCAGTAAATCAGGACACCCCGGATGATACAAACTTAAAGAAGTAGAGAGAAAACGAGCCAACTTGAAGATTTAAATGGCCTAAAGAAAATTCTTTAAGATCTATCATCCCATATTTAGATATATTAGAAATCCTTTACATTTCTAGTTCACACAACCATTTTATTTGCAACAAAATGCAAAATAATGAAAGAAAAAAAAAAAAATTAATGTGATAGATCTCAAAACAAGCACATTGGACCTGATCCTAGATCAATCGAAAATTGCTAACAAGACATAAAAATTGATATTACGAAATAAATAAACGGGAAGCAATTTGTGAGCACAAGCCCAGTTCTTCATATTCACCGAATATCGCATTCCAACTATCATTCAAATAGTACTTCTTACCTAAAGAATCGAAAATCATATTCTCACTGTTACAGATCCAAAAGAAGAATAGGAAGTTATTTCCAGATCGAAAGAGGAATTACAATACAGCGGATGCTTAATTAAGGAATCAATGGAGAAATGTTGACTGTTTCCCCGTAAATCGATCAGAGAAAATCTATGAGAAACCGAAGATCCAGAAGCGAATTGAAACTAGGAAAACAAAATTACAACTCTACCAGATTCAACTCTAGTTTTCAAATGCGATGAATGCAGATTTTACCCTGCGTAAAGCTAAATCAAGTTGCAAAAATCAGAACGAGGACTAGAGAGAAGAGTGTTCTCACCTGATAAGTAAAGTAGTTCGCCATTGATGAAACAGACTAATCGCTAGTTGCAGAGACGTTCACTATATAGTTGGTTTGGTTGAGGAAGGTAATGCCGCAGGACCGGGTTAGGGGCGGGCTCGGATCCTCTGACATGGAGGCCCGTGATATGGGGCCTGATATGTGAGATGACCCCGAGGACAAAATTGTAATTTTTCTCTCATAGGCAGTTGGGGGGTCATCTCAGATATCAGAGGATCCTCCCTCGTTAGGGGCAGGTTGGTAAGAAAGTATCCTAAAAACCACTCAAGAATAATTATCTATCAAAAAAAACCCTATGGATGGATTTATATATGAATTAATCCCTTCAATCAAGGTTTTTATTCTCGGGATCCTGGATCGATCTAGGGATGGTAACGGGTTGGGTTAAACGGGTAACCCGTCCCTAATGGTTAGGGTTTGGTAACTCCTAACTCGGGTTAGGGTTTGGCTCAACTTGCCCCGAACCTGCCCCGATCCCACCCCGTTGCCATTCACGTATGTTTTAAACATGTATTTTTATGTTTTAAATCTATATATTATAAGTAAATATATTTAAAATATTAAAGATTTAAATTAATAAAGTATTAACTTTTAAAAAAATATTTTAACCGCGTCAAACCCACCCTGCTATCGCCCCAATAGGGTTTGGTATTAGGGGGAGTCCTTTAGGGGCGGGTTTGGGTTCGTCAAAACCCGCCCCGAACCCGCCCTGTTGCCATCCCTAGATCGATTGGTCAAGACCGATCCCGATCCAGTATTAGATCAGGCGATCCTGGTCCGATCCAACTTTTGGATCGTCCTTTGAAAAAAAATATATTTGGATTGGTTCGATTATCGGATCAGTTGGATCAGTCCGATCCACAGCCAATTGAAAAAAAAAATGGATTGGTTTGCTCGATCTGATCCAGTCATTGGATCAGATTGGATCGACCGATCCATATTGGTATCAGTTGGATCGGTCCGATCTAAGCCACTTGATACAATAGTTATATTGGGGCTTGAGATCGAACTGGTCCTGGTCAATCCGGATCGGTCGATCCGATCCGATCCAGACTGATCCTTGAAACCATGCCATCAATAACAAATGCATATCCATAAAGTCATTGTTGTATGGACTAACATTTAAAATACCTTTTACAAAAGAAAAAAAGAAGAAGAAAAATGAACATTTAAATAATTTAAGTTTCCGTTATTATATAATTTGGAATGATCTTTTGAAGGGTTAGGCTTAGGGTATCAAAAAACATTTTAGCTATATACTTAGATTATGAATAAGGGGAAAAAGGCGCACTTTTGTGCTGGGTGCAACCTACTGGTGCTAGGGTTTCATGTTTGTGCAAATCACCAGCATCCTGGTGAAATGTGCAAATTGTCAACATAAAGGCGAATTACACAAATACAAATGCACTCTTAAGTTGTGTTTGGTCTGGCTTGTGCTTTTGAATAAGCACTCATTAGATAAGTGGCTCAATGGGAGCGCTTATCCACAACAGCAAAAAACTGTTTACTTGGAAAAAATAGCGTTTGATATATATATTTAAATGCTTATAAAAGTTTAAGGATAAAATATGTATTATGAAAGTATTATTAAAGTTTAGAAATAACCTTTATTTAAGTGCTCATGGCCATCCTTAGTGTTTCAATTCGTTATTTTCGTGTTTAATGAATTTATTTTATCCTATAAAATGTGTGGGATTAGTCAAAAGTCGTACTTAGCCAGAGATTTGCCTAAACCACCGATGTGTGATTCAGCTGGTAGCAAGCTGGGCTCTAGTGGGCGTCTTCGGAGGTAAGTCTGAAGTTCGAATCCCACTAGAAACACTCGTGGCCAATGTTTTACCATAATTGCTCCCACCCCGAACGTAGATTAGTCCCACACCCAAGTGGGTGTGGGGACACCACGTGGTTAAGACCGAAAAAAAGAAGAGATTTGCCTACGTTGAATTTTTTGTTTGACAGAAAATCATATGTTATTTAGGTGCATTTCATTACCTATTTTATTTTCAAGTAATTTATGCAGGCTTTTGTAGGTTCATTGGGAGGACGCATTGAAATACCTTAATATATAATATATTAAGCCTATATAATATATGTTGTTTGGCTGAATATACCTGTACTACAAGAAGCAAATTGTCTGCGATATATTCTTTTCTTGTGATACCAATCGCATCATGCTCCGAAAGCACCGACCAATGCAGTGACTTATCAATCTAAAAATCTCAAGACAATCAATCCTCGGTTTCTACATGGCGTCATGTCTATATTGTGGAATGAACAAATTATGCGTACATGAGATCCGGTTCAACAGACTAAGTCGGGATACTATTTCACTTAAACTCTGCTATTGACTGAGTCACCTATCTTTCTCTTATTGACCGTACAAGCTTTATTCTCACGTACAGTACTGCACGTGACATCCGCTAGTAAATTTGAATTAAGTCTTGAATACAATCAGAGAGAACAAATAGAGCTGAGCTTTGCCCAACTTAAGCTAGGCTGGGCTCATAAACCTTAAACAAGGCTCGAGCTTGTTACAAATTTTGGGGCTCCGGTTCTGGTCACCAAAAACTCGGATTGCAAAAATATTTAACTTAATACATATGTATTAATATTGTAATTGATAATTATATATATATATATATATATATATAATTTTTTTTTAATATTAATATATAATATATGATATACATTCATATAATCTCATATACAAACCGAACTAATCTTTAATCGAGCTGAACCTATCCAAATTTGATTCAAAATCGTTAAGATATCGAGCTTTTCTTCATGCTAAGGGTCAGCTCGCGAGCTTAGTTATAGACCTCAAGCTCCGCTCATACAAACCGAACCGGAGACTACCGCTCGACGGCCTTAATGGTCTGGCAGAATTATGTGGCAATTGGCATACATATGGTGGCACTTCCAAGTTCGTAAGAGAAGAGTATGCCACGTTCACAACAGAAAGCCTCAGCGAGGCCCACTATTCCATCAGCATATAAAGTGCAAGTTTTTCCCCTTTATTCGTGTTGCATGATAATGAAACGGATGTTGCAGAGCTGCCTCCTTCCTTCTTCCAAGGTATATAACAGAGTGGATTCGGACTCTCTATCCTTTGAATGTTGAGTTAAAACTACAGCCTTTCTAATTTTTTTTGTTTTCTACAGATCCCGTTAACATCCGTGATCGAAACCCTGTTGGGAGCTAATGGACGGTACTTCTCTTAATGTTTTGGTTCCTTCTCCCTCTTTCAGTAGGATGATTTATAATGATTTTTGAATAAATATTATGGATATCCACTATTAGTTTACATAAAAATCTTTTCTTCATTTAGTTGTGGAATGGATGAACCCTGTTTTATATTCGTTTTAATATATCGTAGTAGTAGTTTACATTATGTATTGTAGAAAAAGAGGATGATATACAACAATTATTTAAATTGAGTGAGATATATACATAAAATTTAATAGCAAAAGTAGTTTTGTATATGCTTTAGAAATTGTGGTGTTCACCAAGGATCTTTTGTTGGTGCCATGTTTTTAAGTTTGTTTCTTGGTCAGGGTTTAATGTGTCCCAGTAGTGTGTGTGTGTGTGTATGGTCGCACATGCGTGCCTGTGTGTGTCTGTCTTCAAAATCACTTCTACACAGAAGTGCATGAAAATAAGTATTGGTTTTGAAAATTCGATGAACCATTGTGGTTTGACAATAGCCCTCGTTAGTTTCTATAGAGCAGGTTAATGAGAGCTAAAAACTAGGACAACCCTGTCTGAATTTATGGAAAAGGAGCGAGTTGAGTGTGTTGGGTTTGGTTTGATCGACAATGTCGTTTTAACGAAGGGTGTTTTGGGGGTTGTCCAACATAGGGTTTTATGCTGCATAAGTGATTAAGGAGTGAAATGCATAAGATAAGAAGAAAAAGGAAAGATGTAGCTCTTGTGAAGATGAGGGGTTCCTATGAGACTGGTTTTTCTCCCCCACCATGATGGTCTCTCTGCATAGCAACACTTGAAGAAATCTCGGGTCCAAGTTTTATTTGATGGTGCTGTCACGGTGTAGGTTTGGGTTGTGATTTGTGAGAATAGTGGTGATGGCATGGTTGTAGCAGTGCAATGATGGTATGTTTCGAGTTGAGTTGTGAGAGGGAGGTTCAATGCATTTTCATCAAGGCTTTATGGCTTATCATCAGGGAAAAGGTATAATTTTCCTGTTTACTATGTAATATACTATTTCATAGTGGATATTCTTTCGTTAGGTTGCACGTGGATGTGTGGCACACAAGAGCAAACCATACAATTCCTTGTGTTATAGTTGTGATTGTCTATTTATTTTCTCAATAAAAATGGTTTATTTGCATGACCTTGGGGACTTTTCCTGGGTTTTCAAAATCAAGAAACTTCATAATTTCAAGTATTTGTTTTATTGCAACCGAATTCTTGGTGGTAGTCTTAGCCTTAACAAGTGGTATCCAGAGCTTTATAATTGATGCACAACGTGTTTGACAGATTGTTTGTTCGAGTATTTGGGTTGGTGTACAAGAATGATGAACCAGATGTTTGAAAAATTCTTTAAGAGAAGAAATATCGGAAAGATAACGGATACTTGAGTTGGAGAAGCTTGATTGCCAGGATAGGATGTTTATTTTAGTAATATATGAAGTTCGAGATGGAAGGCTATGGCTATCATGAGGTGTGATAGTGAATTTTCTGGCTAGAGCTAAAGTGGTTAATAAAGTGATTGAGCTTTAAGGACTTTTAGGTTAGAAAGTTGGGAAGGAGGTTTTCCTTTGGAATGCTTGCATAAAGGAAGCTTATGTGGTGCATCGCCAAGGTCAAGGTGATGGATTGGCAAGGGATTGGTGTTTTTATTTCAATCTTGAGATTGGTAGGTCTAGTAATAGACAAAATCACTTTCATTCATTTTTATTTGTGGTTTGGTGGGAAATGTTGTTTTAAAGAAGGCAATTTTGGAGTTTATCCAAAATATGGTTTTTATGTTGCCCAAGTATTGAAGGACTGTGATACATAAGAGAAAGAGGAAAAAAGAAAGATGGTGTTTTAGGAAGATGAGGGGTTCCTATGGGAGTGGCACCACTCCCCTTTTTATGCTCTCTTGGTGTAACAACTCTTTAAGAAAACTCACAGATCTCGGCCTCTTAGGCTTATGGGATGGTGCTATCACATTGTTGGTTTTGGCTATGACAACGATAGTGACTGCAAGGTTGTAAATATCGTAAGGGTGGTGGGTTTTTGATTGAGTTGTGAGAGAGGTCCTGTAGGTTTTCATTGGGGTTTGACGGGATTTTCCCATGTAATATGTAATCTCATATTTGATAATGGATATTCTCTTCTCAGATTTCTTGTTGATGTGGGGTGAACCATGTAAGTCTTTTATTCATGGTTGTGGTTGTGTTGTTTATTTTCTCCATTGTCAGTGGTTTATTTGTACATGATCCTTGGGAATTTCCGTGAGTTGTTGGAATCAAGAAACTTTCTAGTTTCATTCAAGAGTTCAATTTCCGGCAACCGAATTCTTGGTGGTGGGCTTATCTTAGTAGAATGAAATGGTTAATTTATCTTAATTTGAGAAATTCTATCTTGTGACATCAAAATTTAAATTGCATGTAAAATTAGTGACCAAAATGTCATTTATATTGGTAGTACGATACTTCTTATTTCAAATTTCTACAAAAAGTTATATGTTTCTATTATTTATATAAGTTTCAATAAAAGTTTGTTTCTATTATTTTATAAAATGTAATATTTTGTAAAATATATAATCTTTATAGATGTTAAAAATGAATGAACTATTGTTTTAAGACTTGGATTAGATGGCCAGATTTGTTAACTAAGGATTTAATTGGGATGAGCCAATATCATGGGTTAAAGATTGCTATAGGTTAGGACAACCTAGTATGAATTAGAAGACTGGTTGTGGCGTTGGATGAATTGAACGGTCAACACCTTAAGTTAAATTGAGCTAAAAAACTTGAACAATCAATGGTTATTTAGATGATTCGACTAATATGTTGTAATTTATACATTGATCTTTCCAAACTATTCAATTTGCCTAGAAAGCAAACAAGCTACAAGCACAACTATCGCAACCCATGACTAATGGAATTAATTTTTCAAAACTCTTAACTTGTGACATTCGCATCCAAACACATATATCATGGTTAATTAAAACCGTTTATACTTGTTTGTTAGGTTATGCCAGAGCAACTAACAACAGAAGACTAAAGACGACTAATAGATAACTTAAGTATATATGTGTTTGTGTGTGTATATATATATACCACTTCCTTTCACATCCCAATTCCACACACACACACACACACACACACACACACACACATATTTTAATTGGGATGCGACAGTCATCAGCCCTCCCCTTATGTTCTGGAATAACCACAACTCAATTAATAACCACACATGTTATATATGTACGATGGAGTAGGGAAGCTGAATAATACATGGCGGCAGGGTAAGACACCTCTTCAGCTTTTATGTGCATGATTGAATGCTTAGATGTTTTCTAGAACTTTTTTAATTTCATACGAATTTTCAATATACTTAAAAGTCTATTTTAATTGTTTGGGCCTTAAGGAAACTACTTAAGCCCATTAAGCTACTTAATTAATTTAATTAAAACCATAGTTAATTACTTAAACCCAATTCAATTAAATAGGCCCAATTCCTTTCATTAAGCCCTAGGATAATTAATTAAGCCCAATGCTAATTAATTAAGCCCCAAACAATAGATTATGCTATAATGTGTGATCATACAAAGTCTTCATACAATAAACCAATCGAAATTCAAGCACATATTAAGTTATAGAGTTAAAGCATATAGTTTATGTTAGAATACTATTAAATTACCATCCTACCCTTATTATTAAAAAGAATTTATTGTTTATGATTTTTGAGTTCTCATAACTATAATCTAGGATCATTCTTGCATCTGTCCAAAAAGTATTTGCTATCCTCATCTAGTTGAATTGCATAAAAAATGATGGGTTTTCTATTTGTTTCATCTGAATATATTCTAATAAACCTCCTGCGTCTCCTTTCTGCATTTGTTTTTTCCGCTTAGAACGCAAATAATTGTTATAATCTTGAGCAATGAAACCTAAATTTTCACGTCCACCAGCTTGGATACCCATCATTTCCATTATTGCTCTTGGTGCAATCCCTGAACTATCTGCAATGTCTGCATCAGTAGCTTGGCCAAGAGTCATACCCCTATGTGACCTCAAGAAATGAATCGTGTCAGGGGATACAAGCTCATGGTTGTGCTTTGGTTCAAACTTGTAGACCATTTATTTTTCATTGTGTTTTTGAGAAATTTTTATCTCTGCTTGACAACCAATCTTCGTCTCTGCACGGGTTTTTTTTGATATTTTCATTCTGTATGTCTTTTGAGCTTTGAAAACCGGATATAGAACAACAAAAAGTCTTAGTTGTGATTACACCATCTTTTGCATTTTTATCCCGTTTTCCAAACACTAAAATCAACATTTTTTCTGTAATCATTATAAAACTTACAAGTTATGTCTTTCGAGTCAAATTTCATTCCATCTTTTGGTTCAAACTCCCTTCCTAGCTCAACATTGAACTCTTTTGAATTACATAATGAATGATCCAATACTTGTCCTCCGAGCTCCATATTTTGTTTATTTGTTTTGATGTCAGTTTTGAAATTAATAATTGAATATAGTGAATCAAATATAAAATACTAAAATTTATGGTGCATGCATGTAGATTCACTATCTGGGTACGTTCAAAGAACCACTTTAGTAGATGTACCTCATAGTCGAAAAACTAGTCTGTAGTACGAGGTTAAGGTTGTGGGGTTCTGTCGTTGCCCTGTAACCTTCTCAGGTTCAAGTCCACGATACTAACCACATTGTGTTCCTATATGATAATTGATTCAATGCTAATGTAATGAATAAATGTTGCTAATAAGTGAACCCTTTTTAGTGTAATAAAATAAATCAAAAGGGAAAACGTCCTAAGATACGCGAATTTAATATAAATATATATATATATATATATAT
>JAUPMG010000019.1:8797651-8810716 GCA_031762675.1 Pachysandra terminalis
TTCTTTTGTGTTTTTCTTATACTTTTATAGGCACAAATCTCCTACTTATAACTCTTATTCCAGACACAAAATGCAACCGAGTAACCATCCTTTGTAAGCAAGAGGCGGGCTGTGCAAGGTATGCATAAATGGCAGGTACAGATCTAAGTGCCCCATCTCTTGGATCCAAGAGTGCTGCTGATTTACAGGGGGAAAGAAGTAATAATAACTACAGAGCAATACTTGAAGCAAGAGGTTTACTTGCAGGTCCTAAGGCAGTAGCCAAGGCAATGCCAGCAGTGACTGTTGCAGCAGACGGGGAGTCCGTCAAGCGGCCTCGCGGCCGGCCAACTGGTTCAAAGAATAAGCCAAAGCCGCCCATCATCGTCACACGAGATAGTGCCAATTCCTTCAGGGCCCATGCCATGGAAGTGAGCTCTGGGTGCGACATTGGTGAGAGCTTAGCAAATTTTGCGAGGAGGAAGCAGCGTGGCATCTGCATACTTAGCGGGACTGGGTACGTGACGAACGTAACCCTGCGCCAGCCCGCCTCTTCAGGCACTATCATGACCCTCCACGGGCGATTCGAAATACTCTCATTGTTGGGTTCTATCTTGCCCCCACCAACCCCTCCTGGCGTCACAGGTCTCACCATCTACCTTGCAGGGAACCAAGGACAAGTTGTGGGTGGTGGTGTTATCGGCGCACTTATTGCCTCAGGTCCAGTGGTAATAATGGCAGCATCGTTCATGAACGCTACATTCGATCGTCTTCCATTGGATGGCGAAGAAGTTTCTACCGAGAATAATCAGCATTACCAAAACCATCACCACCACCACCACCATCCCCACCATGTCGAGGTTTCGAACTTATACGAGACCTCACAGGGTTTGCTGACTGATGGTAGTTTCCCCCGAGATACATTCATGGACACCACGACGCACAGTTATGAAGAGCTAGCTAGCTTGCTTGGTTAGGGAGTTTATAATTCTTTAGTTTCTCTTGTTCCAGACTTGCTTATAGTACTCAGCTGTGCCCTTCTTAAGTTTTAATTCACCATGAAACTATTATAGTATGTTTTGTAGTTCCAAATAGAAGGTTTGGTTCTACTTGTTGAAGTCTTTCAATTATAGTCTGGTTCTTCTGCATGTAGATAGATGAAACTGTGCAAGGCTCATCAACCTAAAATTATTAAGGTTGCATTTTCATCTTATTGTTTATCAAAGTACTTTTTATAATTAAAAGTTTGTCTGGGTAAGTGCTTACCCATGAACATTAGCGAAAGGCTACCCATAAGGAGAAGTTGCTATCCCTTATGCAGCAGCTGAAGGGTCTAACTCAGCTCAACAGTAGATGAGTCATGGCTGGCACCATAAGGGCACAAATGACCAACTCCATCTTTAGGTTACGTTGGCCCAGCTTCTATAAGTACTTATTGCAGCTTATAGCTTATATAAGCACTTTTTAAAATTAAATGTGTGGTAGCGCTTATGGGTAACTGCTTAACCATAAGTAGTAGAGGAAGGCTACCCATAAGGAAAAACTGCTGAGAGTAGCTTCTCCCAAGCTCCTATGCATTAAGCTATTTCACAACTTTAGTAATATTTTTAAAATACCTATTTTATCCCTAAACTTTCATAAGCTCTTAAATAAATGTTATTTCAAAACTTTAATATTTTTATAATACCTATTTTACCCCTAAACTTTCATAAGCACTTAAATAAATGTATTTACCAAATGCTATTTTCTTCAAATAAGCAGTTTATTGTTGCTGTGGATCAATCCTCCCATTGAGCAACTTATCCAATGAGTGCTTTTCCATAAGCACAAGCCGGGCCAAACGGTGCCCAAGTTTCTAACCATATAACAAAACTGAAATTTCATAAGATCCATAAATAGGCATGAAGATAAATTTGTCACATTTATTTTGAATTCAAACATGATACATGCAAAAATCCATTTTTTTGGAAGGTAAAAAAATAAAATCCATTTTCTTTGCATCTAATCTTTATCATGCAAAAAGCCATTTTTTTTTCCCAAAGAAAAAAAAAAAAAACCCTTTGGAAAAAGATTATTAGCTGCTAATGTTTTTCAATATATAATCCAACAAAAACATCTATCAATCCTACCTTCATAGCTGCTAAGTTTTCTACTCTATTTAGAAATAAATATTTTTCTTTTTCTTTTTCCAAATTTATAGTCTGTTTATTTATATACAAAAAAATTATGGGAAAACATATTTTGACCATCATTTTTCAGAGGAGATATATATATATATATATATATATATATATTTTTTGTCTTGACCACGTGGTGTCCTCACACCACGTTGGGTGTGGGACTAATCCACGTTCGAGGCGGGAGCAATTATGGTAAACCCCTAGCCACGAGTTCTTCTAGTGGGATTTGAACTCCAGACTTGCCTCCGGAGACGCTCGCTAGAGCCCAGCTTGCTACCAGCTGAGACACACATCAGTGTTTTATAACAGATCAGCATCAGCTATGATCATTTGAGCAGTAATCAAATTCTCTCTCTGAATTTGCGTGATAAAAAAACTGTGGGCCCAAGTCCAACTGACTCCAAATGGATATTTAGTTCACAAATTCGCTTGATAAAAATAACACTTGGAAATTAAAAAGTAAAAAAAACGAAAAGCAAAAAAAGCTAACATAAACCCCTTTATTTGAGTTGACGGAAAACCTGAAAAAAAAAGAAAATAAAATTCTGTACACTATTTTACAGATAAATAATTTTTTTCTATTTTTTTTTTTTTGTTGTTTGAAATGGGGATGTAAATAGATCAGAAACTACAGAAAAAACAACAGCACTGGCCAATATTAGTGATAATTCAAGACGAGGAGAGAGAGAGAGATTTGTAATTCAAGAGATGAAGGGAGCAAAAGAGAGAAAAACCACCAATGTGTTGCTCAGTTGGTAGCAAGCTGGGCTCAAGTGGGCGTCTCTGGAGGCAAGTCTGGAGTTCACCCACCTTTAATGCTCCCGCCTCGAATGTGGATTAGTCCCACACCTATGTGGGTGTGAGAGACCACGTGGTTAAGACCTAAAAAAGAGAGAGAGAGAGAGATAAGCATTACGCAAAAACAAAGGCGAGAGAAAATATTAGGAGAGAGAAAAAGGTTGTCGAGTGTGATAGACGATAGAGATTTTGAGAGAGCTTTGATAAAATGAAAGGTCCGAGTGATGACAGAAAATAACTTCCCTGAAGGTTGTTTACTAGAATTTTTTAAGACTCGATAAAATATTTTCCTTAATTTATAATTTTGTGTTGAAAGAAACATTAGTAAATTTTAAAATTCAAGAAAATATTTTCTTTTCCATTATTTTCCCTTCCATTCAAACAGAAACTTGAAAAACCAATTCCATATTGAAGGAAAAAACCGGTAAAAATAATACCATCTTTCCTAATTTTGGGTATCTAAATCACATTATAGTAGGCCTGTCAACGGGTTGGATTCAGACCGAATCGCATCTGATCCAAGTTCGATCCGATAGCGAAATCCAAAAATCCAAATCCAATCCGAAATCCGACGGATCATGAAATAGGTGATCCGAATTCGATCCAATAGTGAAATCGAATATCCGAATCCGATCAGACTTGTAAATTGTGTATATATATATATATATTATAAATTATAATCGGACCGGATCGGATCAGATCGGGTCACTAAAATCCTCTACCGAATCTGGCTTTATCGGATCAGATCCGGATCATGATCTGGTCCGTTGACAGGCCTACGTTATAGGTTTTCAATGGACTGACTCACCTTCACAGATATTCTTCCTCTTACCTCTCCAACTAGAAAACCATTACAGTCGCAACACAAGCCAAATACCCTATAAAAAAATCTATCTCCAAGAGCATTAACTGCAATATATAGTAATGCCTTGTCTTCTTCTTTTTTCTTCACAACTTGTCATGTTACGTTGTAGTTCATGCAGTTGCATGCTTGGTGCCCGTAAGTGCAAGAACTGAAGTCCCACTTTGAAAACTAAATTAAACTACACATCTGACAATATCGCCTGTACTTGCATGGAACATCTAAGCATGTCAAGAATCATCCCTATGCCTGTGCACACACAGTACAGCAAAGAGCCTACATATGATGTGCCTAGCCTTGCTAAATATCCTATTTCCTATTCAAGCAAGGATGTAGAAATCAAATGTTCTAAAATAAGAATAGACACCCACAGATGATCACTGTTTTAAGTTCAATATATCAAAATGGTTCTTGATACTCAAATACTGAACATGTTCAGATATGAAGATAATATTAAGGTAACAGTCATTTCCGTATGCCTGAGGTCGATCAAAGACATCCTTTATAACTCTTTTTAAGTTATACAATGAACAATCCCAAAACCAAGGAACCGTAGTATTCATATAGCAACCCAAGTATCAGTCTTTAATCCTATATCTATCAATCCAAATACAAAGAATTTGGGACATAGATCTTGGTTTGCAACTCAGACTATATTTTTGTTGAATGCTCATAATGCCTATGTAGATAGCAGCAGTTTCAGAATTATACTGAATTGTAGGATTGAACCGGAAAACCCAGCAATCACTAGACTTGACCCAGTTCCTTTTCTGGTTTGATCCACTATAAAAAAAACATTGGTGAGTTGTTGTTTTTTTGTCAGAATGTGTTTCATGCGCTTACAAAACAGGTCAACTTTCCGGCACTACAGGCAGCTCTTGCAGTCAAAGCAAGAGGGAAAAAAAAAGGAGAGGCTTAAAATGATTTTGGTAATGGATCTAATAAGACTGTCATACGGCTTTAGATACCAGATTAGAATATCATACTTCAGAAATTTTACCATGCAGTTCCCTCCATAGAATAACACTCGATATGAATAATGACATAACGTCCAAATCAAGTCGGTTCATAGCATGTCGTAACGTCCAACGGCAGCTGATCTTCAGCTGAAAAATGAAACTCATTAAGAAAACGGCATTTATGCAAATTGATAGGTGAAGTCCCAAACCAAGGAATGTGTAAACAAAATAACAGAAAATCCACCTCCACTTACTTGAGAAGTGATCTTGTTAAATGTTCACGTGCAGTAGCCAATGCTTGAGATATAGTCTGCAAGACAAAATAGAAATGAATAAAGAAAAAGCACAGCAAGGGGATTGTATTAGAACTTGGAAAGAATTTCTTGTTGTTGTAATGATTTGGTGCTGGATTTGCCATTTTTCTACTGAGAGAGTTACATCACCTGCTCAGACAAAGGTGCAGAGGCATCCATACTATGAGAGGCAACTTTTCCTCCACTAACGAACGCATCGGTTTCAAGAATCATCCTGTCAATGATTATAAGCATCGATTTGAACCAACTTATAGACCGAACCATACCCAAGCAGACTGCATTGCATCATATAGAAGTATAAATCTTTCAGATGTCCAATTTCAATCTATGTTATGTTTATATACACGTGATCTATTACCTTCTAGAAGTCAAAATTTCAGCCTAATATTCTCACATGCAACAATTAAAAGAGAGAACCTTGACGATAATGTTTCTATACATCACTTGTGTATCTAGGCCTGCCAACGGGTCGGATTCGACCGAATCGGAACTGATCCGAATCCGATCCGATAGTGAAATCCGGAAATCTGAATCCGATCCAAAATCCGACATATTATGAAATAGATGATCCGAATTCGATCCGATAGTGGAATCCGAATATCCGAATCCTATCTGATCTGATAACCTGTATGTGTCTTTTGATCTTTAGATTTTAACTATTAAATAAATAATTAATATTATCTTTAAAAATAATTTGGAGATAATAACAAATGTCTAATGATAGTTTTTAGGGTTTTATGTTATATATATATATATATATATATAATCGGATCAGATCACTATACATCCGAGTTCGATCCGATTATATTTCGAATCGGATCGGATTGTTTTTAATCGGATCTCGGATCATGAAATCCTATACCGAATCCGGACTTATCGGATTGGATCCGGATCATGATCCGATCCATTGACAGGCCTATGTGTATCCTTGTGTCACATCACTACTAACTTATTGGTCCGAAAATGGTATCACAAAGACTCAAACAGTTCAGAGGTTAGTGATTGTTCTGTTTAGTAATTAACCTATAAATTTCAAATAAGACTTTCTATTAAGATACTGACGAAATGATACCGAGGCTGGATAGCCATCTTGACATTAACTTGTCAGCATGACAGAACTATTGAATTCGATAGTGAAACTAATCACAGAAGCTTGAGTTGCCCATTGTTACTAATATTGCAATAATCGTCTCTTAGGATGAGTGCCTCCTCAGGCCTCACTTCTGGAAATTAAATGCTGTCCTCTTATCTAATCTTTATAAAGGTGCCAAGGAAAAGGAACACAAAGGCTCCACAGCTAGATGGGAAAGCCATGGACAAACCTAAAAACTAGTATATGGTTTATAAAGAATTGTTATAAGGTTGTAAATGCCAGTGTAAGGTCAAAAGTCTAAAACACACACATGCACATGCACACGCACACGCGCACACACACACACACACACACACACACACACACACATATATATATCCATAAATATATATGGAAAAAAGGAAAAATTACCTATATAACCTGCTTTATAAGAGAATCTACCTATAAATCCTATCTAATTTTAAAATAACGTTTACCTTTCCAATAGTATTCACCAAATGGTCCTCTCTGTCATAACATAGACATGATAGAGATCTGTCTCCTTTTTTTCTTTTTCTTTTTTTGTTATTGTAATTACCATAATTATCCCTATTTTGTCTTTCTTACGATTACTAAACTTGTACTTAACACTACCAGGGGTAATCATTGTATTCCATAAAAAAGGAGACGGTCCTTTGTCATGTGACAGATGATCAAACAGTTATTTCAAAAATAGATAGGATGTATAGGTAGATACTTTTGTAAAGTAGGCTATATATGTAATTTTCCCCGAGCTCCAAAATTACCGGAAGATGACAATCAAGAAATCATTGGGTATTAGAGTCATCATCAGTGTTATTAAAGGCGCAAACCTAGGCACCTGGGCAAAGCGACCGCCTGGTTATCAAATCAACCAGGGCAGTCACCCATTGTGCATGTGGATTTTTATATTTTAATTAGTTTAAGTTTCAATTAGTATTTGATTAGTTTAATTAATATCAGCAATGGAACTTACTGATGTTAATATGTTATATCTTTTATGTAGGTTAACTTAAATCTTTATTGATTTTAACTTTTAAGTATCCAAGTCACTAGAGTCTACTCTAACCCTAATAAAGCATCCAAGCTTTATTGATTTTAACTTTTTATGATTCTATAACCTGATTTTTATTGGAATTTATTCCATTCAACCTTAGTAAATTTATTATATGATTGCTCATTGCTTAGGATATATTGTTAGAAATCATGTTATGTTAATTGCTGTTTAAATTATTGGCATATTCTATTATTATAAATGCTATATATATCATTTATTTACTACAGGCACCTTTCTAAAAAAAAATTTCGTCGAACTCTTAATTGCCTAGCCTTGAATAGGCGATTTGATAACATTGATCATCATCATCATCATCATATGCCTTATCCCAACTAGTTGGGGTCGGCAACAAGAATCCTATTCCCCCATCTCAATCTGTCAAAAACCATATCTTCAATCAAATTACAACCATAAAAATCCTTTTTGATTGACTCCATCCAAGTTATTTTAGGTTTTCCTCTCCCCCTCTTAGAACCTTCAATGATTTCTCTCTCACAACTGTTTTTCTTCGCTTTACATGTTGTATCATAGTCTCAAAACAAATAAATAAAAAAGAGAGAGGTTAATAATTGTCTCCTCAACTTCTAGTGAGGAGTTTTGCCATCATATTGCATAATAGAGAAAGGTTTCATGCACTATCCAACCAATAAAGCAAACAGTACAACAAAATAGGTTATCAGATCAGAAAAATAGCAGCACACAGTAACGAAGCATGGGAACCACTTATCTGAAAAATCCATGGAATCAATAGATATTCTCAATACTAGTGCTTGGAAAGAGCAGTTTCCAAGCTTGATTCTACTCATTCCTTCAATGTATGAGTTGTTTCCAGTACACAGGCATCGGTGCTGGCAAGTTGTAATGTGGTGTACTTGCAAAGGAATTTTAGATTATAGAGTGATTATTTTATCCACATGACCTCTACAAATCTAAGTTTCCTAAAATTCCAATACTCGCCTACCATATTGTGAAACCAGCTTGGAAAAGGTATGAGAGAGAGCGAGGGGTATGTCTAGATCACCTAAATAAAGCACACAGCACACAACAAAGACTTTTTTATAATAGTTAAGCACGTGAAATCTGTATTGCATACCCTCCATCAATAATCTCGTCAAGGCATAAGAGAATGAGATCCAAGTTATCAAGAGCCTCCCTTTTGTCCACATTGTTCCTGAAACAAGGGCATGACAGATTATATAACATAGATGCTTAAATTAAAAGTATTAGCTTCTAAAAAAAGAAAAAAAATGTTCAAAGAAGAAAGGACTAAGGGCCAGAAGTAAGATTGCAAAAACCTCAGAAGAAGGGTAATTGCATCAAAAAATCCCTGGAGAACTGTGGCTAAGATGACTTCGCTTTCATCATCACCACCAGTAACATAGAAGTGAAGGTCTTGAACAAACTTGTAGACAACAATATAGTGATCAAATATTGCTATCTCTGCTGCAGATGATGAAATGGCATACATTAGTATGGCAGTAATGATATTTGTTTGATTTTTAACATCCAAAAACAACACAAAGAGCAAAATCCCTGAAAAATGTACATACATAGAGAAATCCAAGAACTTACAAAGTGGCTAATATCGTGAGAATTCTTAAACGTACTTGAAATTCACACTAACTATAGGTAGCAAAGTGTCTTGATAGTTGATACCAATTGTCGAAGCTCTTGTGGACTGCAAGATATTCTAATCCAGCTTGCACGTTCTTGCAGATTGTCCATGAGGCCTTTGATGTGGATTGTGGGGGCATTCTCTAGACGAACTATGAACTTAAGAAGGAAATAAATTAAATCATACCGATTTGATTCAAATCATTAGGCTTTAACACCAATTTGATCAAGTCCAGGCTTGCAATGTTGGTGAAATCAGGGTGGGTTTCAAGCTGGTTACCACATAGGTATGATGAGAATATCAGGCCAAAAAGTTCAAATTAGAGGATGGTAAATGGAATCACTCAACACTTGGTGGTGGAATCACTTGGCACCTAGTGGTAGGAAACACTTACCCCTAAGAAGGGCTCAATTCCAAAACGCAAAAGTTATTTTGCATTCTTTTTTGTAATTAATTAATTATTAAGCTTTATTTATTATTTTATTATTATTATTATTATTTATTTGTTATTTATTATTTTCCTTTCCATTGAACATAAAACTACATAATAATCTAAGAGATATTATATTAGTGACTTGAGACCAACTATAGCTATCTAAAACAGACTAGAACAATTCCCATTCTAACAATTTTCACGATAAACAAGCAACAATTTCAAGAAATATAAATAAGAGGACCAACGTATTAAATAAGGTTTTGACCGATCTTATGATAGAGCATCAACTAGAAATGACACATTGCAATATATGTTTTTACATGTATACACATGCCTGTGCACACACACACACACACACTTAAGCTAGGTTTGTCTAGTAAAACGCTCCATGCTTAGAAACCTGGGGAGATACAGGTTTCAACGTGGCAACTAATTGGTGAATCCCACTTGCACATGTGTACTTACAATTTACCTTGCCTCACATACTAAGTTTCATCCCCGAACACATTTGCTACATGGCACAAAGGCATCTCCTACATCTAACCTCTTTCCTAGACAGAACTTAAATGTACTAAAAGTTCGACGATTGCCATTACATGTGACAAAATCTGTCAAGCAAATATTAATGGGACTTATGTGCATTGAAATATTTTGTGTCCTATCCAAAGGGTCCCTGTCAGACGTACAGTCTGGATTGACCCACATCATTGCTCCACATGGAAAAAAAAGCCATGTCTCATCATGTAACTACACCTGATGAGGCAGAACACCTTTTGCCTAAATTTTTTTGTCAACAAAATTAAGAAAGATTATAGGTGGGAAGCGCTCTTTCTTCTGCTTGAAGCTGATATCTGATACACTGCCAGTGTAAATACAGAGCTTCCATAAGCAAGCCTAGAATCTCACCGCATCACAAACATTTAAGAAGGAACGGGAAACATTCTCAACTGGTTTCCTCTTCAACTTTAATTGTATTTCAGTGGGTTTCATATCGTGAAAGATATAGGTCCCACATATAAAGTAGATCATAACATTGTTGTATTGGTGGGCCACTCATTTATATATGTGCGCGTGTGTTAAAGAGAGAAAAATAATGCCTAGAACAAGCTAAAAATTGGCTACACTAATTTTCCCAATTTTCCTTTCACATGGCATGTTTTGGAAGCCACCCAAGCAATACTGCCTGTGTATAAAAATTGTATTCACTAAAAACAACTCTTATGAATCCTGCTGGACTTATCCAAGCTGAATTGATCTTAGTAACAAACAAATCAGGTGCATAAACTAGGAATTGAGCCGACTATCCTGTAGTGAATAGAAACCATTTCATTATTGAAAAAGAAAACAAAACAAAACCTTTATGATTTTTTATATTAGTGAAAAATTCACGAGTGTGGAGGCTTTGAAAGATAAACCATTGCCTAAAACATAAGTTGAGACTAAAAAAATAAGTTACCTTCTGTCCGGGCATTTGTTTTTTGAGTTTTAGTAAACAACGATTTCTCGAAAACTTCCTTTGATTTATTAGTTGGCCAATCATCCGAATAATACTTGGCAGCTACTCGTTTCCCTTCAGAATCGAGAAGGAGAATATTTTTTATCAAAGGGCACGAATCCTATAAAGCACAAGAACAATGCAGTAAATCAGAACACATCAGTATATAAGAAAAATCTGCCTGATCCAAACTTAAAGAAGTATAGAGAGAACGAACCAATTTGCAGATTTAAATGGCCTAAAGAAAATTCTTCAAGATCTATCATCCCATATTTAGACATATTAGAAATCCTTTACATTTCTAGTTCACACAATCATCTTATTTGCAACAAAATGCAAAATTATGAAAACAAAAAGAAAAATAAAATATAAAAAATTTAATGTGATAGATCTCAAAACAAGCACATCGGATCTGGTCCTAGATCAATCGAAAATTGCTAACAAGACACAAAATTGATATTATGAGATAAATAAACGCGAAGCAATTTGTGAGTGCAAGCTCAGCTCGTCATATTCACCGAACATCGCATTCCAACTATAATTCAAATAGAAATTCTTACCTAAAGAATCGAAAATCATATTCCCACTTTTACAGATCCAAACTAAGAGTAGGAAACTATTTCCAAATCGAAAGAGGCATTACAATACAGCGGATCCTCAATTAAGGAATCAATGGAGAAATTTTGACTTTTTCCCCGTAAATCGGTCAGAGAAAAGCTATGAGCAACCGAAGATCCAGAAGCGAATTGAAACTAGGAAAACAAAATTACAACTCTACTAGATTCAACTCTAGTTTTCAAATGCGATGAATGCAGATTTTGCCCTGCGTAACGCTAAATCAAGTTGCAAAAATCAGAACGAGGACTAGAGAGAAAAGGGTTCTCACCTGATAAGTAGAGAAGTTCGCCATTGTTGAAAAAGACTAATCGCTAGTTGCAGAGACGTTGCACTATATAGTCGTTTGGTTGAGGAAGGTAATGGGGTCGGACCGGGTTAGGGGCAGGTTTAGAGATGTAAATGGGCTGGCACGGAACGGCCTGCGGCCCGCGCTAGACAATGCCGTGCCGTGCCCACTTTGATAAATCTCAGGCCCGGCACCGCACGGGCTTGAGCGTGCCGGGCCATTCCTTGTCGCGTGTTGTGCTGAGCGGGCGTGCCGGGCCGCCTGTTGGGCTGCCCACCAGCCCGCGCCCGCCGGCCCGGAATGCTTAAATATGAATTGTTTTTAATAAATTATAAACAAATACAAAAAAATGTTAAAAAATTTGTTAAAACTTGAAAAAAAATACAAATTTAAACTTATAAAATCTATAAACTTATAAAAATTTATAAAAACTTACAAGTTAATTTACAACTTATAAAACTTAAAATGTTTATATAAAAACTATCTAAGTGAAAAATAATATTTACAACTTATGTAAAAATTATATAAAATTATTAAAATTTATAAAAACTTATAAAAAATATAAATTAAAACTTATAAAAAAAATAATAAATAATATAAGTTTAAATTTATAAAACTTGTAAAAGCTTATTAAAATATAAATTTAAACTTAATAGAAAATTATAAAGAATAAAAAAAGTTAAAACTTATAAAACTTGAAAAACCTTATAAAAAATATAAATTTAAACTTAAAAACAAATTATAAAAAAATATATAAGTTTACTTATAAGCATGTTTTAATATCAAAAAGACCAAATTTAACCTTAAATCAGCCATTTCTTGGCTGTTGGGAGGGTAACTTTAGTCAAAATATAGTTTAAATTAAAATTCCGGGTCCAACCGTTATTGGGAAAAAAACAGCTAGTTTTGGCCAGATTCCGACTATAACGGCTAGTTTTTAGCCCAAATCCGGCCAAACTGGTCGGAATGGGCTTAACGGGCCGGCGCTGGTACTCGTGCTGTGCCGGGCCCTCGTGTCGTGCTGGGTAGCATGTAGGCTGTTCTGTGTCCGAGTGTTGTGCCAGGTGGCCCGTGGGCCGTGCCGTGCTCGTGCCCTTAGCAGGTCGTGCCTAGGCACGGTACGATGGGCTTCAAACTGAGGCCCAGCACGGGCACGGCTTATGAGCCGTGGCTAGGCCCAAATTAAATAGGCCGTATCCGTGCCGCCCGTGGGCTGGCACGACCCATTTACATCTCTAGGCTGGTTGGTAAGAAAATATCCTAAATACCAATCAAAAATAATTATCTATCCAAAACACCCCATGGATGGATTTATATATGAATTAATCCCTTCAATATCAAATGCATATCCATAA
>JAUPMG010000019.1:8820663-8846048 GCA_031762675.1 Pachysandra terminalis
CCAATGGTACTTGGAAGCTTCTTGATCTTTGTTCTCCTTAGACTTAGATATCTCAAGTGGAATAGATTCGTTAACTCTTCTGGAAACCGTTCTAGAGGGGAATCATTCATATCTAGCACCTTGAGCAGTCTAACGCCACAAAACAAAGCATGCATGGGAGGTTTTGATAATGCATCAATGTCAAAAACAAAGAGAGATCGAAGGTGCGAGAAGTTTTTTCCTTCAACTACGTTGTCACAGCCACTTGTGCTGATTGATAGTCGTCGGCTTTTCTCATGCGCCTCCCTGTTCTTTTCAACAACTGCTGTCAAAAATTTCTCCTCATTCGACTTTGAAAGAATGATTTCATATACTAGATGATGAACTCGACATGTTTTGATCCTTCCATCGATAGTTGTTTCTCCTATCTGCATTAATTGCCGGTTTATGAGCTCATAAAGGTAGCTCTCTCCAACTTCTTCGATGGTTTTTCCTGTTTCTTCTTGCAAGAATCCTTCTGCAGTCCATAGCCTCGTCAATCTTGAGCACTCAAGTAAATAGTCCTCAGGAAAAATGCTCAAATATAAGAAGCAAGATTTTAGATAGGACGGCAAATCACTGTAACTAAGAGACAATATCCTCTTCAAACTGTTGAGTTTCTCATCCTTTATCAACTCAGAACCAAGAGCATGATAGACCCTCCCCATTTTTCTATCCTGATCTTGTCCTTTGTCAATAAAAAAACCCCAATTACCACAATTGCGAGTGGCAATCCCTCGCATCTTTTCAATATCGTATGAGAAATCTCCTTCACTTCTGGAGGGCAACTGTTGTCCCCAAATGCCTTCTTGCAAAACAGAGTCAATGAGTCTTCTAGACTCAGGGGTTTCGGGTAATAGATATAATCACCTTGAGATTGTTTGCAGCAATAATAAGCTAAATCAGCAAAGCGGGTGGTCATTATAATACGACTCCCGCAGTTGCTATCAGGCAAAGCATTTGTTATAGCTTTCCATGCTTGTAGGTTCCTTATATCATCTAAAACAATCACATACCTCTTTTCTTGTAGGAATTCCTTAAGTATTGCCTTGAGGTGGATGTCTTTCATGCTATAGAGTCCTCGAGGAAATGGTTGCTTGCTTTCCTTGAAGAGTTGCTCTAGCATGTGTCGTAAAAGCTCCTCAATTTTGAGTGATTGTGAAACTGTGATCCAAGCATGGTGTTGGAAGTATTTTTTAGCTTTCTGACCATCGAACACTTTTTTGACAAGGGTAGTTTTGCCCAAGCCCCCCATGCCGACCACCGGAGCTACTACAAGTCTTGGTTCAAACCCCAGCAGCAGCTCTATGAGACTTTCCATAGGCTTGTCAATGCCAACGAGGCAACTTCCTCGAATAGATGTGTATCATGTGCTGAAAATTTTGAGCTCGAACCTTGCTCTAGGCTATTTTTGAGATGGTATCCATGGCTTCTCTTGGAAACCTCGTGGACTTTGGCTTTGGTATGATGTATTGGAGTGGTCATCTGATACTGCGCTTTTGAGTTCTTGATAAAAAGAATGAGTTTGTAGAGGCAACTGACATTTCTGTACGGCTGAGGCATTTCATGTTGCTGTTGTTGCGCAATGCGAAGTGTGTATTCATCAAGAACGTCTTCAGTATCGTAAGCTGCATCTCGTACTTCCTTCACCCATGTCTTAACATCTTCCTCACTTCTTGCATCAGCATCTCTTAGGAACCTTTGCATGCTTTGGAATTCATCTCCGATGTATTTGACTTCTCTGTGAACCCTTTTCGACAGCTTTACCTCTTGCGCAAGCAAGATTTCGAGCTTGTTGATCAGAAAGGTGACTGTCCTTTCTGCCATTTATCTACTATTCTATGGAAAGGTTTGATAGTTTGGACTGGAGACTAGACAGATTATCTCTTGATGAGGAAACAATGTCTGTCCTTGCTCATTTGCTTGCAATTTTCTGACATGATACTACAATGTTATATGGTCATGTTTGAGTTATTGAAATTCCAATTTGTTCCTTCCTTCAGATAACTAAAGCAAGCTGGGCATCTCCTATATCTGCAAATAAGAAGGTAACTTGTGTACAAAGATGTTCCTTTCTTCGTACTACCAGATGTTTTTTGTTACTAAAATCTGGAATCTTTTGGATGATCAAACTGAGTTATGTTGTTTTGGTTCATTCATAAAATGCTCAAAACTGAGTTTTGATGTTTAATTAATTCATAAAGCTTACACACACACACACACACACACACACACACACACACATATATATATATATATATATATATTTTGATAAATTGATTTAAGTCTTTCTACTTCTGAGAATTCAAACTGTTACTTGTCCTTCAAATAAATCAAGCAAGTAATGCATATTCTTTTATGTAAGCACATTTAATTTGTGGATTAAATGGTGGTTCCTTTCTTCCCACTTGTCCTTCAAACAAGCAAGTAATGCATAACTTTTATGCAAGTGAATAAAGTGGTTCCTTTCTTCCCACTTTGAGATATTGTGTCCTTGGAATCTTGAGTTTTAACTGTTTCTTCCAACTTTCAAATGTTCTTTGTCCCTGAATCTTAGTTTTCTTTTCTTTTTATGCTTGGAAGTTGGAACTGACTTATGAGATTTAACTACAAAGTATAATCATTAAGTTGATTTTAGGTCTTTTTTCTTAGTATACCTCCCTCCATTGACGTCTTTACTGTAGAACTAAAACAAGCCCTCATATCAGAAATTTATGGGGGCAAATTTTTGGGTTTGGGTTGAAGTCTTAATTTAAAGGTAATGTATCTTCATTCTCAAGGGTTATTTTCGTTTTAAAATAAATTACTTTTATATTAACAAATATTGAATTTATCAATAAGGGTATTTAAGTAAAATATAATAAAATATACTGTAAGGCTCCCTCGAGCTTGTACGAAGGAAGGACTTATTTAGAACGTTCTCGTTCGAGCCCCTGACATCTGGTTACGGTACTTACCGGCTAGACAGAGACAGAGAGAGATTGATTTATTCCGATGAACAGTCACTCACTTTTGACAGTTATATGATTCCAGAAGATGATCTAGAATTGGGTCAATTACGTTTATTACTAAGAGACGTCTTACCAAGGCGAAATGACATCAAAGTTCAACACAATTGGCGGGAAGATAACATGGCTGCACATCACTTAGCACACAAGGCAATATCAAATGATTCATTCCACAAGCTCTATGACATCAAAGTTCAATACAATTGGCGGGGAGGTAACATGGTTACAGATCACTTAGCAAACAAGGCGATATCAAATGACTCATTTCACATGCTCTATGAGTCAGCACCTGAGTCTAAGACAATACTTGGGGACAATTTTAGGGGTAGATCTACTGCTCGCATAACTAGATAATGGGCAATCTTTCTTTACCCAAAAAAAAGGTGTTATTTCTGAAAGGTTAAATGAGATTTATTTTGTAGTTAATGCATACCTCACTTGAGGTGGTTTCTATAATTTATGCAAAAGTAAGTGTCACCAGGTCTAGTGACCGGTCCAATCGATCCAAAGTTTTTTTTTTTAAATTTATAAATGGAACGGTCCAATAGGTATCGACCTTGATCGGTTCGGCGATCGGTATTGCCATTTTGACGATCGATACCGTCTTTCCAATGACCAGTACTGCTGATAGGTCCGGCTGATCCAATTTATTATTATTATTATTATTATTATTATTATTTTTTTTTTTTCATCGGTCCAGGATTGGTTGGGACCGGTTTGATCCATGATCCTGAGACTTAAAATCTTGCATATATGACGTTTGTCAGAGGATCCCAAAGAGTCAAATATGTTCTAACAAAGTCTAAATTTATTTGTCGGTTAGTTCGACAAATTCAGTTTGATCGAGTTCTCAAAAATTATACGTAATATGTCTCGAATCGAGCAAGCTCAAGGCCGAGACGAACACGACCTGTACAACTAAGTTCAACAGAATTCAACCGAGTTTGACCAATATATGTAATATGTCTCGGATCGAGCCAACCCCGAGTTGTATCGTTTCGGATGATCCAACTCAGGATCGGTTACACCATGGTTCCTTGTAACTTTGATCCATTGAACGGTTGTGATGAAATGATGGGCAAAATTAAGTTCGTAATCTGTATACTCATTTGTATTTACAGTAGGTGAGCAATGAATTGAACAACTTGATCCTACTGAATAGTTTGAAGAAACCCAATTGCTGATATGATGTGAGAATCCAAACCTCTCATCAGAAGACTACGATTATTGATGATCAAATCACTTAGGACAAAATCAAATAATCCCAAGAATTTGTTCAGAAATTGTTATAAAAAATAACTTGTTTTAATCTAAAGCAACTTGTGTTATTATATAATAAATTCTGAAAAATAATTTTCACCATGCATATTGAAAGAGTATTTTCATTTCCATGATGTTAAGGTTAGGCAATAATTGATATCATTTTTTGAATTAACTGTCCACTATGTTTCTTTTTCTCCCATATTTCTGATAGATAGCTTTGATCCATTGAACGACTGTGATGAAATGATGGGTAAAATTAATTCCATAATCCGTATATACTCATTTGTATTTGCAGTAAGTGCACAATGAATTGAACAATTTGATCCTACTAAATAGTTTGAAGAAACCCAATTGCTTGTATGATGTGAGAATCCAATCCCCTCATCAGAAGACTATGATTACTGATGATCAGATCACCTAGGGCAGAACCAAACAATCCGAGAAATTTATTCAGAAATTGTTATAAAAAATAACAACTTCTTTTAATCTAAAGCAACTTGTGTTATTATATAACAAATTTTGGAAAATAATTTTCCCCATACATATTGAAAGAGTACTTTCCTTTCCCTGATGTTAAGGTTTTGCTAGCAAAGACAATCACACACTTTAGCCCCTGGATAGGTATCTCTAGCACACGTTTAAAAGATGCAATAATTGATCTCATTTTTCGAATTCACTATCTAGTATGTTTCATTTTCTCTCATGTTTCTGATAAATAGCTTATTTATTAGATCCAAAAATTTCTAGTTATTGTATTACTTGTTCCAATTTGTATATACTGATAAAATGACTTACTCTTTGAGTCATTCTACAAATCTTATATATGAATTACTTGGAATCTAAATGCTATGTAGCATGAACTTATTTGGTTCACATTTCCATGAAATAGAGAACTAAAAGAAACCAACATATTCAAGAATTATAGGTCGTGTTCCTGTATCAGTCCCTTTTAAATCTTCTTTGCATTTGATTTTTGCACAGGTTGTGTTCGTCTTGGACTTGAGCTTGCTTCAACAAGGTGGTGATTTCTTAGAAAACTATTTAATCCTTTTCAATCTTTAAATTAAGTTTATAAAAAAATAATAAAGAAATTAATTTTATAATTAATTAATTTTTATAGTTCTTCATAAGAATTCTGTTAATAAAAGAATTATAAGCTTATTGTTTATTTTAAAGTTATCTATCAGTTCCTTTACTATTATTTTTATAAACATTCACATAAATAAGACCTATTTAACATTGTATCTTCATTAGTTGATAGTTTGGACTGGAGACTAGACATATTATCTCTTGATGAGGAACGTCTGTGCTTGCTCATTTGCATTCAATTTTCTAACATGCTACTACAATGTTATATAGTCATGTTTGAGTTATTGAAATTCCAATTTGTTCTTTCCTTCAGATAACTAAAGCAAGCAGGGCATCTCCTATATCTGCAAATAAGAAGGTAACTTGTGTACAAAGATGTTCCTTTCTCCTTACTAAAATCTGGAATCTTTTGGATGATCAAACTGGGTTATGTTGTTTGGTTCATTCATAAAATGCTCAAAACTGAGTTTTGATGTTTAATTCATTCATAAAGCTTAGACATTTTTTTTTTGGATAAGTTGATTTCAAGTCTTTTCTACTTGTGAGAATTTAAACATTTAGGCTTCGTTTGGCCATCATTTTGGGAATGCATTCTAGGACTTCGAATGAGGTCTAGTATGTGGAATGAGTTTTTACCGATAAATGGTCCTTTGGTTCGCAAAGGCAGAATGAGTTCTCCCAGAATATGAATGAGAGAGTACCCTTCATCACATAATCACATCCAACCCTGATTTTAGATTTTAGGAACGAGTTTTGAGTTTTTGCATTGGTAAACTTGTAAATAAACTAAATACACTAGTTCTATTACAGATTATTTTGGAGTGTTATTATTGCATTTAAATGGATTTAATTGCGCAAAGATAATGTGTGGAAATGGGATTTTTAGGGTTGGCAATGGGTTGAGTTTTGGGGGATTATAAACGGGTTCGAGCTTACTAACGACTTGGGAAATCAGAAATCATGGAACCGAAACTAACCTGTCAATAAACGGTTGTCAATAAATGATTGGGAAATCATGGAACCAAACCCAACATGTCAATAAATGGGTTGAACCGGTCAAACCTGTTTATTATTTAATTAATTAATTATTTAAAATTTAAATTTACATTAAGGTAAAATGTAACCTCAATTAATATATTAAATTTATAGGGTACTGGTTCTTGGAATGATTTCCTGGTCAAGAATGTCTTGTAAACGATGTTTTACTTGTCCTTCAAACAAATCAAGCAAGGAATGCATATTCTTTTATGCAAGTACATTTAACTCGTGGATTAAGTGGTTCCTTTCTTCCCAGTAGTCCTTCAAACAAGCAAGTAATGCATGACCTTTCATGCAAAACTCATTTAACTTGTGGATAAAGATATTCCAATTCTTTGGTTTCCTTTGCTATATATATATTCACTCTCTAAATCATAAACCAGAAAAGTGGAAGAAAAGGAGGATCGGAGAAGAGGAAGTCTGTAACCTTTTCTTTAAACAAAAATGGTGGGTGAGATACAAATAACAATTAATAATGGGATTGTGTTTGTTTTGGTGATTTATTTCGTTGCTAATGCTAACTTTGTGCAGGAGAACAAGAGCAGCAACTCAGACTTGGTGGAGCCCATTTCATTGGGGCCATGGGGAGGATCAGCTGGAACTACTTGGAGGACCCAAATGGTTAACTTTGCAATAAAACAAATAATTATCGCATACGGTCATGTGATTGATTCCATCCTTTTCAAGCACGACGACGACGATGGTATTGCCGTCTACTCCAACAAGTTCGGCGGTAACGGAGGAGATCGAACGGAAAAGATTGTCATTGACTGGCCTGACGAGTATCTGACGACCATAAGCGGACACTACGATGCCTATTTTGGATCCACCGTGGTAACCTCTCTATGTTTTTTCACGAATCGGGCGAGATACGGACCCTTTGGACGTAAAATCGGCACGTCCTTTTCACTTCCAATGGAAGGAGGGGTAATTGTGGGATTTCATGGCAGTTCGAGCAAGTATGTCGACGCTATTGGTGTCTACGTGAAGCCGGCGAGTATGGTTCTTTACAGCAAAATGACGGAACACTCCCCGGAGATTAGCTATATTTCCAACGAAGAAGAAAACATGGTAAGACACACACAAGATAAGCATGAAGCCTTTTGGTTGGTCAATCAATCAATCAATCGATTATATGAGTCTGTCCTTCCCTTTTTGTTTTGTGTAATATCTTAGGTTGCGAAAGCGATGGGAGAGGTAGGTTCTCGTGGTCCGGGTCCATGGGGTGGACCGGGTGGAAAACCATGGGATGATGGGGTTTTCTTTGCGATCAAGCGAATATATGTGCTTAGAGAAGATGCATTCATACATTCGATACAGATCGAATACCTTAAAAGGGATGGAACTTGTGTTTGGTCTCATACGCATGGAAGCCGTGATGTTGCTGGTCGTATCACAAACACGGTAAATTAATTTCTTTGTATTATTAGTTTAGGTTTGATTCTTTTAACTAATGGGTTGGCTTTGGTTTCGGTTAGAAGGTAACCCAAAATCAAACTGAACCAAATTGACAACCGACCTTCCCAACCCCGACAACTGAACCGAGTTGAAACAAAAAATCATTAACCCGAACCAAAATCGGTTTGGGTTGGGTCTTTTTTTGAGGTTGAACCAACCAACCCAAATTGCACCCTGAGCACAACCCTATTTTCTATGCTCATTATGATATACAATTAAAATTAAAGCCTTTCATGTCTTGCTTGTTTTAAATTCTGTTTTTTAATTTGTGCAGTTCAAACTGGACATAGGAAGTGAACACCTGACATTCATGACAGGTTATTTTGGGACTAACGAGAGAGAAGATAACTCGGTTGTAATACGATCGCTTTCGTTTTACACAAACAAGGGAAAGTATGGTCCTTTTGGCGACGAGGTTGGGACCTTTTTCACGTCCACACTATCTACCAACGGCAAGGTGGTTGGTTTTCATGGTAGAAGTGGGGCATATTTGGATGCTCTTGGCGTTTACATGGAGTACTTTTAGGTGTAAGACTTAATGAAATTGAAATTGTCTGCGTTTAAAAACCAAATTGGATCTGGTTATAAAAAAGTCATCTCGGCCCTATTAGTCCTGATGCTTGATTTATTCTTCATCGCATTATCTATCTTTTTTTAACATTTTCTTCTCATGGAGAATTCTACTATCAAGAACACTAGTACATGCAAAATCATATCAAGAAAAGAAAGTGAAGAAAACAAAAGAAAATGCAAAAACCCATAATTCAATTGACAAACCCCAGTTGTAAAGCCACCGGGATCCTATGTGCTGGGATCTTGTGTGCTGTAGAGACAAACTCTGGGGGCAAAACGGTATTTACACCCCTGGCTGTAGGCCCAACCCCTGGATTTGTTTCCAGCACATAGGATCCCCTCTTAGGGATGGCTGTTTCTCACAGTTTGACGGAACCTGTTCGACGACTTGATCAGAGGAACAGATCCAAAAATCATTCGATAGTCTTTTTGGACAACGAAACTTATTCGGCAATTCTCAGGTTAGATTTAGGCACTGTAAAAGACTTTTTCGGGTTAGATTTAATGCTTTATCTATTCACTTGATGTGTCATATTCTTTAGTATGTTTCACATGCAGCTGTAATTCAAATGTTCTAATCAGTGTTTTAAAACTCGCGAGTAATTCGGGAAACTCGGTCAAGTTATTTGGATAAGTGATTTTGCTGGTAAATTTGCCTCCAAAACTCGAAGTGGCTAACCAGCTATCACCAGAAAACTCGGCCAAGTAACTCGTAAAACTCGGCCGAGTTTTCTGTCGACTCGCCCGATTAACTATGTAGATTAAATTATACTCTAATTTCACATTTAATATTTAACTAATTCGGCTGTTCATATTTTTAACACTTAATAGGGAGTTGGGACTTTAATAGCAGCAACTCCCAACAACAATTCATTTAAAACAAAAATTCATTTATGATTGTTTAAAATCTTCAACAACATTCACCGTCAAGCTCTTCTTTTCATTTCTTTCATATATATAAACACTGGTTCTAATGGATTGTATAAATTGTGTAGGAGCAAGATCTATACATTAATAATAAATCATGCCAAGAACATTTATTTCAAGACTCCAACAATGGAAACAAGTTAGTATCTGCTATTGGGTGATTCAAATGACTAGTTTGATCTTCATATAAGATCATTAGATTGTGAATAGGCCTACCGATGCTCGGTTCTCAAAATCCGGCATCAATCAATCTGTCCAAGGAGGAGAAAGTGATTGAAGACCTTTTCCAGGAGGGTATGCGGGCATCGTCAAAGCCATCCGTTATCAAGTCTAAAAAGAGTAAAAAATGCGAGGGCAAGAGTTTAAGTCATGACTCTCGAAGGACGATGTTAGGCTAGATTTGCTTCTTTTGGAGGGAAGAAAGTCTGATTCGTTGTTCCAACTCAATGGATATCATTGAGGGAGAAAGCTGGAATTTCCCTGCTGTTCTTGAAGCTTTCATTGGCCTGTAGCTATCCCATTTTATCTTGGAGGGTTACCCTTGTCAAAAATGTGAGAGGTATAAGTGGAGTTAATCCTTAATTCTATTATAAACTAGCAAGAAATGACATGGCGCACCACCATCAATGCTTGGATGTTTTTTTTTCGAATGAGACGGAAAGATACTCGTCTTTAGTCCTATCGGACAACTAAAAATCTAATTTGTGTTTTATAAGAGAGTTTTCCAGCTCTGTAGATGTCTAGCTACGTCCCTGGAGCTTGTAACCCAAGTGGGGTCATTTTGATGATAAGACGTCGGTCCAGTACCACGGGTCGAGTGTGTGAGGACGTTGTTATTCGAGTGTGAGCAAGGGTGGTTTTGGCTTGACCGGTTCGGGTCGAGTGTGTGGTTTTGGCTTGACCGGGTCGGGTCGAGTGTGTGAGGACGTTGTTATTCGAGTGTGAAAAAGGGTGGTTTTGGCTTGACCGGGTCTGGTCGAGTGTGTGAGGACGTGATCGGGTGTGTTATTGGTTTGCCCATTCCAAAGGCAAGAGTCAAGTCATGTGGTTTGTGCGATAAGTGGTAACTGCGTCAGGCTGGCTTCGCTTCACAGGAGCAGTGAAGACCTCTTGTTCTTGTCGGTCGAAGGATAACAAGCTAGTGCTCTGCATGCTCAGTACGCTTAGGAGTGCGGCTTGGGTCAGACTAACCCGAAACCAACCCAACTTTAGATCGGTTTTGATTGGGTTTTATATCACTTTAGGTTGATTTTAAGTTAAAAAAAGTCAACCCGAATTATTGGTTTGCCCATTCCAAGGCAAGAGTCGTCATGTGGTTTGTGCGATAAGTGGAAACTGCGTCAGGCTGGCTTCACTTCACAGGAGCAGTGAAGACCTCTTGTTCTTGTCGGTCGAAGGATAACAAGCTGGTGCCCTGCATGCTCAGTACGCCCATGGTGCAGATCTCGATCGGATGATCACCTTTTTGAACCAGGGCTTTTATGGAGTCAATCGCTTTTTTTTTAACATGAGCCTTTTATTGAGTCAATTGCCTTTTGAACCGGGTTTTTTTTTTTTTTTTTTTGCACCCCACACTTAGGGGTGCGACTTGGGTCAGGCTAACCCGAAACCAACGCAACTTTAGATCGGTTTTGATTGGGTTTTATATCACTTTAGGTCGATTTTAAGTTAAAAAAGTCAACCTGAATTAAATAAATCTTGGTTTAGGGTAACCTAACCCAAATCGAACTAACCCAATTAATAACATAATTATAATATATAGCTAGCCTCATGTTTATGGTTGGTTTAAGTTCAAATATATGACTCAAGTTATGATTGTACTTACGAACCCAAATCAACCCAATATTATAGTTTAAATTGGGTTTAAAAAATAAAAGCGCCTTGGTGTTTGGGTTTCATAGTTAATGGCAAGGAGAAACCAGCAACCAATACAATGTTAGGTCTAGAATGGAGATCTTCTTTGCTGAAATCACGTGTGCCGAAGTGTATGTTGTGAAACACACTTCAAGATGAAATTATAATTTTTCCCTCATCAAAGCAAGCAAAATTACACGAGATTTAGCACAGAAGATCTGAGTCCGTTGGTCTATGGGGGCATCAAAAATGTCCATGAAAAGTGGACATTCACAGGGAGCCCTCCCTAGAAAACCTGTGGCCTGATTTATTGGTTTGGTCATTTAAGATCTCTCAAAAAGTTCCGTTGAACCCAGAAGAAAGAGTTTACAAATAGTGCATTCAACCCACAATTGCCAATAAAAGAGAGCTCACATAAGAGTGAGAGAGAGCTTTTATATGGAGAACCGAAGAAAAACAGAGTTTATTAATAAATTTTAAAGTTATTACAAGGAGACCCCATTTGGGATTTAAATAGAAGAAAACATAAAGATAATAATGGAAATTAAATCAACCTAATAGAAACTAAATCAACCTAATCCAGTTTTGGTAAGATTTGAAAACCAAATCCATATCTTCCAAATTAATACAAATTTGCAACTTCCTTATAAGTGATATATACATAATAATGTATCTCTATAAGAACAATATAATGGTCAAACAATTTTTTGTATAAGCTGAAAGCATGGCAGATTCTGAAATCATACACATACGTAGATTACAATATAAGATATCTAAAGAACAATGTAACACTCAAAACAAGTGTTTTAAAATTTGCGAGTAATTCCGAAAACTCGGCTGAGTTACTCAGATGGGCTATTTCGCTGGTTAACTCATCCTAAAAACCAAGGGCAGTTAACCAATTGTTCACCAAAAAACTCGGTCGAGTAACTCGTCTGAGTTTTCTGTTGACTCAGCCGATTAACTAGGTTTTAGATAAAATATCTTTTTTATGTAATCTCTAGTTTTATACTTAATCCTTAGATAAATCCAGAATTATGCTCCTAACTCTGGTCTGCGTCACATTGTATTTAGATGCCTGATTGGAGAGTGGTCGAGTGACCGTACAATACTACAAAAAAATTGGCTTTTATTGGGGGGTCAAAAACTGCCGGTAAATTCTAAAAAACCGCCGCTGTAGCCCATTGCGGCGGTTTTTCACGCATCAGCAAAAGGGAGGTCGAAAATACCCATTAGCGGCGGTGCGACGGTTATAAAACCGCCGATAAATTGTTTTGATTTAGTTGCGTTTCTTCTCCCGCCACTAAAGGTTATTTAATTAAAAAAATAAAATATTTACATTATTTTTATATTGACCGTGTATCAAAGTTGACATGTATGCAACTAGGGGTGCACAAACGAGCTGCTTGCGCCGGCCCGGCACGAAAGCAGCCGCACCTGCTTCGTGCTTGGCACAACACGGCCTAATAAATTTTCAGGCCGTGCTGTGTCTTATGGGCCACGCCGTGCCAAGCCCAGCACGCAACAAATGCCTTGGTCTGCCCAGCACGACCAGAACACGTATTTTCTTCTATATTTTTTAGAAATTTATTTTATCTTTAATTTTGCTAAGAATAACTTATACCATAATAATATAAATACTAGTTCCAAATATGCTCTAAATTTAAAGTATACATATTTATAATTAGTAACTTATTAGTATATATACTTATATAATATAAGAAAATCTATAAGTTATATAATACAAGGAAATATTATATATATATAGTCACATACGTATTATATAAGTTAATTGCTAAGTTATATAAATCTACTTACATTAACTTGGATAACAAAAATTGAAAACAAATACAATATTCATTTTATTAATTATTTCAAAATTTGAAAAATTACAAATTGTATGAGATAAGAAACTGCATCACTATAGCATGAGCACATCCCAACTAGGTTGGAACCCACTCATGTATCTATCATTTGCAGTAAATAATAGTCTCAAATGAAATAAAAAATAAAAATACAAGAGGTATATTACATAAAAAATTGCCTATCATATTTCTAAATCAATTAAGTCCTCCTCAAGTTCTTGCTCAGCTAGTAGTTGTTGAGTTCTGTCTTCTGCTCTGAGCCAATCCCACAAATACACGTAACACTCCACGGTTTCCGGTGATAGTCTATTCCGAAAATCATCAACTACCCTCCACCTGCACTAAAAGCAAATTCCGATGCAACTGTAGACACTGTGATGGTTAGCAAATCACGAGCCATGATGGAAAGCACAAGATAATGAGTTCTATGTGCCTTCCACCATGACAATAAATCAAAAGTATTAAATTCTGATTTGGTTAGAAAACAAATTTAGTCTATTTTTATGTACTTCTTCAACTCTGAAGTATCATTAGTATTTGTTTGCTTACTTTTTCTAATATCATGCATTATCTTATTAATTGGAACAGAAAAATCAACGGGCGTATCAGGCTCACTTGTGTCAATTGTAGTGCCTAATTTAGACTGATATTCACTAAAAAGCTTTGGAAATATTGTCCTAACATCTTCAAGTGATGTTGTATTAAAACAATCCATATTAGAATTAGTATCAACCATTATGCATTCTAGTCCAGCGAATTTAAGCCTAGGACCCAATATAGTTGCTAAACAATACGTTAGAGAAAATTCTTCCCAATATGCTCTAAATTTATTTTTCATTATGTTACAAATATTTGCAAAACTAGGACGAGATCTAAAATTTTTAAATAAAAAACTAATAGCATACAATTAATATAATATGTTTGATGATGTAGGATAATATATACCTGATGAAGTATTAATCGTATTATAAAAGGTTTGTAGAAGTTCTTTTATTATAATAGTTACGTCCTAATCTTGATCAATTAGATGACATTCATTCATTCATTCCCGTTTCACAAAAATGAGATATTATTTCTTTATAACCTTCTATAGAATTTGACAATAAGTATGTGGATTTCCATATATGTGGAACATCAATTTGAAAATTTTTAAATGGTTTACCAAAGATGTCACATACTTATTTATATTCTAGTTGTTTACTTGGTGAACACCTAGTAAATGGCATACAATCTCTAATATTTTGTATATGGGGTGCAATCAATTTAAGTTTATCCTGTACAATCAAATTAATGACGTGACAAGGACATCGTGAATGAAAGATTTGTCCATCAAGATTAAGTTTTGATTGATTTTTTAAAAATTCAATTGCTACATTATTATTACTTGCATTATCTAATGTGATACCTATAATTTTATCTTGTATTTCATACTCCCTTAGGACATTTCTTATGCTCAAACCTATGTTCCGACCAGTATGACGGTACTCAAGAATAGAGAAAGAAATAATTCATTTTTTGCATAACGCAATTATAATCTATATAATGAGTAGTTACAGGTATGTAACTGAAATTTTGGTTAGATGTCCAAATGTCTGAGGTAATAGCAATCTGACCAGGGATACTTAAATGTTTGTTTTAATTTTTCTTTTTTCTTTTTAAATATTTTAATTGCATCTCTCTTTGCAGTATGACGCGAAATCTTCCTAAATTCTTTCGTAAAAGTATCATTAATGTATTCTTCAAAATACTTATCTTCAAAAAATGTAAATGGCTGTTTACTTTTAATAATATATTTTATTAAATTATTTCTTGCTTTTTGTGGATTATATATAACTGAGGAAGAGCTACTATCGGTTTGGCTAAAATTTAATTGAGATTGTGTGGGATTTCTTTTTTCACTATTTTTTGGCAAGCCTGCTAAAAGGTGTCTTTTTAGCTGGCCAGCACCACATTTACTAGAGCAGTTAACTTATGTTGCACAATATACACATGGCCCTTTCTTTTAGTTTGCCATTAATTAAAATTTTAACATCCTTGAAATGTTTTCAAACCTCTGATCTACGATCTATTTTTTTTTAGGAGACTTAGGAATGTCAGGTCCGGAAGGCCCGGCATCATTTGGTATCGACTCTTGTGTTGATTCATCGACTTCTTGAGATGCATTTTCCTCCTCAGGCATAAGGATTTCAGTCATATTATAACTAGGAAATGAGGATTGATTCACTATTCTATTATATAGCTCAGTACCTACCAGTCTTTTAGGATCTATTTAATTTATAAAAGTATATATATATATATATATACATATATATTAATTTATGATGATATTTAGTATAAGAAATGTAGAAGAAGAGAATTACAATATATATAGTAGAATTATATATAAAAGAAAGACTAATTTGATATAAGAATACTTATTTGTAGAAAATTGCAGAACTTCACAACCTTTGAGACTTTCAGATATTGTAGACAACTTTGTAGAGCTTTAGATGTAAAAATTCTAATCCTTGAAAGTAGATTGTGTAGAAGAGAATTGAGAAATGTAGATTGTGTAGAAGAGAATTGTAGTAGTGAATTGAGAATGAAAGTGTGAGTATTTATAAGACTTATTAGGATTGTTATTGAGAATATTTGGGCCATTTTACAAAAAAAACAACAACTAAATTCCGGCCAAAATCAGTCGTTTCTGACAAAAATTGCTAGTTTTGGCCGGAAAGGGTCGGATCTGGCCGGAATGGACCGCGCGTGCCGATTTGGCAATGCCTAAGCAGGTCGCTCTCATGATGGGCCTTGCTCGTGCCATGCCGTGCTCGTGCTGGACTCGTGCCTCCGCCTGGGCCGTGCCGTGGGGCTGGGAACCCAGGCCTAGCACGGCAAGACCCTAGGTTCATGTTGGGCTTCGGGGGTACGCGGGCTTCGGCCCGTTTGTACATCCCTAACTGGTGGACGCCTTTTTGGTTGCACTAAGCATGTCATGAGACGTGTCCCTTTTATTTTGTATAATATTCTTATTTAGGTTGAAGAAATATTGAAAGGGGTAGCGCCTCGAAGTCCAGGGCCCTGGGATGCACCAACTGGAAAACCATGGGACGATGGCGTTTTCTCTTATATCAAGCAAATATTCTTGTATAGAGAAGAGGCATTTATTCATGCCATCCAGATTCAATACTTCATAGAAGAGGCATTTACCTTCCAAAAAAAAACTACTGTTTGGTCTCAGATGCAGGCCTTGTTGCTTCTATAAGTTCCATTACAAACCGAACGTGATCTATGGTTGGACCAGATTTGGAAATTAAGTCTCTTAAACAACCTCACCATGCACACACCCAATTAGGCTATTAATCTTTGAAAGAGAATCACTTAATAAGAGGTAAGGAGAGATTAATTTCAGTGATTTTGTGCTGTGTACAGAATCTATGATTGGCATCTATAACGGTTCGTATCAAATGTTTGACACCCTGGGCCTATCTCAGCACGTGATCCGTGACACAATTTTACTATGCTGTACGAGGCAGTGCTTAGCCCGTATTTCATTCGGTTTTGGGCTCGTTGGACTGTGCCGGCGTGAGTTGTGTTGTGTCGTGCCTCGGCACTACTCAGCCGTACGTGCATGCCAACCCAACCCATCCTAAGCCGTTGTAATTTTCCCTTTTTAGAAGAGACTTTGGTGACTTTCGGAGAAGCTTTCTTTTTGGGTTTTTTTTGAAGTAGCTTAAAATCTAAGCAACCAATCGAGGTTGGCCCGAGTGGAAGGGGCTCGGGTCGGTTTAGCAAGTCGGTATGGAGTCTTTGTGGATGCAGCAAACCTTGTGGGGAGAGGTCTCCGCTTCGGTATCGAGTCCTTGTGATGCAGCAAACTTTGTTGGGAAAGGTCTCCGCTTCGGCGCCCTACCGTACGTCGGACTGGGCGAAGCCTGGGAATATCTTGGGAAACCAAAAAAAAAAAAAATTAAAATCTAAGCAGATTCCAAAATTATATCTGTAGTAAAAAAGTTTGCAGGGAACTTCCCCTCCCTCCTTGTGAAGAAGAAATCAGGAATTAGGGTCGTCTTCTCCGACTCTGACAAATGGTATATATATTTAACCTATCTTTCATTATCTTCTCCGTTTTTTTTCTTCAAATCAAACATGATTTCTAGGGTTTCATCAATTTAAGATAACTACTAGCTTTGTTTCGTTTTTCTTGGAGATTTAGGGTTGTGGTTTTTGTGCTTTAGTCCTCTTGAATCTTCATGAACTACAACCCGGTTCTTGTATTTGTATTGTAGCTTCAGTTGGTTATAGAACTAATATATAAAAGATTTGGTGATGCTTCGAAATATTTTGATTCCGGGGTTGTAATTGTTTAAAGGTGATGTGGGAACCCATTTTTTGTTTGTTCATCCATAAATATGATGTATTTCATTGTTTAATAGAGAGTTTTGAATTTTCTGCGTTAGCTTAGCATGGATGGGAAGTTAAATTAGCTGAAGTTAATCCATATTTATGTTCTAATTGGAGTTTGGATCTGTAAATGAGTTTCGAAATGTCGCTTATTGTTCTTTGGCTAGGCTGATCCTGAATTAGAAGCCATCAGACAAAGAAGAATGCAGGAGTTAATGGCACAACGTGGCCTTGTAAGTATTATATAAGAGTCTGTTGCTTCAGTTCCTTTGGTACTTCTTTTGTTCTTTATGCGTCTATTATAAGCCTTTACTAAATGCTTTCTTTTGACAAACAGGGAAATCAACAAAGCTCAGAGCAGGAAAAAGGCCAGGAAGAGGCCAAAAGGTTGGTTTTCTTTTCTGCTTATTGTTTGCATATTTTTAAAGGATTTTGCTTAGCTTTTTTCATTTATAAAATTTTTCTCAAAACTAGATTGTTGAACTAATAACTTCAGGGAGGCAGATGAACGGAGGCAAATGATGCTTAGTCAGATTTTGTCATCTCAAGCACGTGAAAGGAGTAAGTTTAAAATCTTTTTCCGCTTTGAAACCGTTTTTTTTTTGGATTTAGATTATGTTGCAACTCGTAGTTTATCATTCCATTGCAACACCCAATTGACTATTGGTTATTACCTATATACAGGGTATGCAGCACTATCTTTGTAAATGGAAGTTTTATTTATTTGCACAATGTTTGTAAGTGGATTAATTGTTTTCGATAACGAAATTTATTGTGATCAGTGATCACCAGAGCTCATAGTATGCCAATTAGGAAAAAGCAAGTCCGTACGTCCTTTATGTCATCTGCTTATGATTATATTATTCTGGCTTCTAGATCAGTGACCATGAAAGCATAATATATCTAGAGTATAGGTTAACTTTGAGATGCTAGTTATCTAAAATAACTGTTCCTATCTTGGAGGTTTAGGCTCTGTTTGTTTGCTGAGTATATCAATTAATTGTCTTTGAAATCTTAGAATTTCAAATCATTAGCAGTTTGAATGCTTGATAGTATAAGTTTCACTGTTTTGAAGTTCTTGAGAATCTGGAAGTAAAATTGTGAATAGTAGGTTCCGTTTGGCATAGCTTGCTACAAAAAGAAGGGCTTTGGCATGAAGGGATTTGTAAGAAGTGGCTTTGAATTAAGCCTTTGATTTGTGTTTGGGGAGAACTTCCCGTAAACACAAATTTTAAAAGTCACTCTACCCCTGTTTTGACAAAATGGGGTTTCTAAAGAAGTGCTTTTGTTTGAAACATTTTTCAGAGGTGTTAACAAACACCTAAACCTTGGATAGGAAGCTTTTCCAAATAGGGCTTTAATCGTGTTTGATAATAAAAGTAACTGTGGTCATTATGGCTCATAGTATGCTTATTAAGAGAAAGCATGTTGTGAATACAGAATTTCCACATCTTTCCTAATTTGAACTCTTTCTTCAGACGTCATCATGTAACATTTTGGGGTTGTAACTGGTTGGGTTGGGCTAAGTACTGATGGTAGGGGGCATATGCAAAACCTGAGCTCACTTATTTCGAAATGTGTGGACAATATTAAACCCGAATTTACCCAATTATAGACCCCCAGCCTAACCCGTTGATGGCTCATCTAATCAATTTGATCCCCGTTCTACTTTTACTTTTATGTATTTATTTTAAAATAACATATTATATAAAATATGAAATTAGTAATATAATATGAAAACCTCTTAGTTATACTTGCTAGTAAATTCATATGCTAAGGACATGAAGGTAACCTAAGTGGCTATATAATTTAATGAAAGGGCATTGCTTGTCCAAAAGTTGAAGTTGTAAAAGTATTTTGATTTCTTGTTTTTGATTAAATAACAAAGTGGGCATCATTAAAAGGATCTTGATAACTGAAATTATTTTTAGGCTTACATATGTGATTTATAATTTATCTATAATTATCAATATTTAATAGATTTCATTGTTAGGGATGTAAACAAGCTGAGCTTTGCCCATCTCGGTTCGGGCTCGTAAAATCTGGACAAGGCTCGGGCTCGGCTCGTGAAAGGCCAAGAGTCAATTAATTCTGATTTTTTAAGTTTTAACTTAACTATTTACTAAATCCTAGCTTTACAATTAATTAAGTAGGTGACTCTTTAAACACACCACTAACTTTTTTTTGGAATTAACACGCCACCAACTTTTCGTTTTGGAACTAACACACCACTAACATTGTATTTAATGATTAATATTATATATATATATATATATATATATATATATATATATGATACCTATGATACGTAAGTTTATATATCTTGTATAAGACCGAGCCGAGCTTTAATCGAGCCAAGCCTATCTAAGCTTGGCTTAGGCTCGTTAAAATAATGAGCCTCTTTTTGGGCTTGGGCTCAGCTTGTGAGCCTAAATATTGAGCTTAAGCTCGGCTCATGCGAGCCGAGCCCGAGCCGAGCTAGCTCGGCTTGTTAACAGCCCTATTCATTGTTAGTTACCAATGGAAGAACTTATTGATGAAAAATGTGAGTGGTGGAAAGGTCGAAAAGAAGGGACTACAATACAGATTCCCTTTTTTTATTTTTTGTAATTAACAACAATTTCATTAATCATCATGGCTCATAAGAGTGCAGAAAGAAATACAAAGCAGATCATAAAATGTGATCACCAAAATAAACAAACATGAAGCAAAATGTGCAAAGAAGGGAACTAAATAGTCCTAAAAAATCCAAAGGACCAAAAAGCCCAAAGACCCAAGAGTGTAGGCCAACCGGGACTCTCTATGTTGTCGTCATGAGGAATCTCCACAGCAAATGACTCCCTACCTATCCCCTTCCAGCCCCAAGTGTCTGCTACCGAATTTGTTGAGTGAGGGACATGGGAAAACGTGATTCTCAAACCCTGACTGAGATGTCTCGCTAGCCGCACTAGGTGAGCAAACCTCCAAGGGATGTGCCTATTCTCTGACGTCCAGATATCACCGAGAATGAATCACCCTTCACCTGTAGATTCCCCACATTAATCTCCATTGCCTCTCTCAGTCTTGCTATCAAAGCTTGTAACTCCACTCTAGTAGAGTCTCCCACCCCAATCAGTCCCAAGAATGCATGAGTGATCAGACCTTATGAGTTAAACACCTTTCCAAACCTTGAATTCCCAGGATTGCCCATTGAAGAACCGTCGAAGTTGAGTTTGATGGGTCCACACGGAGGTGGAAACCCAACCCTGTTATGAATGATGCGTGCTGGCAATGTATATAATAAAGCTATTCACCCTCTGGTAATCGACTCCAGAGGGAAGTCTTTAAAGCCCGACCTGATTGCAACCCAAGAGGTTTCCATACCCACAATAGAATCAATGATGGAGCTGAAGCTTTTCTGCGAATCCTTGAAATTGCGTCTATTCCTATCACCCCAAATAATCCATAGGATGATGAAGAATAACACATCAAACATAATCTTGCCTCTCTTGCCCAAAACTCGAAAGCTCCATTGAGTCAACAATGCATCTGTTCTGTCCGACATCACCCACTGCACTCCAATGTTCTATAAAAGAACATCCATACATCCTTGGAAAAGCTACAATGAAGAAATAAATGATCAACGGACTCTCCCTTCCTCTTGCACATGAAACAAATATGAAGGGATATAGACAGGTTACTCCTTTTTTGCAGCATGCCACATGTGTTGATTCTATAGAGTAAGGCAGTTCAGACAAACATCCTAACTCTAGGAGGAACCTGTGGTTTCTAGAGACTAGAAGGTGCAAAAGGAGCCATACCTAGGTTTCTATCCCTCCAAAGGTAACAGAAGAATATTTTGTGGAGAAAATCCCATTAGATTCTAAGGACCAAATATGAATATTAAGGGTATGGTCATCAATAAAGAAGTGTTGAAGGAGATCAAAAAGGGAACCTAGCTCCCCAAATTCAGAAGGTCGTAAGTCTCATCTAAAATCAAGGTTCCAGGAGAGACCCAAAAAGCCCAAGAAAGGACATCTAAAACCACCACATTCTACCATAAACAAGCTGTGAAAACGAATTCTAAAGATGGACTCTCCCCACCAAAGATCATGCCAAAACTGAATATGGCGACCGTTAGCAACTCCAAAAAGCAATGGGGTAAAAAAGTGGGGCCTACAGTCTCATATATGTATGATGTGAAAGAATTAAGGGAAACATCTCTTCATATATTGCAATTGATACCAAAACTTGAAGTTGTAAAGTATTTTGATTTCTTATTTTTGTTTAAATAACAAAGTGATATCACTATAAGGATCTTGTTAACTTAAATTATTTGAGTATACACGTGATACATATAACAACATATCATATATTTGAATGAAATTGATAGTTTATCTATAATTGTCAATATTTAATAAAAAAATTTGGTCGATATCAATGGAAGACTTTATTTTATTGATGAAAAGTGATTGGTAGAATGATCAAGAAGATGGGACCACAAATTACCTTCTCCTTATATATGCATGGAGTGAAAGAATTAAGGGAAACATCCCTTCATATATTGCAAGTTTGCAACTGATACATTTTTTGTATCAGAGTCTGATGTTTGTTGTTGTATTGAATAAGTATTAAATGTTGACAGTGACCTTCATAAGGATCCTATCTCTTCATCTACACCCCCATTTTCTTATTGTTGCTTTTCCCTAAGATCTAATTGTAAATGCATTTGATAATCCACATTTAGACCATTGAACATCCAGAAGTATAACAGTTATTACCGAGCTTATACTTTCTTTGCAAAGCGTGATAGTAAGCACTAAATAGGTGATGGTTGCATGACACTTCCTGGTGTTCACCCAAAAAAAAATTTTGTCTTGTAAGATTTTCATTTTTATTTTGCCATAGCTTGAATAAATCAACACTTGTTCTGCCCCATCACTATTGTCATAAAAGCTGGGGCCTCTCACTGAACTTGAAATGTGAGTTGTCCAGATATTGAACTTTTTGTATCGTATGGAAGGATAAACAACTTTTTCTCAGCAGAAATAGATGCCAACTGGATCTTTGCCACATCAAAACAAAAAGAGAATTGGATTAGGGGTTATCTTGTAGACTTAAAAAATATTGACCTGGACTGCTTGATACTCCATATATATGTACAAACCCACTTTTTGGATGAGTAAACAGTACAAAATTTCAATTGAAAACCAAGCATAAATTCCAGTTAAATCAATGACCTCATTGAAATTCCTATAATGATATGTATAGCTCTAGAAATGGTAATTAATATTAAGTGAAGCATGCTGAAAGATAGTAAAATCTGGCAACTACAGCAGTCATCAGTTTGTCGGAAAATTGAGCAAGCCATGCTGAAAGATACATTTCTGTATGCATGTCTTGTTCTGCTACGTAAATTTCTATTGAACAATCAGTTTGCTTTTTGTATATGATTTTCCTTAAGCTTCATCCCTCCATTGCTATGATGTTATCTCAACAGTTGCGCGGATTGCTTTGGTAAAACCTGAGAAAGCAAGAGGAGTTGAGGATCTTCTACTGAGATCTGCTCAAATGGGCCAGATAGTTGAGAAGGTAAGGAAAAATATACAAATAACGTACTGTCCATTGATTCATTCCTATGTAATGCATCCAATCTTTGCTAATATTGCTTCCAAGGATTCCTGTCTATATTAGGGAACACATCAGCCAATTTTGTTATGTTTGATATACAGGTGTCTGAAGAGAGGCTTATATCGTTGCTGGAGCAGATTAATAACCAAACAACTAAACAGACCAAAGTAACTGTAAGTCATGTTTATCATTTCTTCATGCTTTTAGTTATGTGTTACATGCAAACCTTAATATCTCATCATTCGTTTCCTAATTCTGTAATTCATCAGATTCAGAGGCGCCGTGTTCTCGAGGATGATTAGCTACACTTTTGAAGAACGAATGGATTGTTTCTGATGTATAATTCCAGTGTTGATTAGTCCTAAATATTTTGATGTGTGTTACCTTGCTACTGCTGGTGAAAAATAGTCTGTTTTTCCTTCTTTTTGTGCATTTAACAGTTTATGGTGTATTTATGAGTATAAAACTTGCTCCTACCATGGCAAATTTGTACCCTAATGTTTTAGGTTATTTTGTTTGTGCATGCATTATTTATCACAGTTAAGCAGATTCCTACAGTAACTAATCTCCACTTGACAGTTAATAATATTTATGATATCACTTGTTCCTCTTTGTTTGGGATTTGAACTGTTGTTGTACTAGATTGAGGTGGGCCCTGCTCCTAACTTGTTCAATATCCAGCCAGGTTCTTAGAACATTTCACAAAGAGAAGCTGAGTGTAGACTTTAGATTGATTTGTATATATTTTTCTAAAAGCCAATACACTGAGATGTTCAAAAGAGATTGATGAAAAATAAAAAAGATCATATTCCGGTAATGTTTTCACAACAACCAGCATACACAACTGAATGACAGTTACTGGCACCATTAGGTAGTGGGGGTTGTACTTTTGACCGTTGGATAACATGATGAGCTTTCCGTATTGACTAGCAGTTGCTCTTTAATGGGTTGGATAACATCATGAGCTTTATGTATTGACTAGCAGTTGCTCTTTAATGGGTTTTATCTTCATAGAAAAAAAGAAACATAAAGAACCTCTTCTCTTCCTCGCAACAGATACTCAGATTGGCTACATATTTCATGTTTTGTGTTTGAGATTCCCCAAGTACAAGTTTCTGCTCTTTAAATAGAATGGTACTTGATATTGATCCCTCGTGGTGTCAACTGGCTGGGTCATCCTGTTACTCCACAACCTAGTAGATGCATTATATTACAATGTGGGGACTCTTTGAGCTATTTGGTTGTGCTAACTTTGTGGTTGAAACTACCTTCATCCAGCTGTTTCCTGTGCGATCATTGTCGTTGGTTTGGGATCATAGACATCTATCTAGTTAGATGGATTGGTGACCTAACATGCTTGAGACAGGAGTCGATGTTGTTGAGCGTGGAGGATTAGGATCAGTTCATTGCAATGTTTCGGATGGGGGTTATTATGAAGGTGGCCCTAGAATTGGCAGTTATGGTAGTGTGTATTCTAGGGATTGTTGTGGTGCATGTTGTACAGGGATTAATTTGGGTCCTTTAGTTTCTATTTCTGTCACCTGTGTGAATATGCTATGGAACCTGTGTTTGTTTGATGGTGCAGTGCAGATATGCTTTGCAATCGTTTGGTCATCTTCTCTCTCTCTCTTTTTTTTTGGCTCCTCAGTGAAGTGGATTTTTGACCTATGTGTATGTTTGATGTCTATGCGGTTGAGCATTCTGTTTTAATTTAAAGAATGAGTTGGAATCTTGCGAGGAATTTCAGTGTATGCATTGCAACATTGGTTTCTAATATATTATGAATAAGCTGGAATCCTGCGATGAGTTTCTTAGCATCCTTTGATGATTGCACAAGTACAAGTATTTTCTGATGAAATCACCAGAATTCCATCAGGAGTGTGCGTATTCAATTATCATAAGTTTCCTTGGATGAATTGGTTAGTATCCTTTGATGACATCATTGAAATTTGGTAATTGTCTGCAGTTCTCTTACGATGAATGAGATAGTATTCTGCGATGAATGCACCAGTGTCCTCTGATACAGTCATTAGAGAGAGATGTTGCCGTGAAAGTATTCTAAACAATCCTCGATGCTAGCGATTGCAACCACAACCGTTGATGACAGTAGTAAAGACAGCCTCCTATCCTTTGGGAGAACGTTGGTAAGATATCCCCTTACTAGTGATAGCTCAAAGACGATCCAGTAGCACTGTAGCACTAAGGACATAAGTTTGAAAGGGGTAGAATAGATTTCAAGGACAATGACTACTTCACACCTAAATCACCATGTCACGATCTTGCACATAGATTTCCAATT
>JAUPMG010000019.1:8846579-8863943 GCA_031762675.1 Pachysandra terminalis
GGTGGTGGTGGTGAGGTGGTGGTGGGAGTGGTGGTGTGAAGGGTTCTCTTGGTATTTACAAGTTTGCCATCAAAACCCATTCATAAAATCCGAAAACAGGTTTGGACCTGATTTTGAGGTTGTGTATTTTTCAAAACTCATTCCGAAAAACTCATTCCAAGGCTTGCTAACCAAACATTCGATTTTTTGTCAAAACTCATTCTAGGTCTTAGAATGAGTTCCAAGCCCTGGAATGAGTTCTGAGAATGGGAGCCAAACGACACCTAAGTATTTCCTGGTTGTGAAAACAGTTTTTTTTTTTTTTTTTTCATTTTTTTGAGATTACATAAATATAATTCATATGTTAATTAGAATCCTTGGAGAAGCTTAGTGATTCCAATTGATTGGCTTATTGACTCCACATTCTATTCCCATTAGATAGATGCACACTCTTATAATTGGGGTAGTCTTGGGGTCCCTTGTGCATTATTGAGCCAAGGGTACCCCCTCTAAATGCTATATATGTGAGTTATGAATGAATTAAGCATGAATATCCCATCTATAGGGAAATGTCCCAAGGCTTTAGGGGGGGTACCCCCTCATTAGAGACTTTTCACAACCCTTTATAGGGTTCCCACAGCTTAAAACCTAAGCCTGGTGTACCCTGTGCTTTTTTAAGCCTGTGGTACCCCAGGCTTAATAATGCATAGGGTACCACATGCTTAAAAATTAAGCCAAGGGTACGCCCTCTTGATGCTATGGGTACCCTGTGAATCATTAATCTTGGGTACACAATGCTAAAGAGGGGGTACCCTTAGACGCATTTTAACAAAAATCAAACAAGCATTTCTCTAGATGAGCATGTACAAATAAGAAAATAATAATAAATAGCATACCAATTTTTAAAGTTGTAGAGGATGCGGAGCCTTGTGAGGATTGGAAACCGTTTTCCACTAATTTTTTATGCTCTTTTAAGGATTCTTTTTGTAGACTTTCAAGAGGTGATGCACTTGGCCTCGACATCGAGAGACAAGAAGAGTAGAGAAGAGATCGACTGAAAAGAGGTTGACCTCTTTTCTACTCTCTTAAAATTAAAGAGACCAAGAAGAGAGAAAAGTCGACTGAGAAAGAAAACAAGAAGAAAAGAAAAATGTATTAAGAATTAAATTTTTTTTTTAAAAAGAGCGTTGCCATTTTAAGCGTTGAGTTCACGTGGCAGCAATCCAACGGTGCTGTATGAATTACTAGAAGTTTAAGCTGGATACAGAACATATGGACAGACTTTAATTACGTTACTCGTGAATCTACTCACGTCGCCCAATCTAGTCATTTGAACTGGTGGCGCGTAATCAGGAGTATCAGTAAGTATCACCCAGACAACGACGGGCCGGAATCTTCTGTGAGCAGAAGTCCTTGAGCGACCTGTGGTGTAGCGACAACATCCAGGGGTGAAATGGTTTGGGTGCTGTTTTGGTGGGCCCCGCTTCTGTGTGTTGTCTCTACACCACAGGGCGCTCAAGGACTTATGCTCAAGGAGATCCGCTCCCGACAACGACCGCATCTCTCTCTCTCTTTTCGGCGATTTCTTCGTACCATCTTTTCTTTCTCTTTATAGCAGCTGTTTCGAATCCTTCTCTTCTTCTTCTTTTTCAAATCTCTGCAAATTCCAAGTAAAACCGCTTTCTGACTCCCATTTACCCGGTTTCTGGTTTTCCGAGCAGCTATAAGTGGTTTTCCGGTCAAATGAAATGGAGAAAGAACCTCTTCTTCCGTACCTGAGCCCTAGAAGAAGACTACCACAGCTCTCTACTACACCTCCCTCTCTGTGTCCCTTACCAGAAGACGGAGAGATAACAATCCCTCTAACTCCATCTGAACTCAAGGATCGTCTAATCTTTGGTCCTTCGTCTTCCCCATTCGAAACCTCTACTGATCTCGTCGACGCCTTAACCCTAACCCTAAATTCTCCTCGTTCTTCCTCAGATTCCCTACAACAACCATCATGGCTTACCGACTCGAGTTTGTGTTCTGCGAAATCCAATCTCCATCGATCCAAAACCGCTCCTGCCATGGCAGTCATCAACGATTTCCAACACCCGTCTCGTCCCAAACCCAAATTCGGTTCTTCCTCGATCGTTCTCCAAGCGTTCGTGCTTCTCGTCCTTTATCTCTCTCTGGGTGTTGTTATCTATTGGTTTAATCGTAAGCATTTCTCTGGTACCGAGACTCATCCTGTAGTTGATGCTTTGTACTTTTGTATTGTCACTATGTGCACAATTGGGTATGGAGATATCACCCCGAAATCGACTTCGACGAAGTTGTTTTCGATCATGTTTGTGTTGGTTGGGTTTGGATTCATTGATATATTGCTTAGTGGGATGGTTAGTTATGTTCTTGATTTGCAGGAGAATCTGTTGTTGAGCACTGTTAAACCTGGGGGAGAACATGATGCAGCTAGGTCTTATTTTATTGATGTGAAGAAGGGGAGGATGAGGATTAGAATGAAGGTGGGATTGGCATTAGGGGTTGTGGTTCTTTGTATTGGAATTGGTACTGGGGTAATGCATTTTGTTGAGAAGCTTGGATGGTTGGATTCATTTTATCTTTCCGTCATGTCGGTTACGACGGTTGGGTATGGCGATAACGCGTTTAGATCATTGCCTGGGCGTCTATTCGCCTCAATTTGGTTGTTGGTGTCTACGCTCGCGGTTGCTCGAGCCTTCCTTTACTTGGCCGAGGCACGAATTGATAAGAGGCATAGAAAGATGGCGAAACGGGTTCTTAGCCAGGATATGACTGTTTCCCAGTTTCTTCAGGCTGATATTGACAATAATGGTTTTGTGAGGTATGTGTTATTGTATCTCTTTTTGCTTATGCAGTTGTTTTATTCTGGATAAGAGGCATAGAAAGATGGCGAAATGGTTGGATTCAACTTATCTTACATAGGCCCTAGAACCATTTAGGACATTCCATGTCTTATATAATTAAAATCAACTTGCTTTTGACCTTATTGCCACTTAGTCCATGTATGTTTCCGATAACAGTTGTTTTTATTAGATTTATTTATTTATTTGTTGATGGTGAGAAATTCAGTTTTCCACTTTCACTGTATAATGGCGGATTGCTTTTTGAAAAGAAGACACCTGAATTTTGATTGACCGAATAACTTTTGTCCTGTAACCAATAAACAGAAGAGGATTGGGTCAGAGTAAGATAAGATTCACATAAGTCTTGCTTATTTTGTGCAGTTTTAAAAATAAATAATTTCTAAAGTGTTTACTTGGAAGGCTTTGACATTCGGTCGTTATTTGAAGCAACTGAAATAGTTCTTGATGAGGACTTCAATTGGAAACAGTCCATCCCTCTATTGTTGGAAGTTGTATAGTTTCAACAGTATTTATGTAGGTCTACAAGTTGCAAAATAGGTGGCCTGGATGAAATCCAGACACTATAAAATGTAACAACCATATGTGTGCACTCCATTGTATTCTTCCAAATGGAAGAAACTATAGCTGAGTCGAGAAACAAGGAAACTCGTGGGCTTGTAGTGAATGGAAGGTATTCTATATCAGATGAACAACCATAAATGAGTTTCCGCAGTAACAATGTCACATTTTTTTCTCTGTTTGGCTTTTTACTTTGGAATTTGTTAGACAGAGAATAATATACGACATAAAAGAGAGATGCCTTGAATGGGTAAAAAGAAGTTGGAAAATCAGAAAGCTATGTCAGATGTAATTAAAGGATCGAAAAGGGAAGTTCTGCCCCACTGTAGAGCTCCCAGCTAGAAGCCTCTCTCGTGGTTAAAGAACCAATGCCATTGTTTGCTGATCTAGAAAATGGGAAATTAGATTGACCATCTCTTTACCAATATAAGCAAGTTCGAAGGACATTTGGACTTTCTCTATTCCCTCTTAAATGCATTAGAAGAATCTCTAGCAACAACTACTGATGGCTTAGAAGAGATGGTTGTGTGCGGTTATTTGTACTTATCATCCGAGATTTTTCTAATTCTATCCTCCCATTATGTGAATTATAATGATGGAAATATATATAGCTATTGTAATGAATTCATAGTTTTGAAATTTCAGTAGAGTCAATTAACTCCATCAAATTGATTCCTTTCCACTGGCACCCAACCAAAGTTCATCTGAATTTCATAAAATTCCATTAGCGTTGACTGGAATATTACAGCTTTTTTCTTAAAATGAAAAAGACAATTATTTGGTACAAGTCGTAGAAGCACTTCACTTAAAAACTTATTTGGCTTCTGCCAACTGTTGAGACTTCAGGAGGCACTATACTTCTCTCATCCTGTGAGAACCTTGGATAATAATGCAGTGTAAGATAGCACTCGCTTGGACAGATCAGAAATTGCTTACAGTGGGGTTCATTGGACTTGCAATATGAGAGCTGAGTAATGTAATTTCATCATCTTCAATAAACCGAATTGATACTAGAGATTGGTGTCAGCCATGGGTAAATGTTCTGCCAAATGCCTAATTGGATGCAGGCTCAATAGATAATGGTGTAGTAAACCAGATTAACTTTGTGTATGTCGCTTCTTGAAAGAGAAATGGAATAAATGGAAATGTTTTCCTAATAAATTGGAGATCGGACTGGAATCCATTTAAGATTTTTTTCACTTCATTTGTCCACAACCATGCTCTAATCACTGATTTATTGGATATTGTATTTGTGGTTACGGGATAGATATGAAAACTTGTGGTGGCTTGGCTTATGTTTTCCGATTCTAGGTACACTCTCAAGAAACAATGTATAAAATGCATGGTGATATTATGTGTAGAATTCTTAACCCAGCCAGAGATCTCGAAATAGTGTAAAGATTCATGAGAAAGGAATGTGACTACTGCCTGCTTCCCACAATAATCAGTGCTTTTTTAGCAAGTGGCATGTTCCTTTCATAAGTCAATTTTTGGCATCTTTTTTTTTTTTTTTTTTTTCTTCTGATGTGGAACCCCCAACCCCACTTAGTGGGGACAGGATAGACCCCGGATATATGACCCCACCCACAGGGTCCATATATCAGGTAAGCCCGGGGACTTGAAGCTGGGACCTCCAGTTCCTGAGCTGGAAAGTCTGCCGGTTGATTTAATTGGTCTTTACTCCATAGATTCTGAAAACACTTTTGTCTTGCTGTCTTTGGGGCCCCATAATTGTTCTTATTTCTTAAAAATTTGCCTCTGGCTTTGCATGTTTTCTCTTGTTTTTGGTTTTTGGACAAGTAAATGTATGATTGTATTAATATATCAGAAAACAATGTACAACAAGTACAGCAGTAGATACAAGCATATTTGCTCCCCCTTTAATACTTGTTTTTCTTTGCAGTAAATACGATTATACATTTGCATGTTTCTCTTATCGAGTCTTGTTTTCTAAATATTACATGTCATCTTGCGTCGTCTCACTACCTCATATAATTGTTATATTACACAGAATAATATGTTTTTTTATTTGTTCCTTTCATGTTTTCAGCAAATCTGAATATGTTATATACAAGCTCAAGGAAATGGGAAAGATAAGAGAGAAAGATGTATTGCTGATCTGCAACCAGTTTGATAGGCTAGACGCTGGGAATTGTGGAAAGATTACTCTGGCGGATCTCATGGAAAGTCATCACTGATTCTTGTCGAGATATGTCCCTCCGATGGAACAATGAGAGGCGGTAGCATCCAGATCTTCTTGATGTATAGCAAGCAAGAGGGCAATAGAACACCCTACTACCATCAAGATATACATGGTTGGATGAAAGGTCAGTTCATATTTGGTCATCAACGAAGTTCATATGGAACTCGGTTGCCATACAGTTTACTTACGTGCCCATGGGTCTCAACCATCCAATTGATTAGCCATCTCATGGATGCTTGCCAAAACACATCAATTTTGACTTGATCTTAACACTTGGATCCTCCTCAGATTTGAGAACCAATTTCCTTGCTTCTATTTGTCTGTTTAGAAGAAAATGACTGCATGGGTCATTGGGTCCAGAGAAGTCTTTGGTTATGATCCATCTGAATCATGTCCGGTAGGTTTGGTAAGAATTGTTAATAGAAATGTGCTTTTGAGTAGAAAGCCCATATTGTGGCACTCAATTTTGCTTCTTTTTTTGGGTTATCAGTTTCCGATATAGTGTCGGAGTGGGGGTTGTTATTGTTGAGTTAATTATGGGTTGGTTTTTTCTCCTTAGTCTGGTCGTCAGGCTATTGGCTGTGCGGTGCTTGTGTTGTTTTGTTGTTCTCTTATGTATTTCTGTTCTTTTGATGTTTTGGCGCCACTTTTTAGCATCCTGCTAACTCGTTGGTCGCTGTACTTTTCTCCCTTCTTCCTTAATATATGTTCATAAATTATCAAAAAAAAAAAAAAATTGCTTCTTTTTTTTTGTGAGCAAAAGTGTTTATTGAAATGTCATTGTTATATAGTAAGACCCATTTTTGAATTCTTTTGCATATACCTGAAGAACATGAAAATCCTTGTTGATCACATGTTAATATGGATTCTTTTGGATTGGTTTCCACTTCTCTGATGTCCATAATGTAACAGAATATAAGATGCTTGAATTCTTATATGCCTTAAATCAGTTTGATTTCTTTCACTTGGAGGAGGTGTACACACAGGGAATAGTATGTTATAAGCATTCAGATTAAAAAAAAAAAATTGTTTCTTAGCCCTTCAAGTGGGTGTGTAAAAAGTGAATTAGTGTCTAAAGAGTGAATTTAGGTGACCAAGTATAATTAAAATGTTTCCCAATTGAAGCTTAAATAATATATAAAAGCTAACAAGTCATAAAGACCCAAAAAAAAGAAAAAAAAAATCATCTTGCATGACTTATTATGGTGTAAACCTTGATAGACACCATGTTTGGTATAGATGAAACAGAAACTGCTAACACTTCATCATCCTTTGATAGCTGGGGGAGTTCCTTGCTTGTTTTGAGTTGGCTTTGAATAAAGAATGAAGACAAACAGATGATACTTATTAGAACTGGAAGAGAGCTTAGTCAACTGGCAAAAAAAAAACAGAGGTACCTGAATTGGTAGATTATTGATAGAATAATGTATCGGCCACCTCCTAACATCGTAGTAATTTCATTCTCATTGCTTCATGAAGAACATAAACTATGCCATTAATGGGAATCAGCAAGTGCTGCTAGATATCAAATACTGTATGTTGGAATGATATCATATAGCTGTTTTGTCTTTCTATGTTCAGGCACCTTCAGACATGCTTGAATTAAAATCTGTTTGCTTACAGTATTCCAAATGATGTGTTTAAAAGTCGCTGCAGATTGAATTAACTACATAAGGAAAGAATTTATTATAAGCAATTCATTGTCTTCATTTACCTGTAATTTTAATTGGCTTTGTTCAGAACAGAAAAAAAGAAAAGAAAAGAAAGTACCAATCTAGAAGTGATTTTCTCTTTCAATCCCAAACTCAAGTATCAAAACATTCTGAATTTTCAGTACAGGAATGAATCTAAACATGCACTTGTCCTGTTTTTCAACAAGTTATACAAGTTTTTAGGGTCAAACATGAACTGCAATCAGGATTTTCATGAATTCTTTTTCAGGATATTCAGCCGGTTGAAAGAGGGAAAAAAAAATAGATAACTGTCACCAAATTCAATAAAAACCTTCATTAATGCGAAACTCACACACACACACACACACACACACACACACACACACATGTATATAATGCGCTAAACCAGATTGTCTCATGCTAAATCAGATCCATAACTTAGGCAATGCAAGCTGTGGTCTAGCTTATAAACATAGATATCTGGGTATCACAAATGTACAACCATTTCGAAAATGAAGCGGAATTGTATTTCCATCAACTCTAAAAACACTACAGGGGGTGTTGGATTTTATGTTCAAGAAAGAAGCATTCAGATAAATGTAAACGACTACTGACATGCAATGGCTAGCCCCACTTGCTTAAAACCAAACTGATTTTGTCTTGTCCACTTGGCACTCTTTACACCATGCATCACTCTGGATGGTTTTGATAGGCTGTTTGAAAGTTCCATCCATTTGCTCCACCTGTCAAAAATCTCTTCACGCTATTCTCTTGTTTAGTTGACGAATTAGAGCATGCCACTTGTCCTATCTTGATCTCCATACTGAAAATTTGTACAGTAGTGTGAGGCACCACCCACCACCAAGTAACTAGATTAGCTTGTAAAGAGAAGAGATTTATTTTCATAAATTACTCTGTATGTTTCATAAATTTCAATCAAAGGGGAAGAAGTGATGAGGATAATGTAAAAGCGACATGTGGGACGTCGACACTTGTTGGAGCCTAAGTATTGACATATTATGATGAGATTCTGCAAATGAAGGTCAAACAAATTATCCAATGAACTGGTGGATTAAAGAGTGCCAACTAGACAGATATTGAAGAATGAATCCATTTCTCCAATGAGAGAAAAGATATAGATATCAGAAGGATAAGGATCCTTGCCTCCACACTGCTATAAATATATGCCAAGTTAACAAATTCCATACCACCACTCTCATCCATCGTCTTTACCCATTGACCAAAGAATTCCAATCTTTTCCTCTTCATCAATGGCTGCTTCTACAATGGCTCTATCCTCTCCCTCTCTGGCCGGAAAGGCGATGAAGCTTGTGCCGTCCGCCTCAGAACTTCTCTGTGAAGGAAGGGTCAGCATGAGAAAGACTGGGGGTAAACCCAAGCCTGTGTCTTCTGGTAGTCCATGGTATGGCCCTGACAGAGTCAAATACTTGGGCCCCTTTTCTGGTGAGCCTCCATCCTATCTCACTGGTGAATTCCCTGGTGACTATGGCTGGGACACTGCAGGACTCTCAGCAGACCCCGAGACCTTCGCCAAGAATCGTGAGCTAGAGGTTATCCACTGCAGATGGGCCATGCTTGGAGCTCTTGGATGCGTGTTCCCAGAGCTGCTCACTCGCAATGGTGTCAAGTTTGGCGAGGCTGTATGGTTCAAGGCTGGTGCACAGATCTTCAGTGAAGGTGGACTGGACTACTTGGGCAACCCAAACTTGGTGCATGCACAAAGCATTCTAGCCATCTGGGCAACACAAGTTATCTTGATGGGTGCTGTGGAGGGCTACCGTATTGCTGGTGGACCACTTGGTGAGGTGATAGACCCTCTATACCCTGGTGGGAGTTTCGACCCACTTGGACTTGCCGATGATCCTGAGGCTTTCGCGGAGCTTAAGGTGAAGGAGATCAAGAATGGCAGACTAGCCATGTTTTCCATGTTCGGATTCTTTGTTCAGGCCATTGTAACGGGAAAGGGACCCTTGGAGAACCTGGCTGATCACTTGGCTGACCCTGTCAACAACAATGCTTGGGCCTATGCTACAAACTTTGTCCCCGGAAAGTGAGATGAAGAGGGAAGCTTCTTGACTACTTATGTTTGAGCTTGTTCTCAATGTAAATTAATGCAAATTTAAAGAAGAAAATATGTGATGTGCACCATGATGAACTTTTTCTGGTGTGTGCTTGGTTCTTCAAGGAGTCTCTTGCAAGCAAGTTCTCCCCTCTTTGTCTTCCTAGATTCATTCTATTGCAGTATTTCTGAATTTTAATTATTTGGTCCTTTATTTTCCTTCCCTCACCAAATCCTCCGAGAAAACAAACAGAAGATGTGACCAGAGAGCCAGAAATATCCCAATCTCATAATACTGAACAAATATGGTCTCATTTCTATCTGCCTGTTTGAGGTTCAAAGAAATCGCTTGCTCTACGTAGAAAGTCAATCTCAGTACATCTTTATGTTCCAGTTAGATTCATCAACTCAAAACTCCTTCACCTTCCTGCATATATCAGATTGCCTTAGTTCTAAATCAATAGCCAAGACCTGGTCTAGCTTAGCAGACCCCAACCAGTTCCACAGTTCCACTTGATATGGGTATGTGGGATTAGTTATAATTGCTTTGCCTTCATCTTTGTATTAGAAAGAACAAATAAAACAGTTCCAAAACAGGGCTTTTGTGCAATTTGATACTACAGGGTTCTCCTACTTTGTGGCTGAAGATTTCCACTGAAATCTTTAGGTGCTAAACCAGATTGTCTCATACTAGATCAGATCCATAACTTAGACAATGCAAGCTGTGGTCTAGCTTATAAACAGAGATATTTGGGTATCACAAATGTAAAACCATTTCGAAAATGAAGCCGAATTGTATTGCCATCAACATTAAAAACACTACAATGAGAATGAAAGTGATAACAGGGAAGAAAGTCATAATTAAAAAATAACATTCTACAAGTGATTCTCTTTCAAGAAATTATATACAATCAGGATTTGCATCAACTCTTATTCAGCACTGTTATGGAGACACTTGATTATATTTCTTTAAAGTGATATATAAACCTCATTTAAACAAAAATTTACAGAGAATCACACAAGAGAAATTTATTATGAACAATGTAAATGAATATGTATATACAATCAATGAATAATCACAAGACAACACGAGGGGCCAAACGGCCATTGTAGTCATAACAAAACGAAGGAATCAAGCTGTAAGGTGATTCCTCGACCCACTATTGATGTTCTTCAGCTTTCACTGCCATATTAGCCAAATGATCTGCTGCCTTGTTTGCTTCCCTAAACTCATGGTGAGCTGTAACACCTTTGAAATGTTTGAGAAGCCTTTTACAGAAGTCCATCAGTAACTTCTGCTCTGGTTCAGGCTCTCTCCATCCGTTCAGCATCTCGATCACTATCCTCGAATCGCCCTCGATGCAGATGTACTCAATATCCAGTTTAAATGCCAAAAGAAGTCCTCCAATCAAACCCTGAATCTCCGCAACTAAGGGAGACTCGATCCCAAGTGGCGATACAAACCCAGCGATAAACTCACCACTTGAATCTCTCAGTAAACCCTCAGCTCCTGCCTTACCCGTCTTTCCTTTGGACGAACCATCGAAGTTGAGCTTCACCCAATTACCCGAAGGACGAGACCGACCGATGAATCGAAGAGTTGAAGGAATGGAGTCGATTGGTTGCCTAATCGGTTCAAATGGTGCTAAAACCCAAGGACCATACTTGTGTTCATCTCCAACCTGACTACACCCTTCCATCTCATGACCGACACGACCACAGTTGAAGCACAAGGAAGGTAATTCGTAATGAAAAGATTGCCAAACTCCATAATCTAATGATATCAACCTCTATACAGACTCGGGCATCATCCATCATGATGGGCTGCCCAATAACCGATCCGATTCTCATCACAACCTCTGGTAGCCAATATTCTAAATAGAGGTTTGGAAATCTAACCCAGACTTGGCTGAAAGCCAAACTCTCTGTCTGTGTATCAAAATCCAAGTGGCATCTCTTTAGCACAAGGCACTGCTTACCCAAAAATACTGGTCCTCCTGACCATATTCTGCAAAAATCTTCTTCCACAGTAAACTAAAAAATGTAAAAATCATTTCCCACATCGTAAGTTTGCACATCCCCACTTGGATGGATCCCAAGTGGGTAGAAGGCGATCCACGTCGAGATTTACTACTCCATTTCTTTTGCCCAGTAGCTTACCAATGAGACTATATTGCTGCCGAGGCTCTAATAAGTGCAACATTATGGATGAAGGCATCAGAGATTCAGAGTAGAGAAGTATTGATGGAGTATTCCCCAGGAACTCTAATGAAAGCTCGTAGTAGCGATGAGAAGTAATTGCAGAGAAAAATAAAGAAATGAGTATTCCAAATGTTAGGGGACTTTTGTAATCGTAACATAAACCACCGCGCTTTTTGCAATTACACCTTTTTCACTTTCAATGGAAGTGGAACTCTAATTTTTTTTTTTTAAGCTTTTGTTAAATTCTTACTTCTTCTTGTAATGACTCGTTTCTAATTGGGACGTTACTTTTCAAGCATGGTTTCAAAGATTGGACCGATCCGGTCCTTGTTTAAGGACGAAAACACCCTTATATACCTTGTTTAATGATTTTAAGAACAAAATATGTGCTTGTATGGAAGAAGAAAAAAACTTTATAATATTGAAAACTGTGAAAATCTTAACTATCTCTTATAATTATAGGATAAATTAGTAATTTAATTTTTTTTATCCTTTTAACATACTTAAATTGAGAGAGGGGTATTATGGTCAAATGGTGAGTTTCTGTTCCAGATCGTTAGACCCCTCTAATGTGGCCCAATAAGGATATTGGTTGTAATTGTCAAGGTTTGAGGTGTAACTATTGTCATTATGTCAAACCTAAGGGGTGCCAATGTCATTTACTCTTGACATTGGCACCCCTTAGGCTATTGAAGGTTTAGTTCTGTCGGCAACGTCGTCGAACAGAATTTGCTGGATCTCAAGGGATCTGTTTTTCCAAAAGCATGAATCTTCGTCTAGGGCAAGATTAGCGAGTTTATTTGTCGCCTGATTGGCCTCCCTGTGGATATTAGAATCTTGACTTCCATGAACCGTGTGATGATGTCACTAGCTTTTAGTATTGAGAATAATTGTAGAGATGAATGCTTCGTTTCATTGATTTCAATTGAATATATAATTACAGATAGAAACAGATTAACAGAAGGTTTCTCTATTCTAAGAAGACTTAGTCAGCTCCTAGTCTTAAGGGTACAGCTCATTACACCTCACCAGATTACATAATTCAAACTGAGATTACATCAAGAGAGAATTCAAACTGTAACAGACTACAATTCAAATTGTAACAGTCAAAGAATAATTCAAACTGTAACAGAGCAACGATTTATAGTTTATATTTAGAACTAAACCTTCAATAGCCCAAGGAATATCTCCCTTCGTTTTGTTGATAAGGTGAATAATGGCAGCAGAGTTGCCTTCAATAATGATTTTCTTAATGTTGTTATGAAATACCATCGAAATTCCTTCAAGACAAGCGATCATTTCAGCTAAGAGTGCATTCTCATTGCCAATCTTTAGTGCGAACCCACAAATGAAACCGTCTTTGTCGCTTCTGCAAAGTCCACCAGCTCCCGCCGGTCTAGTTCCTCCTTAGTAGCTCCGTCAAAGTTTAGTTTTGCCCATCCTGCAGGTGGTATAAATCAACGAATGTATTTAATAATCTTCTTTATTCTTGATGGAACCGGTGCCTCACCTTTCATGATCTTGCTAGTGTCCTGTTGTAGAACTAGAAATCGGTTGCTAGATCTTTTAATGTTGGGCACAATGCCATCAAATAGTAGTTTGTTTCTAGTATTCCAAACGGTCCATGCAAAATTAATTATCGCAACAGGAAAATGTATGATACGTTCAGGGGTTCGGTATGTTATGCCCCATCATGGGATCTCAGTTGTTCTTTCAAACAAATACTATTGTCAAGCAAACTGCCCGTGGCACCGAACCACAGGGCTCAAGAGAAAGGGCATTTGGTGATGACAACTTTCGAAAGATTCGCTGCGTAAGCAACAGTCAGTGGGCAGGAAGCCAAATTTGAGAAAAAAAATTCATTAGTGGTGAGGTCATTGTGGCAAGCTTTCCACATGAAGAATTTTAGCTTTTGAGGACACGGAACATGCCAAAGGTGAATCCAAAATTTATCAATAAGGGCTAGAGACGTACCTTCCTTGATCAACAGATTATAAGCTGATGAGACAGAGAATTTGCCAAAGGATTTTAGCTTCTACACCTATTTGTCCTTTGGCATGTTGGGGTCACTAGGATAGCAAGAATAGAACTGACCGTATCGGCATCCTGGATTTTTTCAAGCATAGGATAATTCCAAGTCCTGACCTGTTGGTTAATTAAGATAGAAACGTTGGCGTTAAGGAACTGGCTAGGGATACTTACGCTGATGTAATCTTGATTTGGGAAGAACCAGCTACTATCAGAGATGGATATGCTTGATCCATCAACAATTTGCTAGCCTAGGCCTCCCTGTAGCTTATGCTTCAGTTAGTAGATCTCTTTCTAGAAATGAGAGTCTGAGACTTTGCAGGTGCTAGCTAGAAGTCTGTCTGTCTGAAGTATTTTTGCTTGATAATGCTTCATTGAAAACTCTAGGCTTTTTGAGGTTTAATTCTCCTGCCTTTTTTGAAACACACTTTGAACCACTCAATTGTGTGTGTTTTTCTTCTGTTCAGGCCCAACCCATAGGAACTCCCTAGCTGCATGATCAATGTTTTGTAAAATAGAAGTGGGGAGCTTCATGCAGGCCATAAGATGTTGCGGAAGGCTTGCCAAGGATGCATTAATAAGGGTAATACAGACAGCTTGGTTAAGCAGACTTCCAACCCGCAAGCCGACGGTTCATTTTGGCCATAAGATCAGTGAAGGATTTTTTGATGGTTTCCCATCATAAAAAGATACTCTTAGATAGCTATTAACCCTCTGTTTCCAAGGGATACCAAAATTACTAATAGTACCAGCCTTGGTCTGTCCAACAAGGTTGGGACTGGTGTGCAAAGTCGACTTATCCTTATTGAGCACCTGTCCAGCCTCGTAACAGTATGTTTTGCTAATTTCAACAATTGCAGAACATTCACTCTGAGTAGTTCTGCTGAAGATCAGCAGGTCATCTATGTATATTAAAAGTGTGATTGGGGTCACAGACCTACTGATCGTAATACCGTGAATGTGTTGATCCAATTCAGCACGGTCAAGTGCTAAAGACAACATTTTTTGGTAGAGAATGAATAAGTATGGCGATAAAGGATCCCCTTGCCGGAGCCCACACTACAGTTTGATAAATGCAATTGGGTTGCCATTAATAAGCACACTATAAGTCACTATGGTAACACAATACATGATAATTTGGATTCATCTCTGATGAACTCATTTGAATTCTTTTGGACCTGCAATCTCTTCTGCTATGCATTCTCTCTCTTTCCTTTGATTCTTCAACTTCTTCCTCCATTGTTCAATTCATCGCCTCTTCTACAAACTATGATCATGTCTAAGAAAGTAAAAAGATCTTCCGCCGTTGCCGATTCTTCTTCCCTCGGCCTCTCGACCATATTAGCCACCGAAGCTGAACATATTTCAAGTCAGGTGCTCTCTGAAACCTCTCCTTCTTCTTCTTCTTCTTCTTCTTCTATGATTCTGTGTCCTGCATTTGACTAGACCTTCCACCCTTCTCCTGTACATGACCTCAACCTTTTCCACCCTAGAGCAGTTAGAGACAAACTCTTACTATCCTCTGATGGACTTGATTGGACGGCCTGGATTGACGGCCAATCTATCTGTTCCTGGCCTAGGATAAACAAGGCCTAGAATGAATGGGTTGACCGTTTGGCCTCGGTCTGTTCTGACTCTTGGAGGGAATCTGGGATATATGAGTTCATTGTATTCCCATTTTGAGGTGACCATGGACCACAACCTTTTAGCAATGACCGTTTGTTTTTTGGAGTCGGTCGAGTAATGCCTTTCATTTCCCTTGTGATCTTATGATCCCAACGATCATGGATGTCGCCGCCCTAACCGGTTTGCCTCCAGTAAGTGAGTATGTTAGTCCAATCCTGTCTGTGGGTCAAGATAATATCTCCTTCGATAATCAGCATGCCCATGTAACTTATGGGACCTCTATTTCGAGAGCGAAATTCGAGCGGTCGGGTGACCGTTCAAGAGCATTGCTCCTTCCTTCTCATGTTGCTTTACCAAAATCTTCTCTGCGTTGCTTCTAGTCACATGACCAAAAGATATAGTTCCCTGGCTGTCGCATTGGCGGCTGGTCGCAAATTATTTCTTGCCCCTATGATGCTTTTCTCCTTGTATAGGAATTTGTATGAGTTATCTGTGAATGGACTAGCCACCGTTGGAGGGCCCCTATGGCTTCTCCAATGGTGGCTTTACGAGTATTTCCCCTCCGCCTTTTGTCAAAGTTTAATTCCACCCCTTACTGGCCTGTAGTACTTTGGTCGTCGTTGGCTGAATTTCATCATGAATAAATTCTATTTTGATGATTGCTTCTATTTTTCTCTGGTATTTAGTCTGACCGTGATGATGCTTTGTTACAACGTTTTCTTATCCAGACAGATTGCCTAGAGTGGCTGTCCGATCATGATTTCCATCTTGCTGAGGATATTGACGCGGCTGAACATAGGGACACGCTCTAGGCCAATTATTTATTATGTCGGGAACTCCTCTATGGCAGAGTGATGAGCAGGGGTCTCGACCGGAACCAGAAATGTCGGGTTGAGCCTTACTTTCTCTATTTCTGCGCTCACCAATTTGGGCAGACCCAAGCTATCCCCATTCCTCAATGCTTCTCTCTTAATGATAATTTGGCCAATCGAGTGATTGTCTGCTCCCCTGACCCATATAAAAAATTGGCTCATGACTTCAACCATCTTGTTAAAGAATTTTCTATGGTCCTGCATCCTAACTGCCCCTTCTCAACTACGGCCTTTAAGACTTGGTGGTCTTATTACATTTTTCGGACCCTCGCTCAGCCACAAGACGAATACATGCATTGCCTTGTTGAGTCCACCAGTTTAAGAGTCTTCCTCAAAGGCTCCTACTCCCAAAAGATTGAAAGGGGTGAAAGCTACTTCCTATGCTGCCACATCGACGGCCGATTCCAGGGCACCCCCTTCCAAGGGGAAAAGAAAGGAAGTTCCAGTCCCTGGCCTCCCCCAAGAAAAAAAAGGGTGAACTAGGTATTTATGACTGCATTCGGTCTGTCCGAAGATTTGAGAAGTTCTATAGGCTGAAATGGGATCCAAGGGATTCCTTGGCCGTCTTAGAGAAAAAAATAAACAAGGCCTTTAGTCAGAGGCTTTTAGAACATGAGACCGAATGCATGAAGCGGTGGTCTCACGCATTCAGTCTCTTGACCGTTAGTATTTGAAAGGAGATTTTGAGGCTTCTTTGGCATCCTATATGACTCCTTTCAAGCTAAAGATCCTTTCCTTGCTTGAGTGCTCTTATGGCGTGATCGATCTTATAGCTCCAAGTAGTAAAAGGTCAGATGAGGTGGTGCAATTTACAGGGAGATTCGAGACCAACCTGGATTGTTTTATTCACTCGGACAGGGTCCGGATGATCCCTGACCCCTCAGTTAGTACTCGACTTATTTATTTCTTGTTTCGGTTTCCATTGTTCTTATATGTTGACCTTTCCATTCATTGTGTAGTAAAAGCTCTTTCGATCATGGTGTTTAAACTCGGTATCGGATCGGGGATCGTCCCGGTCCGATACCGAGTTGGTTCGGCAATCCAACTCGAGATTGGCCGATCCAACACATGGGTCAAGCAATATTATATGCCTATTAATATTATTAACCCCATCACTATTTACAATGCTTCTATCAAGCGCAGTTGGTAGAGTACAAGTTATTTTGATCTTGGGGTCAAGTGTAAAATTTATAACATGAGTGGCTTGCTCAGATGGTAAAGTACATTGCTCTTTAAGACATTGCTCTTTAAGCTT
>JAUPMG010000019.1:8869264-8885058 GCA_031762675.1 Pachysandra terminalis
ATCAATCCCAAACAAAATACTATCTTACCTTAAGATCTAAGTTTACTATTTATATGTTTTTGTTCGGGTTGTTACAATATCTTATTTTGTCTTAAGTCCAGTCTAGTTTACAAAAGAGTTAAGGTCTAATTCAAATAGAAGGTCCAAGACCAATTCTTGTGATTTTCATTTAATTATATAAATTAACCATTTGTTTTCCACAATTGCCAATTGATCCAATTCAGCCATAAGTCTTGCATATAATTCCAGATGTGTAATTAACAGATTAATTAGGATTAATTCATTAATTACATAGCTAGGTCCGGTTCATTACAACTAATTTGCAAGATCACACTTGGTGATTTCTTAGAGGAGCACGACATGCATACTTTAAAATTAGACTCCGTACACATTCAGCATATCCTATTCATGCATATTCACTCATATTATTGTTCACTCACATATTCTGTTCATATTACTTGACATATCTCATCTCATATCTCATTACTCATTATTTACTATAATATGGATTACCATTGAAGATTGGCATTGTCCCTACTTCAATTATAAACTATGTTAGACTTGTTTACTTACTGACTAAGTGTAGCTTAAGCTTTCAAGCAACCATATTTGTAGGCACATTAGAGGTGGATGACTTGGACTATAGAGATCAAGCTGTGGAGCCTTGTTTTGATGAAACTGTTGATTTTATCGAAGAAGATAATTAGGAGCTATATTAGAGATTTTACTCGTTTCTGCTGGCTTGCATGCCAAAGCTTATTATTAGCCATTGTTAGGCTATATTTTGTTTAGGAGATTTGATTGAGCATGAGACTAAGAATTTATTTTCTTTCCGCTGCGATGTTTTTGCCATTTTACGAATGATGTAATGACTTGAGTTTTGGATTATTTGAAATTATGTATTATCACAGTTATATTTTCATTATTTGGCAATGTATTGACTACCGCTCCCATGTGGAATGGGGTGAGAGTCAAATTTCAGACTTCTTAGGGACTCCTTTGAGCTCTCTTAAGTTTGGGATGTGACAGAGACAAGTGCTCAGCTGGCTGAATTACAGCGCTTGGTATTCAGTATGGCTTGTCAATAGATAGAATCTAGATCTATCTATCTATAGTCTTTAGTTATATATTTGATATTTACTTTAATATAACCCTGATAACTAAAACTACTTTATATAATCTGTATTGTAGGGTGGAGGAGATCAGCAGGGGCTTGGAGGTGTTAATCATCATGATCCATAGCGACTTTTGCTATCCACTCATGATCCCTATCGTCATTTGTATATATTACTTTGGACATTTGTATATTATATAATGATTTAATGTAATAGACTTTAATTGTGTATATCTGTTCTTGATCATAATATGTGTGGTTGCTATTAATATTATATAAATAATTAAGTTTTTTTACAGGTTCACTTGTAGGTTTAATAGACTTGAATTGTGTTCATTCTTCTACAGGTTTCGTAGAATTGAATTGTATTTTTTTGCACGTTCGTAATCTTGTAGAAATAGGGAAATTCTTAAAAAAAAAAAAAAAACACAGACATTTAACGGCGGATTTATGAGACTGTCGTTAAATCCTACCTTCCTCGGCGGGCTAGACCGCTGAGGAATGACCAATAAAAATATACGTAATTTTCTTGACAATGGTTTATGACTGCCGAAGTTTAGTTTGTAATTAACGGCGGTCTCAAAATTGTCGTTAATTACCTATTCCTCGGCGGTTCATACCGCCACCAACAGTTCAAATATCTGTTGTGCTTTCCCTCTTTAACAGCGGTTTCTGACCTTTGACGATATTCTATTTGTCGGTGGTCCAATGAAACTGTCGTCCGTACCGCCGATAATGCATTCCCCGGCCAGGCATAGAGCGTGGGTCTCCCTAACCGCCAATAAAGGATTTGACGACAGTTTTGGACCGCCGACAAAAACCCTCTATTTTGTAGTGTGCCTACAAACTTAAGCAATAAATATACTTAATATGTTCTCCCATTAAGAACTCTTTAGGCCTACATTTTCAACGTACCATGTATATGTTATAGTGTGTCTAAGGTGTGCCGGACCAAATATACATTAGTGATCATCAAAATCTTGATTGGTCCTTACCACATGCTATCCAATCGAGTATGATCTAATCCAGGTTTTTCTAAAAATCAAATCATAAGTATCTATTCTTGCCCATATATACATAATCTTACAAATATTCCCGGTCAAGTATTTTTGTTATTAAATGGTTTATCGTCTCATATTTGCCTTACAAGAAAAGAGATCTTCGTCCCGTGTGAGAACCCACTTAAGGAAGTTTATGTGGTCCTTTAGGTATGGCAGCCAAGGGCATGGATGCCATCGGTGGTTGAGTTGAGCCTTAACACATCAACCAGGAAGCCAATGATAACAAATAAATAAGTAGTCGACATAATGAACAACTGTATATATCGAGAGAAGATGTTCCACCTTAGCATGATTGGTTAAAGGAGATACTTTTTTATTTATTCTAGGATTTACGTGTGAGTTAGTATGCTCTCCCAAATTAATGGAGAGGCTACAAAAGAGGATTAAATAGAGAGAGAGACATATTCTCTCCAATAAATGCGTAAATTACAATCTCTTATTATTAGGAGGTTATAAATGGGAAAACAAGATGGTAACAAGTGTTGCACCATCGTAAAGGTTTCTATGCCTATATAAAGCCTAGTATGGCTTATCCGCTTAGGCATGGGAAACTTTTGGTAGAGAATTTTTGGACTTGAGATTTGTATTTGAGAGAACTTAGGATTTTCTCCAAAGAAACCTTTAAGAAAGAAGTTCTTCTGATTGATCTGAGGTGTTTCTATTAGTCCATTGATCTCTCTACTTGTTCGTGATGCCGGTTTCTCACCATCGTCTACCTACCACGTCTTATTGATCTGACCCTCTCTAACCGGTTCGAGCAACACCGTAAAAACAGGTGCAGCACTGCAATTTAGACCTGCACATGGATCTACGTTCCCTACTAAGATCCTACCTGATAGACACATAGGCCCATGCTGCCACGTGACCGTAATTGTTACCTCAAAAGGCAGTTAATTGACATGCTTCCTAAGGCCAAATTTTTCTTAAATTTTATTTGAAGATATCTTTTTTTATAAGCCATAACTGTTTGCAAGAGTGTCCTTTTAGGCCCTCAAGCATTAGGTCACTGACCAGTGTCTACAATTCTAAAATCATGCCACTCAAGGGATCCTAAATCCTTTAGGTGATTGGGCCTAAGCTAGTAATAATCATTAGAGACACATTAACTAAATCCAATAACGTATGAACTCACAGGGTGCATATACCTATTTTATTGCAGCTTTTAGCATATTGAGTTCCTACCAATCTACAAGCCTGGTTCGGAAGTAGAATCATCGTCGACGTCACACTCGACACCTGCTTAGCTATTATATTTGTTTCTGTATTTTTAATAAACCAAGAAAGTTATCAAATAATACTACAAGTAAGATAATATATTTGATTTGCAGTATAAAGTAGACTTTGCAAATTGCTTCTTTTGTTCCTATAAGGTTTGCTTGGATTTCCTATCACACTTGCCGTGATTGTTTCTTCAAGGAAAGAAGGAAGCCTTCAAATGGTTCTAAAATATAGTGGGAAGGTATCCTTAAAAGTGGTACATACCAAGTCAAGTCCATTCCTCTCTCTCCTCTCTCTCTATACTTAATTGGGATGGTAGAACCAAACCACACCCTTTTGAATTCTGCTGAAGTAGATGGTCTTAGGTGATGTTGACTCAGAGACCATTGATTTTTCAAAAGCAAGAGACAACTCATTCAATATATTATATTTGATAAAATACTTAATTATAGATTAATGCATCTTCTTTCTTTTTCATCTTCTCTCCAAAAAAATTAATAATAATAATAAGCTGTTATTTGGTGGAGGAGATGAATAGAAAATTCAAAAGATGGATATAATAAAAATATATGGAAAAGAAAAGCTTGGCATAGATGAAACCATCTAGAACATGGTTGAGTTAGAATCAGTCAAAACAATAATTCTCGGCTACTAATTAAAAGAATCTTACTGTGTAAAATCCTTTCACATTTGAAGTTGAATTCATGTTGGAACCTAAAGTTTCATTCTGTAATCATATGTGAAAAAAATAATTATTTTAAACTTTTATTTTTATTTTTAACTGTTTGAGTTCATTTAGCAGGTCCTTTGTCATCAAACCTGATTAAATTTTTCGCTGATTATAATTCGCTAAGATAATTTTCATTAAAAAAAAAAAAAAAAAAAAACAAGATTTTGATCATGTTCGGATTACAGTTGTAAGTACTGTTTATGTTATTCCTTTATTTTAATTATTAGTTGGCTTGGTTTGGTAGGTGAACTACAATTAGCTGTTAAAAAGACTTCGTGCTTCTTAGTCTACCGAAAAAACAGTGAACTCGTCACTGAACAAAATGTGTTTCAAATTAACCGAGCAGAAACTTCTATTAGGAAGATTCCTGTTAGGTTCTTATTAGGTCCACAAAACAGCGTCCTAGGCAGACCACCACATTAACTGGCTTCTACCTGTTAAGGTACAGGTAGAAGCCAGTTACTGTGGTGACCCTCCCCCTCCTAGGGTTCACCTTTTTTTTTTTTTTTTTAGGGTTTTAAAAATGAAAGGTCAGGCTTCTTAATGGGACTCACATATGGACACTTGTCATTGTTTTGTGGACCTAACAAGAGCCTAACAGAAGATTCCGCACCGTTTCAAACATGCCAAGTAACATATATATATATATATATATATATATAATGATTAAGATTATGATAATAACAATAATAATAATAATAATAATCCTTCAATTTTTAGGAAACTAAAAAAAAATCCTTCTAACTAATCATTCCTATCTTCTTCTTCTTCTTCTTTTTTTTTCCGGGCCTTTACTGGTTCATATGGAGGTCCAAAATACCTTATGAGGTCCACTGTGCTCTTTACAAAAAAAAAAAAATCGCTCATTGTGTTACATGAAGCTTACACACACAAAAAAAAAAAACTAAGAATGCATGCAAATTTTTGTGTTCGCGTGTTGCAACCCATGCAATTGTACTGAGTTCACACTTCACACGCATATGAAGGTGGTGGGGAAGGTGTCAATAGTTTGTAGCTATAGGGGGTTTTTATTAGGGTTTTTATAAGAGACAGATACGTCCATATCTGAAAGATTGCTTTCCTGGTGGACTAACCTAACAAAAAACCTGCCCTCCTCCTTCACCGATAGAGACCTCCCACAACTTTTCATTGATATACGAAAAGGGCACAACAAGGTCAACAATCTCATGCTCTGCTTTAATTCTTCACCTTCTCTAAAAGTCGTACAACTTAAGCAACAACCCATTTAATAACGCTTGTCAGATTCGAGGCCACTGTCACTCTCCATCTCCCACCCCAACGGGGGCGGATCCTCTGTTAGAAACTCCCCGTTTAGCACCCAGCTAATCTTCTAAAACATTAACATTTGTCCTAGCCCTACAGTGACGGACGTTCTTTTCTTTTGAAAGCCTTAAAGCTTTTTAAAACATAATTTAAAGTATTTTTAAATTACATCTGGCTCCTACAACATTAAACATATTTTCATTGTGAACATGGTTTCGAGTAGAGCCGGCAATGTCTGACCTAACCCACCAACCTGATCCAACCCAATCTGATCCGACTAAATGGGTTAGGGTTGACCCGTTTATTAAATGTGTTGGGTTCAGAGTTTAGGTTTTGTCGACCAAACCCGACCCAACCCGCCTAACTCGTGTTGACCCGTTTAATGTAGTTTTTTTTCTTCTTTCATTTAGTATTTTACTAATTTTATATTTCACAGTTTAAAATATATTTTTAATGTTAAATAGATTTTTTATAATATTTATTAAAAATATAATATTAAATAGGTGAAGTGAATGATTTATTATTTTATTAATTTTAAATTAATTAATTATTTAAATTTTAAACTGGTTGGCGGGTTGGTTACAGGTCCATGTTCTCTTGCTTTTGATCCGGCTCCGTCTCTCTCATCCCTCAACTTTTACAATCAAGATTTTTATTCTCGGGATCCTGGATCGGATCGGTCTGGGCCGATCCCGATCCGGGTCCAATCCAACTTTTGGATCGTCCTTTGAAAAAAAAAATTGAATAAGTCCGATCTAGTCATTGGATCGGTCCGGATTGGCCGATCCATATTAGTATCGGTCGGATCAGTCCGATCCAAAGCCAATTGAAAAAAGGTTTGGATCGGATCGGATTGGTTGATCCGTATCGGTATCGGTTGGATTGGTCCGATCCAAAACCACTTGATACAATAGTTGTATCGTGGCTTGGGATTAGACCGATCCCGATCCAGACCGATCCTTGAAACTAGAGGTTGCAATGGGTCGGGGTTGGGTTGTAAACGGGTTGGGGATTAAATGAGATGGGTTGGGTTGGGCTCAACCCATTTACTAAAGGGTCAGGAAACATGGACTCGACCAACCCGCCAATAAACGGGTTGAACCTGCCAACCTGTTTAAAACTTAAATAACTAAAAAATTAATTTAATTTTAAATTAATAAAATAATAAATTATTCACTTCACCTATTTAACATTATATTTTTAATAAATATTGTAAAAAATTTGTTTAACATTAAAAATATATTTTAACCTACGAAATATAAAAATAAAAAAAAATTAAAAAAAAAACTACATCAAAAGGGTTAGACGGGTTGCATTGGGTTCGACCCATTTACCAAAGGGTCAACAAAACCTAAACCCTACCCCTAACCCAACCCATTTAATAAACGCGTCAACTCTAACCCGTTTAGTCATATCAGGTTGGGTTGAGTCGGGTTGACGGGTTGGGTCAGACATGGCCAGCTCTACTTGAAACCATGTTCACAATAAAAATAAGTTTAAAGTTGTGGAACCAGTTGTAATTTAAAAATAATTTAGATTATGTTTTTAAAAGCATTAACGCCTTCAAAAGAACATAACGTCCGTCAACTGTCCCGTGGGAGCCATAGGACAGATGTTGATGTTTTAGAAAGTTAGCAGGGTGCTAACAGGGGGAGTTTCTAATAGAGGATCCACCCCCCACCCCAACTGATCCCTTCACAACAGACTTGTCTCTCTACAATAATTCCTTCTTGTTTCCCTTTCTACACACACACATATATATATATATCATGTTATTGTATATATAAAAATCTAGGACTCATCGTGAAGCTCTAGCTCAGTACCCTCGAGTCTCCTTTGTGTTCCAAGAACAAATAGAACAAGAATTAATGCAGAGGGATCCAACAGCTCATGACTCAAGTGCACATGTTCGCTTGAGCTTAATTACCCTACATTATAATTTATGTCATGCAGTCATGGTACATACATGGAAAGTCATACTAACACAACTCTTTTGTTTTTTGGTAGTACATACTATCACAACTCTTGACCATATGAGATGTACTTCAAGAATAGGTCAACATAATTAGCTAGAAGATGATAATGAGATCTTTAGATGTATTATCATATTATTATTATTTTAATTCATGAATGACCAAATCAGGTATCTCATAACTGAATTCAGTGTTTTATAACCAAGAAATTGACTCAGATTGGTGAGAAATTTTGTAGACTACTCAGCCTAACTCAGTGCATGTATGACTCTGGAACTTGCCAAATGGGTTGTTTGCTTCTGTTATTTCAACTGTGAGGTGGGGAAAAACCACATCACATTAAAAAATAAATAAAAATGCAGACTTAATGTGCCTAAAGAGACTTAAGACTGTTTCATGGAATGTTTTAATTAATCAAAGATAAGTATTGTAATATTGAAGTGGATGATGACATATCTCTAACATCTTATAGGAATATGGTTTTTGGATAACCATCATGTAAACTCTAGATTGGACAAGTTCCTTTCAAGCATGGAGGGATGATGATGACTCTTTGTATATTTTAGGTCCAACTTGAAATATTTGTTTTTAGATGATTTTGTTTTATTAACTTTAAACAATTTTGGCCCTAAATAAGTCTTTAGTTTTGTCATATAAACAATTTTGAGGAATCAAGATTATAATGGGTTTGTGTAATACTGATTAACAAATAATCGTTTTCGAAAATACTATTACATACTGAAAATCACTAGAACAATTTTTTGCCAATTAATGCATTTCTGAATTGTAGTTCAATTATACATTAGATCAAGTTCTTGAATCACATGGCAACTGGGATTTGTTACAAAGGAACAGATCATCAGAGGTAATATATCATAAACCATAAATAATATAACTGTAAATAATAACAATGTGAGATTGTTATAAGTAATTACAAATTGCTACATTTAAATTCAAGTTTATGCTGCATTCATACATGAACATGAATATCTAAATTGATAATATAGTTTGTCTGTTTGGAATAGAATACAAAATTTCAATGCTTGAACACAGTATATTAACATGCATACGTCATGTCATGTCATGTCATGTCATGTCATGTCATGTCATGTTTATACAAATAAATAAATAAAATTAGCATATATATGCCCTGTAGAATGGGGTCAAGAGCCAACATCCTGTGGATTCAAAGGCTAAATGTTGGTATGCATGTTCATTTTTGATAATGCAAGTGAGTTCCAGAATTCTTATTAAAAAGAGATTGAGTAATTGATTCTTAGAAAAAAATGGTTTCCATGTTGAAATTGATTCTTATGAAATTATAAAAATTGCTTCATATGAAAAGAGAGTGTTTGATAAATGCCTAAAATAATTTTCAAAAAAAAAAAAAAACAATTTGAAAAAGCGATAATTGACTAATTGAACGGAATCAGCATTCCAATAAAACTCCTCAACATTTACCCAAGCATATATATTTTCCTTCTAAGGTCCTATTTGTCGTTGCTTCTTAAAAGGAGAAACAATACCTTTGGAATTGATTCCTAGTAAAGTGCCGCATAAAATGTGCTTTAAATGAAAAGAGAGCGTTTGATAAATACTTATTAAAGAAATTATTTTAGGTCAGGAAGATAAGAAAAGGTAAATTAGGTATTATAAGATAGTAAGTGGATATAAACCAAATAAAAGGGGAAAAAAAATTATGTCCCGGTGGGGTAATACCCCCACTCAGTTATTTTCGACCACGCATCAATCTAAAATCCTAAAAGACATAATAACTTAAAATTGACTTCTACCTTAACTAGAGTATTTTCTGTCACTAGACTATGTGACAGAAAATAATTGGATGGGATATTACCCCACTCGAGCATAGAACATTTTTCCCAATAAAATATCATTTAATTATTCAAGTGAGTAACTAGTTCCTAGCTACAAAAGTATTTGGGAAAATAGTGAGTTGCCTACTTCAACAAAAGCAGCGTTCTAGTAAATCGCTTCATTTGGAATTGCATCTCAATTGTGTTCATGTCCAAACGCTTAATGTATATGCTTAAAGTGTTTTCAGGTCCAAGAATTACTTATAAGGCTCAAAGAAACAATGTCAAATATACTCTACAGTGCTTCTAGGCCGAGGAATCAATTCCGAACTCAAAGAAGTGTTGGGCGGTATTAAGCCTTCTCAACCCCAAAAACTAGCTCAAAAAGTAAGGCTTTTTCTCACACTTATAAACCGACCACCAACCCCATCCATAACCGTATGAGATCCCCAACAAGAAGTGTAGATAATAACAAACAAGCAATAATAACATAAAAATAAAAATAAAGAAAACACACAAATTTGCATGAAAAATCCTTTTAGAAAAAAACCACAAACCAGCAAAATCAACTATAATTAAGAAACCAGAACAGGGTTACAAAGATCTCTCTGACTGCTTCGGCTTGCACAAACCATCAATTCCACGACTTACACCATTTTAGGATTACAACGACATTACAAATGGTAGGATATAAAAATATACGGTAATACCAAACACGGCCTCATCATAGTAATCCTTAGATTAATTGTATTCTAAATTGAAGGAATGTAAATCTTATTTTTAAGAACTCATATTTTTAAAGAAGAAAAAAAAAAATTTAGGATTAAGATTGCGTGCAGCACGTGATGATAATACGGAAGAAGAAGTAAACAAACTTCATCTCATCAACCCACTCGTCCTCATTTCTATTTTAAAAGTTTTTATATATGAAAAAATCTATTAGATAAATATTAAAAGACACAAGATTTAGGGTTTAGGCTGCTCAAGAAAATTCCCTAAACGGTGAACGGTCTAAATTTGCCACATCATTATTCCATGTGGCAAGAATAGAAAATCTATCCTCCCCATTATTATTGACCGAAATTTAACCACTTGCGTCACATAATTCTAAGGGTGATGGTGACATCAACATCCATACAAAGACTATCTACGTGGCCAATCAAAGAGGGTCTGCCACGTGCCTAATCACGTGCCATCTACGGTCAAATGCTGGTGCCCGTAAGATACACGTATAAGCCTAATCTTCCCAAAATCATAGTACAGTTTGAAACTTTGACCACCAACACAACAAAAGAAAGAAAAACCTTCTTTCTCATTCCTTCTCTAAGCTCTTGAAGTCCTCTCCTCATAAAAACAAAACCCAAACCTTTTAACCAAAGCTCTCTTCAATCAAAACCTTCTTCACTGTCTCTTCTTCTTTCTTCAACGTCCATGTCTGATGAAGCTAAAGATCTTCACTACCATAACCCATTTTACGACGATCCCAGGGGAAGCCATGGCAGGTTGAACCTTCCCTTGTCCAGTGATCATCATTATCAACCTTCCATGTATCATCATACAGGTCATACTCATGATACACATGGGTTTGATCCTACTTACACGAGCTTCACTGACTGCTTACATGACTCCATGGATTATGGTACACTGGCGAGAGCTTTCGATATGTCGTGCTCGTCGGAAGTATATTCTTCTGTAGACAGTGGTCAGAAGACCGGCGGTGGTGTTGGAGGAGAGTCAGTGGGGACTGGTGATCACATTCCAGCAACACCGAACTCTTCGGTGTCTTCGTCTTCGACTGAGGCTGCAGCCGAAGAAGATTCAGGGAAGAATAGGAAGGATGGGTTGCAGCCAAAAGAATCTGAAGATGGAGAGAAGCCTAAGAATGTGTAGGTCTGCTTGATCTTTGATTCTTTGTGTTAAGAAGCTTCTTTGTTCTCTTTGGTATATAGATAGATCTAGTATTATCTGTATCTTCTCACAATTAAAGAAGGCTTTTTAAGGTTTTCAAGATCTACAATTTCTTTTCAGTACTTATCTATTTAACTTGTTTTTCTTCCATCAATGAAAGAAACTTTTTCTCTTCCAGTTTCTACCCTCTTTTTTCAGCTATTGTTATTGTAGTTACACATGTACTGTATACATCCAGTGATTGGACTGACCATTGTGGGTAGAAACTGTCAGAAACCCTAAAAAGAAAGGAGAGAAACGGCGAACCTAAAAAGAAACTTAGTTTGATAGGAACTGGGTTTTGTTGCTTATTGAATTCCATTGTTGCTTTATCAGGTGCAAACCTAAAAGGAAAGGAGAGAAACGGCAAAGAGAGCCGCGATTCGCCTTCATGACGAAAAGCGAAGTAGATCATCTTGAAGATGGATACAGATGGAGAAAATATGGACAGAAGGCTGTCAAGAATAGCACTTATCCAAGGTTTGTTTATTAGATTTACATCACTAAAACCTTCATTTAATTACCAGTGCAAGCAGAATTTGACAACTATTGATACTTGACTGTCTATGAATTGCAACACAGTGATCCATCAAAGATTGTAACCAACTAATAAGATTGCATTTAGGCATTAATGGTTTTAAATTACTAATTGCTTTACACTATGACTCTGAATTTGCCATTTCTTATTCTTGTTCTTATTTGATTCAGAAATGAAGCAGATATGGTTCAAAGTTTGATAATTAAGTTGGTTTTATATAAGTATTTGCAGAAGCTATTATCGGTGCACCAGTCAAAAGTGTACAGTGAAGAAACGCGTCGAGAGATCGTTCCAAGATCCGTCTATTGTGATTACCACATATGAAGGCCAGCATAACCATCAGAGCCCGGCGACAATTCGAGGGAATGCCGCCGGAATGTTGGCATCTTCTATGTTAACATCACCTCAGGCAGGGCCAAGCTTCCCTCAAGAGCTGCTGATCCATATGCCTCCCTCAAATTATCAAATTGGCACAAGCTCCATTTACCAACAAAACATGATGGGTTTTCCTCAACAGCTTCACCTTCCTCATGATTATGGCCTTCTGCAAGATATATTTCCCTCTGCTGGTATCCATAATCAACAACCATGAATTAAACCTCCTCTCTCTCTCTCTCTCTCTCTCTCTTTCTATTGTTGTAAATGTACTTAGTTTTTTCTTAGAATTGAACCAATAGCAGTATGGGAGGGAAGCAGCATTTATTTCATATTTCTGACTTCTTGCAGTACAAATATTCTTCTTGATCTTACAAAACCAGCTTGAAGTCTTCTGTCAAAAAGTAGATAGCAGTGCGTCCCTTGAAAGAAAGGCAGTCTACTTGAGACTGTTTATGTGAGAAATGAGGCCATAAATGAGGAGAAATGGGGTTCATAGAGATGCCAAGAATAGAACTGTTGGGAGGAATGTATGCTTTTGCTACAAATGCAGTTATTGCTTTTTTCTATAAGATTTTAAAACCAATTAATGCTTTTTAGTTGTTTGATATTCCCCCTTTTCTTTTTTGGGTGAAATTAGTCGTTTGATTTTGCATGTCTAAAGCTGAAATTGCTTCCAAAAAGGAAAAAAAAAATTAAATAATTATTTTCAGAGCTACTTTAGATTGTTCCATAGCATCTCGTAATTGCAAATGAGTAATGGAAAAATGAAAATTTCTGTTGCAATAACGCCACCCTGAAAGAAAAAAAAAAAATAACAAAAGGAGAGTTAGAATCGCAAATTTGAGAAATAGGATGTTGGAAACGTAGAAGACTGGTTCGGCTTCTGTTAGGAAACTACTCTAGGAGAAACTTGGGATTCGGAGTCTGTAGGTGGGGTTTCGCGTGCCATGGGGTCGGGGACTCGGTGATTGGTAGGAGGGAGAAGAGTACACTCGAGCGATCTTGGTAGGGCTAGAGCGGTTTTGCATACACAGGTGAATAGTCTTCTCACGCATCCATCCTGTTTATCCTCGGAAGAGGAGATAGATATAGTGCTACGAGTGATGGCTCGTTATGACTTCATTAGCCGTCATAACAAGCAGTAGTCCAAGGATCAGGATTCTCCTTCGAGCCATGGCTGTTGAGGTGTGGGTCCTAAACAGTGGGCCTCTGTCACAGGTCTCCAATCCACTGGCCTACGATGATCCGCCAAAATTATCCTCACGCGGGACCAAAAGTGCCAATGTGTTGTTTCGTCACAGCGTGTCACGAAGCTGGCCGTCCCACATGGGTGCTAAAGGCAAAGCAGTGTAATGCAGCAGCAGCAGATTGGCTGCTAATCTGAATCCAGCTCTAGCCCATGTACGTATATGAATTGAGACCCAAGCCTCATAGGTTATGCATCAACACGTTAATGAGGATGATAAGAAAGATAATAAATTAATAGCAAAATCAAAAAGAAGTATATCTTTTCACTTTTTTTATACAGGTCATATTTTGCATAATTTTAAAAGCATTTATTTATTTGATATATAATATTATATTTTAGAATAAATTATAAAAACCTCCCTTAAGGTATGCCGTAATTACAGAAATCTTCCTTTACCTTTCTGAAATAACATTGTCCTACCCTATAAATTTGAAGGGAATTCCACTCATCTCCCCTCCATTAAATTATCATCAAAGAAAGTGATAACCACTAGCTATTTCAATTTGCTAATTAGTTCTCTCACAAAACACATAATTTTTGTTAACCTCTACAAAGAAAAGAAAGGGTGACATGATAAATAAAACAAAGGGTTCGCATAGAAGAATTTGCCAGATTTTAGGGTAAAAGCTCTTCGGGTTGCAAATTTGGACCTAATTTTGTCAACTCGCCTGAACTTGTCTAAGTATTTTTAGTTGAATTCTTCTAGTATTTTTAGCTTGTTGTGTTGACATAAAATGGGTCTTCTTAATTGGGTCAATCCGAACACACCAAAATAACAAATGATTTGGTTGGGTTGGTGTTAGAAACCCGCCAACTCACCTGAATCCGAGCAGCCTAGTTGTTATTTGGGTGAAGACATGTTAAGCATGTTACGGCCCGACTCATTTTTGATCAAGCTTACCCAATCCATTGCAACCCATATTTAAGCAGCTCGAAAGGGTTGTATTTAGGGCTGTCAATGGATCGGATTTGGAGTGGATCAGAACATAGCCCGAGGGTGCCGTTGTGGAATGTCTCCTTGAAGCTAGTATCGAGTACACTTCTTGACATAGTCAAAAGCATATTCCCTCATTGAAGGCCAGCAATAACCGATGGTCATTAACTGTTCGAATAGCTTTTCCTTCCCTTGATGGACTCCACATGAGCTTGAATATTGATCCTCTCAAAGTACAACTCCAACTTCTTGATGGTCAACACACTTCAATAAACGGCCATCGAAGCTAATCCGAAAAAAGTCATCTCCATACATTTGAAAACGCGCTGCCCTCCTTCGGATCTGATGAGTCTCTAACGCATTATCCGGCAAAACCCCATCTCGTAAGAAGAGAATGAAGGGTTGCCTCCAATCTTCTTGACGTGTATCCACAAGACAAGCCTCCCTGGCATCAGTAGGCCTTTGACAATTTGTACAACTTCCTTTCAACGTAGTAGCATCGAGAGCCATGTAGGCGAATAAGCACCAAATCTTTGCAACCTTTTGTTGAGTGGGATAGAATCCTGATCTCTGCAAGTCTTTTCATGAACATCAAGGAAAATTTGTTGAGTTTCATCATTCCCAACACACCTCAATAAGACACCACTCGGGGATTTGAAGTACAAAACTTCACCAATCTCTACAAAATTGGCCAACTTGCGAAGACGAGCTCTACTGGGTGAAATGGGGAGGCGCAGTTGATACAGAATATGTGTCTCCAATCAGAAGTAAGAATATTCTCCTTCTCGATGGCAAGGTCTAAGACACTCGGGAGAACCTTCCGAATGACATAAATGTGCTGTGATCTCCTGTCCAAAGTAAGTCTGCTTTCGAGGTTGGCTAAAAGATCAGCTTGATGGTTCTCTGACCTCAATATACATCAGAGGCTTAGAGAATTTCTTCATCAAAGCCTGTATCGACTTCCAATATGGCACCAGTTCTGGCTCTTGACAGTGAAATCTTCGTTAATTTGTGAAAAAATAATCTTTGAGTTCCCAAGAAGTCTAAGCCTATTCATGCGCAGTTGTCTAGCCCAGATCAGTCCAATCAACAAGGCTCCATACTTGGCTTTATTGTTTGTGCATAGAAATTCTAACTTGATGGAAAAATATAGATGATACCCATTATCCGCGATGAACTCAATGCCAGCACCATCACCATCGGTATTGGCTGACTCATCGAATTCCATATGCCATTCACGATCTTTAACCAAATCAATCTCAAACTCTGGCAATTCATCTTCTTCAACTTTCTAGAAGGCTTCCAACAAACCAGCTACAACCTGACCTTAAATAAAATGAGGATGTTCGCACAATATATCAAACTCGAAAAGTTATAAGAGCCACTTTGTATACCTCTTGGTGAGCACCAGCAAAGACACTAAATATTTAATTGGATTCTCCTAAGTGATTAAATGAGTTGGGCATTGTCATGACCGGAATCCGGAAACCTCTTTGGAAGTCCCGAGATTGAGTACATGACCAACACCCTAGCCAGAAGCCTAGGAGTGGCAAC
>JAUPMG010000019.1:8949870-8965170 GCA_031762675.1 Pachysandra terminalis
TTCGACCCACTTGGACTTGCCGATGATCCTGAGGCTTTCGCGGAGCTTAAGGTGAAGGAGATCAAGAATGGCAGACTGGCCATGTTTTCCATGTTCGGATTCTTCGTTCAGGCCATTGTAACGGGCAAGGGACCATTGGAGAACCTGGCTGACCACCTCGCCGACCCTGTTAACAACAATGCTTGGGCATATGCCACAAACTTTGTCCCCGGAAAGTGAGATGAAGATGGAAGCTTCTTGACTACTTATGTTTGAGATTGTTCACAATGTAAATTAATGCAAATTTAATGAAGAAAATATGTGATTTTTGTGCACCATGATGAACTTTTTTCTGGTGTGTGCTTGGTTCTTCTAGGAGTTTCTTGCAAGCAAGTTGTCCCCTCCTTGTCTTCCTAGATTCATCCTACTGCACTATTTCTGAATTTTAATTATTTGGTCCTTTTTTTTTACTTCCCTCACCAAATCCTCCAAGAAAACAAACAGAAAACCCAAAACAGAAGATGAGACCAGAGAGCCAGAGATCCCAATCTCATAAATACTGAACAAATATGAAGGTTTCATTTCAATCTGCCTGTTTTGAGGTTCGAAGAAATCGCATGCTCTACGTAGAAAGTCAATCTCACTGTATCTTTATGTTCCATTTAGATTCATTAAATCAAAACTCCTTCACCTTCCTGCATATATCAGATTGCCTTGGTTCTAAATCAAAGCCATAAATTTGGCAATGCAAGGCCTGGCCTAGCTTAGAAGACTCCAATCCATTCCACTTGATGTGGGTATGTGGGATTAGTGGTAATTGCTCTGCCTTCATCTTTGTATTAGAAAAAACAAATAAAACATTGCCAAAACAGGGCTTTTGTGCGATTTGCTACTACAGGCTTCTCCTACTTTGTGGCTGAAGATTTCCAATGAAATCTATTTTAATGTCCATTTAAACAAGCTGCTTCCAATTCTCATTGCTCCGGAAAATCCTGTTCAATCCCCATAAAATACTTGCAATAGTAAGATATCAGTAAGATGAAAAAAAAAAACTAGTGAAATAGAACAGAAGCAGTAATTAATTGTTATCAACATTACATGCTCATCAGGTGTTGAAAGTGCAAAACCATTTCAAAAACGAAGTGGGATGGTGTTGTCATCAACATCAGAACCACAAAATGGAAAAGGAATTTTAATGAAGTGGGATGGTGTTTGTTGACTTTTAACACATCGGTCATTTAAATTCCCAGTTTTCTTCACAATAGGCACAGAGCCATCTCTCATTACCGTCATCTGCATAGTCTACAGTTTAGATAGAGAATAAAATTCTAAGAAAGACTCCAGAAATATTTCAGCAGAAAAATGGCAATGCTGTTTCAACATAAACAGAGAACTATCATCATCATCTATGTGGGAAAATATGTGCAGGACTTCTAGTCACCATCATCTATGAGCCATCTCTTATCAGCACTGCTATGGAGACAATTGATTATATTTCTTTGAAGTGATATATCAATCTCATTTAAACAAAAATTTACAGAGAATCAAACAAGAGAAATTTATTATGAACAATGTAAATGAATATATATACAATCAATGAATAATCACAAGACAACACGAGGGGCCAAACGACCATTGTAGTCATAACAAAACGAAGGAATCAAGCTGTAAGGTAGTTCCTCGACCCACTCTTGATGTTCTTCAGCTTCCACTGCTATATTAGCCAAATGATCTGCTGCCTTGTTTGCTTCCCTAAACTCATGGTGAGCTGTAACACCTTTGAAATGTTTGAGAAGCCTTTTACAGAAGTCCATCAGTAACTTCTGCTCTGGTTCAGGCTCTCTCCATCCGTTCAGCATCTCGATCACTATCCTCGAATTGCCCTCGATGCAGATGTACTCAATATCCAGTTTAAATGCCAAAAGAAGTCCTCCAATCAAACCATGAATCTCTGCAATTAAGGGAGACGCGATTCCAAGTGGCGATACAAACCCAGCGATAAACTCACCAGTTGAATCTCTCAGTAAATCCCCAGCTCCTGCCTTACCCATCTTTCCTTTGGAAGAACCATCGAAGTTGAGCTTCACCCAATTACCCGAAGGACGAGACCAACCGATGAATCGAAGAGTTGCAGGAATGGAATCGATTGGTTGCCTAATCGGTTCAAATGGTGCTAAAACCCAAGGACCATACTTGCGTTCATCTCCAACCCGACTACATCCTTCCATTTCATGACCGACACGACCACAGTTGAAGCACAGGGAAGGCAATTCGTATTGAAAAGATTGCCAAACCCCGTGATCTAATGAAACACCCAATGGAAGTTGCTTATTCAGACCAATCTCTATACAGACTCGGGCATAGTTCCTTGGAGGAGAACTATTAATGGTGGCATCATCTATCATGATGGGTTGCCCCACCCCCAATAATCGATTCGATCCTCGTCAAATCCTCGGGTAGCCAATATTCTAAAGAGAGGTTTGGAAATCTAACTCAGACTTCGTTGAAAGCCATTCTCTCTCTGTATCAAAATCCAAGTGCCATCTCTTTAGCACAAGGCACTGCTTACCCAAAAGTATTGGTCCTCCTGACCATATTCTGCTAAAATCTTCGTTCACAGAAAAAAAGCATAAAAATCACAACCCATCGGGTAAATCTGCACATCCCCACTTGGATCCCAAGTCGTTAGAAGGCGATCCACGTCAAGATTTAGCATTCTATTTCTATTGCCCAATAGCTTACCGATGAGAGTGTGTTGCTGCCATTTACTTTCTTCTTGGAATGAGCAGAACCGAGGGTCTAATAAGTGCGAGTGCGACATTATTCGTTTGGAAATAGCACGTCAAGAGGGAGTGATGAAGGAAAGAGAAGAATAGCACGTCCGTCAAGAGAGAGTGATCGATGAAGCTTCTTACAGAGAAAGGAATAGCAAGTCAAAAGAAAAGAATTGATCAATGAAGCTCTAAGAGACGATTTCTAAAAACTTCGGCAGAGTTTTATAGTTCAAAATTTCTGATAAAATGCTTTCACACTGTTCTTACTCGTCACAGCTACTATAAAATTGCTTGAGTAAATATTATATTCAAAATTTAATAATGTATTAGGGGTCAAGAATTTCATTTTACAAAGTTTTACTGATTAAAGGAAGTTTCTTATGAGAAAACTTTGCCTACTACTTGGGCAAGAACTTATGCGTTTAATGTTAAAAAACACGATTTTTTTTTAATTTAAAAATATATTTTAATAAGCTAAAATAAAATAAAAAAGTATTTAATTAAGCAAAGATAAAGCTTTTTATTAGAGCTTGCAATTTTCGATCCAATCTCTCAACCCACTCGAACCCTACCCGATTAAATAGGATATGATTGACCCGTTTATTAATTGGGTTGGGTTTGGGTTTAGATTTTTTCAAATCGTCTGTAAATGAGGGGTCAACTCAAACCCAACCCAACCCGTCTATATGATAGGTCTACCCAAAACCAACCCCACCTGTCTATCTGTTGGATACCCATTTGTTTTTATTTTTTTAAGTGTTGTCTTATATGCCTCAATAACAATACTATGCATCAAAAAGATATAAGAGAGTTAAGACTTAAGAGTAGGGGTTAGGTTCCTTGGTCTTGACATATGATATTATTATATTCTATTGTTTTTGCAGGTTGATAATTTTTTATATAGTTTACAAGTAATGTAAATATATGATTGTAAATGTATGTTTACACAGATTTATAATTGTTTTGACAATTTTTTTCTTTTTTTAATTCCTTGGTATATGATAGAATTATTCTAATTTTATTTACATACTATTTTTATATTTAATAGTTTAAAAATATATTCTTAATTTTTATAATATTTATTATAATATTATATAATAAATTGGTGACGTTGATGATTGATAATTTCTTTAATTTCATGGAGAATTCTTCTATGCCAACCTCAGCATAATAATTTTTATATTTAATAATTTAAAAATATATTCTTAATTTTTATAATATTTATTATAGTATTATATAATAAATTGGTGACGTTGATGATTGATAATTTCTTTAATTTCATGGAGAATTCTTCTATGCCAACCTCAGCATAATACCGACTAGTTGTTAACAGTTGAGATTTTATATATAAAAAATATATGATAGTTTATTAGTGGGTTGGGTCTATGATTTCTTGTAAACGGATCAAACCCAATCCATCCGTCTTAAGTTATAACCCGACCCATTGCCCCCTCTACTTCTTATAACTTATAAGAAAACTTTCCCTACACAACAGAATCCACCCTTCATTGCCTCTCCAAAGACGCCACCTTCATCAAAGATGGATCCATTTGGCCGAACCATCTACTATACGCTCTAAATATGAAAATGGAAAAGCCAGAACCCAACCATAACATCGACAGTCACAGAAGTTATGGAACGCTTGGAATCAAGCTCTGCAACTCTTTATGATCGTAATATCTTTGCTTTTCCTTCTCTAAACTACGACTCCATTAACTTCTCCTTTCAACCCCAAGCCTCTGGTTCTATCGACGCTCATGTCGAGAAGCATAATCAAAAGAAACTGCAAGGACTCTGTGGAGCAACAAGTGCAGAGGATGTGCACCCGGCAACTTAAAAAGTTGTGACATCGACTGTAAGACTGATTCCAGAAAGTAAGCATAAGAGTTAGAAAGGGAAAAATAATGACAAGAAGCACCACAGTTTAATTTGTCCATCCCCGCTGACTAGCACACAGAAATGTTATATACTGTGTGCTCTCACTCAATTCAATCAGGGTCGAGTACATCTAGAAACAAATTTGGTCCGTCTCCTTACCAAGTGCACAGAGATCTAGATTTAAGCGAACTTGTAAACAATAATTATTTCATCTCTCACTTACACTCCAGAACACGGAACAGAGGTAAATTCCGCAGTAGAACAGGGTGAGGGAAGGAATAAAGCAGTTAGAATACCACAGTGTCGAGCATGGTGCCAAGAGTCTGAATTATGTTTGAAGACATCAAGTTGGAAACGTGCTCTTCCAAATGCTTCTTAGCATCTTGCCGGCCAACATTTGCAATAGCAAGCTTTTCTGGGGGCAATTCATCTTCTTCCTGAACTGCTTTGTTGTATTTGATGGCCAAGTTCAGCATCTCCTGAATAATTTTTCAAATAAGGCACCCACATGAGCTATTAATAATTACTTTGGTACTTCAAATATAATTCACATATGGTTGCAGTTAACCAAATACAAAAACTTTTTATCATTCCAACTGTTTTGAGAACAGAAAGCTTGTCTACTACCATTTTCAAATTTGCATATCTAATCTGATGAAATGTATTAGTTAGAATGTTAATACAGGGCCACTTAGACAAGATAATATGATAGCTAATTATAAGCATAAAAGGAAATATAATTCCAAAACCCCTCAATTTACCTGAACAGTCTGCTCATTGGTTTTGGAATGAATATCGAACCTCTGCAAAGTCAATCCATCAGTCCATTTCTTCTTGTGTAGGTTCAATAGCATCTTCTCCTCAAGTTCGTTCTTCCTGTAGTTAATGGCTATAGAGTAGTAATGCCTGTTCAGACCATGGATCAAGGCCTGATAGTGGTCATGATAAGACAAAAAGTTAATAAGTGTAAAAGATACAGATTTTAAGGAAAGACATTTAGGGGCAAAAACCAAACCTGAATGGATGGTTTATTCAGATGTCCTAGGTTTGAAGTTGTCTGACGTGGTTCTTGGCCAAGCATCATGGTCTGTGGGTTGATCAAGCGGAAGGCATCAATGACTACCTTCCCCTTTACGCTCTGAATAGGATCTACCACCACTGCCACAGCCCTTTGATTCAAAGCCTCAAAACTCTGGAAGGAGATGAAATTTAACAACTTCGTATAAAAGGTAGCATAAAGAGAGTTGCATCGAGAACCAGACAATACACAGAATGAATCAGCAATAACCAAAAGCATTCTTAGATCAGGTTCTAATAGAAGCAGAAAGTGTATATGAGATTAACATTAACAACTACAACAAAGTAAAATGACTACTAAGTGCATCCCCCCAATGACTTTTTAATAAAATCAGAAACCGCATAGGCAGGCAAGGGCAAGTTTAATCAGCATACTAGGGTCCTATTCATAAGCAAACAAACAAAAAATCAAGGATTAGCCAAAATGAATTGCAAGACCAAAAATCAGCCTTGTTTGTTTCCTTTTCACACCCAGTCAACTCTCTGATCTGTAATATTTGAAAGATTTTTGAGGAACCAACTTAGTTCCATAGTACATAACTCATAACCTTCAATGTCCTGCAGCAATCTCTTGGTCGGTCTGGTGTGAAAGAAATTGTAGGATTTTTGAAGGCATAGAATCATCAATTCAGAAGCTGATTGACAAGTCATTATCCTTACCATTTTTTTGGGTTTCTAATTATACGGAATTTAGGGGAGTCAAGTATACGGAATTTGATCATGTCTGGGGGATGTATTGGGACTAACTTAGCAATGCGTAAGGCTAGGATTGTGTGAGGAATAAGGGGATTGTTTTGGGTGGCTTCTGTATAGTTTATGTATATTTTCTGTACACATTATGACCTTCGGGTCATACTAATAAAAAGTTTACTTATTACTGATTAAAAAAAAATCTTCAATGTCCACTAATTAGTATTTTATCGAATCTTGTATTATAGATATGTATATATATATATATATAATCCAAATATAAATTAACATAGCTTATGGTTTATCATTTAGGGTTTTTTCACCTAAGGTATATGCACAAATTGCTATTGACAGTTTAGGGTGTTTAAAAAGTCTTTGTATGGTCATACCATACTCTTAAAAAGTATTTAAGATTTAGTGATTTTTTTCAGATTACAGATTGGATTGCCCAAAATACCCTTAAGGCAAGTTTTCAAAATAACAATTAACCCCAACCCCTTTCACCCTAACCCTCCTGCTCTCTCGTTTTGACCCCAACCCTCTCTTCCCCAATCAAAAAACACCCATTCGAATCACGGCAGAAATCGTCCGCCCAAACCAGCTCATAAACCCTTCCACCAAGAGACCTCCATTTATTTCTCAGGGAGCTCTCGCCTGGAAAGCTGTAAAGCATGTTTGAGTTCTGCAATCCGCGTTTGCCTGCTTGCAGCAGCTCGTGCAACCACCTTTGAAGCTCAGTAGGGGAAACTGCAAAGTTCAGGCCTCCAGCTGCCTCATGAGAATTTCCCACTTCATCAAGTGTTGCACTGACTTTTCCAATCTGAGTGGTGTTCTCAATCTCAACAACCATCTGCCATCTTTAACTTGTACAGACTCAGAAGACGCTAAGAAGAATATGGAAAACAGGTGAAGCAAAAACGATTGTTGCAAATTTGTCATAAAAAAATGAAATTTTTAGCGTTAATGATGTTGAAATGAAAGGTTTGGAAACAATATTCTGAATGGAAGAATCCCATATATTCTTGACAATCTGGAGATTCTTGTCATTCCGTGTCACTGTATAATCTAAAATATCAGTGTTATCCTCTTTCTGTAATTCCATCGTCCATGGTTTTATGAGTTGGTTTGGGCGGACGATTTCTGCAAAGATTCAAATGAGATTAATGGGGTTTTTCCCAGACAAATTCAGAAGAAGAAGAGAGGTCGGAGGTGGGCGCACGGTGGGGCGCACGTGGTGGTGGTGGTGCGGCGAACTGGGTAGCGGTGGAGAGGGGCCAGAGGTGCGGGCTCTGGTTTTTCATTGTATCAGAGAGAGCTTGGGTTGGGGAAAAACGAGAGAGGAGGGAGAGGGTGACAGGAGTTAAACGAGAAACAAGAAAGGGGTTGCGATCAAAATGTTATTTTCAAAACTTGTTCAGAGGGTTATTTTGGGCACTGCAACTTCTAAAATGAAAAAAATCACTCAATTTTAATAACTTCTAAAGAGTAGGAGCAGACCATACCAAGACTTTTTCAACACCCTAAACTGTAAATAGCACCTTGTGCATATACTTTAAGTTAAAAAACCCTATCATTTAGTATATGTGAACTAAGGTAGTATATAGTAAAGATATATCTTTAGCTTAAGGCATGTGCAAATTTACTTTCTTCCTTCTACAACAACCTCAAAGACTATGCATAAGGAATTTGATAAACATTCAAAAGATTATCAATCTAGCAAACGAGGGGATAGTCCATCAGATGTTATTAAATGTGACAACACTTGTTGGTTGTTCTACTTAAAATAATTTTTGAATAGAGGACGATGCTTTGACAAAAACTGTGACACCCTTGTTCACAAGTGGAATTCCAAAGTAAATTAAAGCACAAGCAGCCTAGCAATATATATCGTCATGGGTTTGATGGAGCATTGGAAGAAATTGTTATCTTACAGTGACATTCACAAAAGATTAGACATACTTTGAAAGATGTATACGAAAACACAAAAAACTGTATAAGAAAGTCTTTTATATTACATACAAACACACACACACATGATTATTAGTTATTAGATGTCAACTGTACATTTGAAGTTTAGATGCTAGTCGTAAAACTAATGACCAAATAAAACCTATAAATTACAAATCTTAACAAAACAAATGCTAAATGATCCCAAATCTACAATAGTTGGCCTCATTCATTATAATGTCAAATTTTGGATGCAACTGATTTGCACCTGTGCATATAATTAACTCCAAACAGAAACAAGTAAGAGCACCTAATTGAGACAATGCTTGTCAACTTGAGGTACTAGATTAATACCATATGGCACATATTTGTCCAAATGGAGATGACAAGAGGGTCAAGGAGGATTCAAGGCATAAAATAAGGTGGTCAAAGTAGAGATAGCTTTTGGACTGTTATTTAGCCACTTCATACTGGTTAAACGAAAAGGAAAATGACAGTGTTTGACAGAATTCTTATAAATTATTGGGATGTCAGATCTACTCTAGAATAGCTGGTATCAAGTTACAAACAGCATAATGAAGTTCTACAAAAGCCATACTTTAAATTCTTGTTAAAGAAACACAGGGTGCTGCTATGAAAGAGTAACATTTATGAACACATATATATAGGCATGTAGTCAACCTTCTCTCCAAAGAATTACAACCGGATTGTACATTTCCAATAAAACCACGAACTTTACAAACAGCCTGAAACTAAGCATGCACTTTTTGTCTTTCATAGAATTCTTCACAAATCAAAAATATGAAATATGTGACAGGAAAGTGATGATATAATAATGAAGACGACTGAAACCAAAGAATAACTGCTTGATTATGGTGAATTTTTGAGTTATTTGCTTGGTTATAAGGTAATTGATATGAAAAATGCCTATGAGCATGTAAACTAGATCAAAGATCCAGTCAACTAGATCATTCAAAGCATTGGCAGCTTATTTTTTCCAACTATTACGAGAGACATTACTTAGGAAAAGGCATTTAGTTGTCATTTCTGTTGTTATTATACTAATATGAAGCAGAGCAACCAGTTTTATGTGAATTTTAAAATTCTGGCCTAGACATTTTTTGTTTTTCCAAACTATAGTTCTCACTCTCAAAGTTTCTTTTCACATCAAACACTCACTCTCCTTAATTCAACAGTAGTGTCCATGTGTAACAACAGCCTACCATTTCTCCAGCCTTTAGATTAAGTTGAAGTTCTGTAAGAATTATTAAAAGTCAATATCTTCCAGTCTATATATAGTTTTGGAAAAAAAAAAAATGATTCGAAAGCTCTCATTGAATTACTTGTAACGATATCCGTTTTCAATTATTTTGATGAATATATTTTTTACGAAACCATTATGTAACACCATTTGAGAAGCACCTATCCTCAATAACTTTTCAAAAATATAAAATACTAATCTTTCAATGTTTTTATTAACTACCCCTGCATAATATTACACATGCCACTTGCTAGTATGTATAATTAACACAATATGAACTGGATGGATATACATGTTACACCAATTATTAAAATAAACATAAGCACTGCATCGAAAACCTATCCTCAGACCCATCAATGAACAAATGAATTCAACATCAATGAATGTTAAAAAAAAAAAAAAAAACTAAAAACTAAAAACTAAAACTAAAACAAAACTTCTTAGGTGTTGAATAAGAAAGCATTCTGATAATAAATATTTTCTGCAATTGGTAAACGTTTACATATCTTTATTCCATTATCATGCCTCCCACCTGCAAAATAAAAAATCATGTAGACAATTATATCCGGACTCTTAATTTGAAAGTTTCTCTAATTTCAATGAAGCTGCTCATGCCCTCCAGTTAATTTCAACAGGATAAATTTACTAACATACCAAAAAATTAAATGAAATATATTCAAGAATTAATATATACAGCGCAAAAACTAAGAAAAAGGGAAAGAACAAAACTTATAAGCTACTTAAGACATGATTAAATATCAGAAAATCTAACAAAAAAACATGACAAACTAGAATAATACCTGCTGCGTATTTATGTCAACTCCAGAAAGCCAACAACCAAAGCCAGGATGTGAATGGTACCAGCCTACCACCATTTCAGGCCTGCAATAGAATGTGAAAAAATGAACAGAAAGAAAAAGAAAAGAAAAAAAAAAAAAAGAGGGGGGAGGGGGACTGAGCTAGGGGTGGCAATTTAAGCCCGGCCCGTTTGTGCCCCTTGAGCCCACCCTGTTTAAACCGGACTTAGACCCGGTTGCCAAGCCCGGTTTTATAGAAGCTTGAAGTATTTAGGACCAGGCTTGGGTTAGGCATGTATAAGCCCGGCCCGGCCAGTTTTTAATTACCATGCATTTATTTCACTATAACCATGTGCTTTTTATTGAAAGTGTGAAGAATATGACAACATCTTGTGTTGTAGCTTAGTGGTGAGAATGCCACTGTCTCCTTGTGAAGGTTTGGGTTCAATTCTTGCCAACAGCATAACTTGTAATAATTTTTTATTAATAAAATAAGAAAAATAAAAAAGAAAATAATAAGAAACGGGATTAATTGGGCGGGCTCGGGATTTTCATATTAATCTAGGACCGAGCTTGGGATTCATTCTTAGGCCCGAAAACCAGGCTGGGTCGGGCCGGGGTGGGCTTGGGCATGTAGAAAACCCCTAATACGCTATGTAAAGCTTGGCCCGGCCCGCCAAATTGCCAGCCCTAGACTGAGCCGCCTATAATAGCTAACCATGAAAACATTCGCAACAGTCAGACATGTCTCAGGAAACTCAAAGCACAATAAAAAGGAAATCATGAACAAAATAAAAAAGACTCTTCTAGAAAAAAACAAAGACAAAAAGAAAATAGAAGTGAACACCACACAAAGACTTTCTACTAATTGCAAATATCATAATTAAAACTCGCAGTACTAACAGATTGCAAATGATGTAAACTCAGAAGAATCTGAAAATAACCATCAAATTTTTTACAACACACCAAGATTAGGAGCGGCAAGTATTTGTGTCTCCGTACAAATATGACCTTTTGCACCGAAAGAGCTACTAGTGCAACAAGAAAATTGTTTGGTCTTTTTATGAGAAATTAATATTCAAGTAGTGGGAATACATGTTAATAATAACCAAACGGAAGCTAAAAGTCCATTACTACTTCCAGCTGGCTTACGTATGCCAACTTTACTAAATAAGCCGGCCTTGGTGTTGTGTGGGTTATACCAGGGAACCTGAGATCTCTTCTTTCGGTTTGGGGTTGGAGAAGGAAGAAGTCTAGAAGGGATATTCTTCGGAATTTATGTCCCCTTGTCATCTGTTGGTCTATTTGGAAAGAAAGAAACTGCAGAATTTTTTAGGGCAAGGAGGTGTCTGTAGGAGAGTTTTGTAGGAAAGTGGTGGCTCTTATCTTTCAATGGGTAAAGTCTTCTCCAGAATTTTCTGATATTGTCTTTGCAGATTTTGTGAATAGGTGGGGGGAGTTTTATTAGTCAGGATTTGAGTTTTCTCTCTTCTTTTGTATCGGAGGGTGGACATCCTGTGGAGTGCTTTTATTTGTATATGCTAACTTCGGTCTGTAAATTTTCTCACATATATACAATTGCTAAACTTTAATTATCAAAAAAATAAAAAAAAACTTTACTAAATAAGACGGCCTTCCTATTAACATTTCACTTTGTATTATTATACAAAATTTTGAAGTGAAAGCACAAATCCAAATTTCATATATTAAGATATGAAGCCTAGGTTGTCTGCTTCAAATTTCTGTAACCAGCCTTAAATACATAATGGTGATCAGTTCTCAAGGGAAATGTTAACATTACTCAAATGACGGATAAGCAATGTGAATGATAATTCCACCCACAAAAGCCTCGTTAATACATAACTACCATATTTTTTTAGATGTAGACACAATCATTGAACTTTTATCATTTTAGTGTTATACAAGAATAACATTAGTGTGCTCATTTGCCATATGGCAGATCTGTTCAGGGCTGAAACTCGGTACGTGAACTAGGATCTGTGGTAGTACAAAAGGATAAGTGAGCTTTTCCAAATCATCTTCCATGGGTAAATCCATATCAAATCAAAATCGTCACTCTACTGCGTCTCACCATTTTACCTGCCCTCTTCAACTAGTTTAATTGTGTACATTAGAGTTATCGATGCAATCTATGAATTAATAAAAAGAAGATATAACACGGGACTCACCTTTCTTATTTAGTTGTATAATGACCATGAATCACCCAAATGGAGATATGTTATATAAACACCATTATCATGCAAAGGGAATGAGAAAAGGTGAACTAAGGGGGAAAAAAAGGTTAAATGATGAACTAAAGTTTAGCCGGAGCAAAGCCTTTCAATCTCACAACTCTGCTCTTCATGCAATGAGTTAAATCCAGATATATATGTCCATAAATGAAAAATTTATCCTCCTTCATCAGTCTGGCGGACACAAAAATCACAATGAGACGAGAAAAATGGTGAAATACGAAATGAAAGAAAAATCAGGGAAACAAGAATAGACCAGACACCTAATTGAAAACATTGTAATTCCACTTCATAGATGTGATTGTAATTAAGATTTCATGGTAAACATAGGAATTGACGATACTACCATAATAGGTACCAAAAAGCCTACCCCAAAAAATGCTCAAAAAGAAAGCATCAAATTGAAATGACCTTGATGGAAAGGATATCAGATCCTTTTAAGCATTTATTCACCTTAAGGATGAAAATCCAAAGGAATTGAAAATCCTTCCATAGTAGACTTTTCCTTGATCTCACTAAACAAACAGGGATGATTGCAACTTGACTAACCAAACCATCAAGGAAAAACCATTTGAACAATATGAAAATCCTCTTCTTCAATCAGGAATTCCAAAGACAATGTATGTATCTACATTATTACCAGTATAAGGGACAGCATGTTATATATGTCTATTGTGATCTATTCAAATCATTTTATAGTAGACTTTTCCTTGATCTCACTAAACAAATGGAGATGTTAGCAACTTGACTGATCAAACCACCAAGGTAAAACCATTTGCGAACAATATAAAAATCTTCTTCTTCAGTCAGGAATTTCAAAGACAACGTATGTATTTAACTTCTGAAAAATATAAGGGATATAGCATGTTATATATGTCTATTGTGATGTATTCAAATCTTTCCATAGTAGAATTTTCCTTGATCTCACTAAAAAAATGGAGATGTTAGCAACTTGACTGATCAAATCACCAAGGTAAAACCATTTGCAAACAATATGAAAATCCTCTTCTTCAGCCAGGAATTCCAAAGACAGCGTATGTATCCATCTTATTACCAGTATAAGGACATAGCATGTTATATATGTCTTTTGTGAGGTATGTACCACAACCATCTCATTTGCAATCAGTTCAACAAGAATCATATTCACTACATAGTATATTATAGTCATAACGTATAAAGTTCCCTGTGAAAATTGTTGAGCAATCCATACACATGCATATCCATCCGATCATGAGACTAAGCATATTAAGGAGTATCAATTTGTCAAAATCAAGTTGATATCATCTTTACAGAAGCACTTGATTGAGGGAAAAGCTCCAAAGATAATAGAGAATCAGGGAAGATATGATATTCATGCTCCACCTCTTGGGAGAAAGCAATATTAATGATAAGTTCCTTACTTGGTTCAATAAGGCTTTCATATAATCGACTATAAACAATTCAAAAGATACTTAAACTACAGATTCAATTTGTCACTGGACATAATTGATATTCCTTGCATCCACAGTATCAAATTTCTCATAATTTAATAAAAATACCTCTGTTTTCCTTTGATAACTCACATTTTTGTATAAATGATAAAGCACCTAGCAAGAAAATTTTCAAACTGAAATTTCTACAACAGGTGAAAACCAGAAAAATAAAAGAAACCACAGCTAATAGAGAGAACAAGATTAATGACAAGTTCCATACTTAGTTCAATAAAGAATTCATATAACCCAGTATAAGCAATTTAACAAATACTTAAACTACATGTTCAATTTTTTTATTAAACATAATTGGTATCATTGCATCCACAATATCACATTTCTCATAATTTGATAAGCTACTTTGTTTTCCTTTGATAAATCACTTTTTCGCATAAATGGTTAACGACCTAATGAGCAAATCAAACATTGAAAATTCTACAACAGGTGAAAACCATAAAAATAAAAAGAAACCAGCTAAAATCAGAAGCTCGAGAGATTTTAATCGAAGGAAGATTGAAACCTGCCCGTCTGCTTGAGCATATCAAGCATGTTAGTTTGAAACACATGATCTACAGCCTCAACACTAACACCAGTACCACTTTGCGGCATTGCAAAGACATCAACGACACGGACAGTGTACTCATCTACAAAATCACCAAGCATCAAACCCATGACTTCCATGGGAACCCCAGCTCTCCCTGTCACAACACAAAGGAAATAAAAACCCTAATTTATTGAATACCAAACCTGGCAAAATCTAAATCACAGTGTTATAACCAGAAAGACTACGACAGAATACATTAATTGTAATGAACAAAAAATGTAATTTTTAAACCGGAACCCTAATTGATCCAAACGAAAGATCGGTAAGAGAAAGATAGGGATTATACCGTGTTTGAGCATCTTGAGAAGGGCAAGAGAGGAGATGTAGACCTGCTCAGAGGAATCTAGGAGTGGAGAATCTGGAGGAGGGTGTCCCATCCCACCAGCGCCCGAGAAAATCCTCTGCAATCTCTCCATTTTTTTTTTTCCTTTTCTTCAACTGTCTTTGATCTCTCTTTCCTTTGTTCTGTTCTTGTTTTTCTTAAGAGCTTTTGTTTGGGCTCGCATCCTCTACAGCTTAAGGGTTACAGCAATCCATACAGCACCGTTGGATTGCTGCCACGTGGGTACCTC
>JAUPMG010000019.1:8991952-9003467 GCA_031762675.1 Pachysandra terminalis
TTTTCAGAAATTTATGAGATTTTTGGGGAATTTGAGCAACGGCTGATGTGGGATTTAAAAGATGATTGAGAGGTTGCTGATTCTCAAGCCAAGCCGTCCAGGAGCTGCAAAACATAGAGAAACTGCAAATCGATGCAAATTGGGGTGTCTACAAGGACAATATAGAGCCAATTCATCCCACATACATTTCAGGTTGCCTAAGTATTCAACAAAGGATTGATTTCCTTGTTTAACTTGGACAATCTACTGCTTCAATTGAAATATTCAGGATGCATTGTGCTTTGGCTGTGCATGGTTTTGATAGAATTCCACAAGTCTAGCATTTTTAGAGAAAGTAAAAAATTTGAGCTAGTTTTGGCTCCATAGAGCTCAAGATCCAAGACATAACAAATTGATCATTTGATTGCCAATCTTCGAACGTTGGATCATCAATATTGGGGGTATTTATTTTTCCATTAATGTAACGCTTTCCGCCAAGGGAAAGAGAAACAGCTCTAGACCAAGATAGGTAATTCAACCCACTTAACGGTATGGAGGTGAGTCTTATACCAAGATTTATATCAGATCCATACTTTCATATGTGCCCATTGGTTCTGTCATTGTAAAAGGCACCCAAAAAAACTGCAAACCAAATTACTAACCTGTTGAGATTAATGAGCAGATTCGCTTTTGAAATAGCTCAGAACTGTTGCAGAGATCCACCTTCAGCAATGGCCAATCGCCAGATATATTTCAATGATGGAGATCTTTTATTCAATGAGATGCATAGCAATGGGGGCAAGAATGTAGCTCTGATACCATGCTTTTAAATAGGAGACTGCAACTTTCTGAAAAATGATGAAAACAGAACATAGGAGACATGAAGGTTTAACGTGGTTCGGCTTAGAAGCCTACATCCACAGAAGTGAGATCCTGTTCTCTCTGTTTTTTCTTATTCATTCTTATGGCTTTCATCATAGATTTATAGGAGTACAGCCATAAACAACTGTTGCAAGCATGATAGAAGCCCAAGATTACAGCCATGATCTTAGCCATAGAATTGACAGATCTTTCAAGTTACCAAATATGGATTTTCCAAATAAGGAAGATTAACTAAGAAGGAAGGTACATCAATGTAGACACCACACCTCCTCAACCAAGAAGGAAGGTACAGCAATGTAGACAACAATTTTTGTATATCATTGTTTTCAAAAACGAAATCCAATATTTAAAAAAAAATTAAAAATTAAAAAGTTCTTCTACCTTTAATTCTAATTCGCAAGTATAATCCAATTGCAAGTAAAAGTAACAATTAATTTTTATAAGCTTTTTAATTTTTTAATTTTATATATATTAAGTAATTGAATTTTATATAGGATCTTATAAGGTCAACTCAACAATTTTTCTAAAAAAAATTCAAATTTTTTTATAAATAATTTCTTAGTGTATCAAATAATTATGAAAATAAAACCAGGTAAGGATAAAGTGCATATACACGTTATTTATTGAAATGCAAATTCTTCATAAAATCAAATTTTTTTATAAATAATTTCTTAGTGTATCAAATAATTATGAAAATAAAACCAGGTAAGGACAAAGTGCATATACACGATATTTATTGAAATGCAAATTCTTCATAAAATAAAAGTTAAAAATTACATTTATCGAAATAAGAAAATTATATTATTTTTTATCAAGATGAACAATAATTGAAAATACATTCATTTATAATAATTTAAATTTCTTATAAAATCATTATTTCTAATTAACATAGGTTTACTACTTATTTATAAATGATTTAAATTTCTTTTAAAATCGTCATTTTTAATTAATAAAAATAATTTAAATTTCTTATAAAATCGTCATTTCTAATTAAGTGCATCCCAGGTCACTATTACTGATAATAAAAAGAATTTTGACAGCTGTGGGATTTGAACCCACGCCCTTTCGGACCAGAGCCTAAATCTGGCGCCTTAGACCACTCGGCCAAACTGTCAGATACAGAGTAAGTGTTTTATATATCTATAATATTTTAATGAAGGTATAACAAACAAAAGACGCTTGGTGTAACATCGATCTACCATTGTAAAATAATTATCCCTCAACATATCCTTCCATGGCTGCAAGGCTAATGTTTTTTTCAAACTGATTTTATGCTTATGATATTTTAAATAAAACGAAAGGTATTCTAATTTTTTTAAAAATTGAAGTCCTTTATAAGAATGGCATTAAATTTAGGACAAGATATATATGTTTGTGGTCGAAACTTAATATAAATAATACTTCCGTATTGTTATTGGTTGGACTGATCCGTTCTAAAATCTCAAGATACAATAATTATATTGTGGCTTAGAATTGGACCGATCCTAACTAAACCTGATACAGATCGATCGATCCAATCCTTGAAACCATGAAAGATCAAGCTCGTTAAGATAATCAGTTTTTATTTTTTATTTTTTATTTTTTAGATTCAGACTTGACTCATAATTATAATTATAAAACTCAAACTCGACTCATATGAACCGAAACGAAGCGAGGTAACTCGGCTCTCGTTGACAGCCCTAGTGGTGGAGATGGTAAGTATCATTAGAGGTCATGATGATGCTCCCTTTCCAACCCATTTAATAAACAAGAGGGTTTTAGATTGGCTGAAGACATACCATCTTTGTCTTGAGTCAAACCCTAACTCATCACCATCGCCTGTGATGTTGTCGGTGGTAATTTCTATAGAGAAGAGCTCATACTTCTCTTCTCTTTAGGCATTTTGGCTTCACACACACAAAAAGAGTACAATGATGGAAAGGCTCGTACTACCAACCTGAAAGGTGGACGTTTCAGTCAAAGTTTTCAAGTTTTAAAATACCGATTAGAAATCGAAGTAACAGCTAAGATTAGTCGGTTTCACACTATCTTTTAAGAACCAGATCGGGCACTGAACCCTTGGAGGGGCCGGTTCAACCAACAGTTCAAATTGAAAAAACCGAAAGACATTATAAACATACACAAGGGTCCGTTTGGATCGCAGGAATTCAGTCGTGAGAATTAGAATTGGCAAGTAGGAATTTCAATTCTTGCATTTGGATAATCAATTTCCACGAGAATTAAATTTGTGTGGAAAAAAAAAACACAGACATCCAATTTCCACGATTCATGAGATTTATATTTCACACCTTGGAGGGTGTTTATTGTAATTCTCACGTCAACTAATTCACACCTGTAGGTACCGGTTGGTCTTGACCGATACTGGTACTGTACCTCCGATCCGACTATTAGTTCCGCCGATCTAGCGACTAATCCCGCCAGTCTAGCAACCGATTTGATTCGGCCCAATTTTTTTTTTAGTTTCAAAATTTGTTTTTTTTTTTATACCGGATCAAGATTGGCCGATACCGACCGGTACATTAAACCCTGTTGCCATCCCTATTTGTAAAAGATCCTTCACTCGAGTTAAATAAAAAATAGTAAAGAAAAAAATATACACTAATTATACAAATTAGATAAATTAAGCTGAGTAACGTGTCAACCAAACAATAGAATTTCAATACATAAGAAATTGAAACCATAAGATTTACAATTGATATGCATTCCATTTCTCATATATCTTTGAATTGATACCATCCAAACGTAACCTAATTAAACAAAAATCGAGAAAATCGAAAATATCCAGTTCACACTGGTTTTATAATCAAACTGAACCAAGGTTAGACCAAACCATTGAGATGATCGATTGGTGGTTCGTGGTCTGATTGTAAAACACTTGTTTGGCACGCACGTAGTTTCCGAAAAATGCGATATCCTGCTGGCACCCTTTTTAGGTGGGTTTTAGGTAGAGCCAGCAATGACTTACACAGTTCACATAAGTATATACCTACTTTTTTGTTTGGTTTTCGTTGGTGTGTGACTTTGTCGCATACCTACGCACGGATCATGATCTGACGTGGCTAAAAATTGTCACATGCTATGATCACTCAAATGTCAACAAAGTAGACAGTCCGATGGTTAGTGGGTCCCACTTCTACAGTTACATTAAAACATCAAACTAAAGATCCCTCTCAAAGAATCCCCTCCCATAACTTAGCCTGCTTTTGGAAAAGTACTTGCATGAAATCATCTTCTTCTTCTTCTTCTTCTCTGTTTTCTTTCATTTTTTCTCCTGTAAATCTGTTCTCTCATATCTGAAGCTTACATAAGATATATTCATATTTGGTTTGAGTTCTCCTTTCCCTTGGTAAGTTTTTCTTTTAAACAAGAATACAAAATCAATAATTACATGTAACATTTTACTGAGTTTTTTTTATTCATGTTTATGGGATTGAAATTTACTTCTTTTTTTGTTGTTCTTGTGATTTCGTAGTGTATTTCTCTTGTTTGAAAGTGACCAGAATGGAACTGCCTTGTGCTGTTCATGCAAACTGGTGAGTTCCCTGATTGTTTTTTTTTTTTTTTTTTTTTTTAAATTTCAATTGATGGGAAACATTTCTTCTTGATTAATAGTATAAATGGGTGTTATACAGTTCCAAATCAAATGATTCATATTTATATTTGTAAAGCATGAGTTTTTTATTTTCTTGAATTTCCAATTCAGTTTGTAGAAACAAATAGAATGATTGACCATTTTCTTGAACTCCCAATTCAATATGTCAATTATGCATGTTTATATCTATATATAAGTGATGGAGTTGTTTTATTTATTTGGGTTTATCTGATCTCTCTGAATTCCATCTAAATGTGTAGAAATAAATGGGCAACGCGCGGATTTTAGCGTTTTATATCACAATTTGCTGTGTTGCATTTGTTGTATCGAAAATCATTATATCCCTTCTCCTCTACCGGAGATGGAAAAGAAATCACAAGGTCTTTCAAGATAGCTTATCAGGTACTAACAATTTCTTTAACAGCTCTACTTAAAGATTTTAAAGCAATAGCTTTCAAACTGAGAAAAAAAAAAAATACTAATATGTAAACATGACAAAGGCAGGTGGAAAAATGGTAATGTTCAGGTCTCCAGTGATGCAGTCTCTTACCTCAAAAGCATTCTTGGAGAAGACAATGAAGCTGACCAACAAGGATATCATCGGAGCCGGAGGCTATGGAACGGTGTACAGACTGACCATTGACGACGCCACTGCCTTTGCTGTGAAAAGACTTAATAAAGGAAGTGCAGATCGCGATCGAGGATTCGAAAGAGAGCTGGAGGCAATGGGGGACATCAAGCACAGGAACATTGTCACTCTTCATGGATATTACACTGCTCCTCACTATAATCTTCTTATATATGATCTAATGCCCAATGGAAGTTTGGATGCATTGCTCCATGGTACTCAGTTTATGACTTCATCATCCCTTGAGGAAAGCTTATTTTGATTCTTTTGGCATTGACTTGTTACCTGAAATGCAGGAAGATCAAGTGATAAGAAGCTTTTGGATTGGCCTTCAAGATATAAAATAGCAGTAGGGGCGGCACGAGGCATATCGTACCTTCATCACGACTGTATTCCTCACATAATTCACAGAGATATAAAATCAAGCAATATATTGTTGGACAGAAACATGGAAGCTCGAGTTTCTGATTTTGGACTGGCCACATTAATGGAACCGGATAAGACTCATGTTTCGACATTTATTGCTGGAACCTTTGGATACTTGGCTCCTGGTATAGTTCACATACCAGACCATAACAATATCTCCCTCAGATTATGTACTTGTACATTATATAATTTTGCTCTTCTGCAGAATATTTTGATACAGGTAGAGCAACAGCAAAAGGGGATGTTTACAGCTTTGGTGTTGTTTTGCTTGAGCTTTTAACAGGGAAAAGACCAACAGATGAAGCATTTATAGAGGAGGGAACCAAGCTAGTGACCTGGGTAAATTATGCATTTCTTTTAACAAATTCTAGTTTCTTTCTTCTTTTGCAAAGAAATTCACTAGAGGTGCCTTTTAGAAAACTGAATTGCTCTGTTTTCTGTCTCTAGATCTGATAATTTCCATGACACTCTATGCACTACCAAGTTTAGCAGTTTCTATATTTTGAGTTGAACTTTTCTTGTAAAAACAATTCTTCTTGCATATGAGTTTATCACAGAAAGTTTGACAACATGAATTGCATGCTTAAACAGGTGAAAACAGTTGTTCATGACAAGAGGGAGGAGCATGTACTCGATTGTAGTTTAGAATGTTGTCCTATCGATGAAGTTAACAAAGTATTCAGTATTGCACTAATGTGCCTTGAACACGAGCCATCCGAGAGACCAACCATGGCAGAGGTTCTCAAGATGCTTGAGCAAATAAAATCAGATAAACTTGTATCTGACTCTTAATTTGTGCTTATTGATGATACCATATTTTCATGTAAGGGTATTGTTATCAACAAAACCCCATTATTTACAGAGAGTATTGTTGTAAAATGCAACAGGATGAGAGTAGGGTATTAAGACAAGACGATATGCAAACTCAATATTATAAGATATAGATAATAATATTTGAAAGAACTTTTCTGTAGAACATTGAATCTAAATGGCAAACACAATCCCTAGAAGAAATCCTACATATAGATTTCCTCCAATGCTCCTAACAAGGTTTTAAGTCTCGGGATCATGGATCGGACCGGTCCCAGCCGATCCCGATCCAGACCGGCGATACCGGCCGGCCCAAATCCGGTACAAAAATTGTATCGCCCATTTAAAAAAAAAAAGGATCGCCCAGACCGGTCGCCGGACCGGCAGAAACTGTCGATACCGGCCCGGTCCAGGCCGATATTTGTTGGACCGTTCCATTTGTAAATTTAAAAAAAACAAAACTTTGGACCGGTTTTACCGGCCGGTCCGTACCGATATCAGTTGGACCAGTCCGTCCAAAGTCACCAGATACAATAGTTGTATCGTGGCTTAGGATCGGACCAGTTCTAGCCAATCCCAACACGGACCGGCAGGTACGGACCGGATCGGTCCGATCCTTGAAACCTTGGCTCCTAACTCTTTTACCCAGGAAAGCGAATCTTTTTAAGTTCTTAGTTTACATTGCTTAGGTCCTAGTTTTTTACACACTGATCAGTCCTACTTCTTGTTTCTTCACTACGTAGTCGAGACTGGATCTACTACTATGCCAAACCGAGAGTTATCAAACTGGGTTAGTAATTATAAGCTACAAAATTTGCATCATGATTTCTCTTCAGCATGAGATATAAAGTTTTATCAAATTTAGTTGCTTATTGGAAAATCAAGAACCTAGTAGCTGCTAAGAGTTTTATTGGCACTAAAAGCATATTTGACAAAGATGTTGGTAAACAAAATGAAGAATATCTGATATTGGTAACAAATCTGGCAAAAAACAAGCCGAAGCAGAATAAAATTTAACCATCTAATATGTAAACATGGAGACCTGATTTGAGATTGTAATACAAAACCTTCTGGAGACAACTGAGAGATTGTGGGACATGATAAAAGTTAAAGGATCTAAAAGGGCTAGAGGAAGACCAAGAATGATCTGAATCGATCCCTTCAGAAATGATTTGAAGCCGCATAATCTAACTATATGGTTTTAACAAATTGGGAGGGCAGAACAGGATCTGTGTTGCCAACCCAAACTAGATGGGATAGGCATTTTTTTGATTGTTGAATGATATATATATATATAGATGTCAAAAAGAGACAAATTCAGAGTCTAAAAAATGCACAAAGATAAAACAGAGATATCAAAACATTCTTCTGAGTGAATCTCAGTTGTGAAAATCTCGTCATTCATTACTTAAATAAATTCATAGCAAGAAGATAAGGAGGATCTCAAACTTATCCCGTGTAATAGAAAAAATCATGGCCCAGAACATAATATAAATCCAGAAGAAACAAAATGTGAGACTACTCAAGCAATCATGTGAATATTAAATATTATAACTCAACTAACTAGATGGGAAAAAAAGATTACAAACTAGCTCGCATTAGCATCTACTTGAGAACCGTTGCCAACTCATTGGCAACTGAAGCTTTCAGGGAAGGAGAGACTGGAGAATTTCCAAAAAAGACATCAAAGAGAGCCAATGTGACGTTCTTCGATTCAATTGAAGCATCCACAGTAGAAGGCATTCCATCAGACGAGATGCAAACCTGTAAATTTCATTATGACCAATTTACTTCAAAATTTCCAGAAGTTCCAAAATAAAACCAATAATATAATTAAAAAGGAATAAGGCATATGATGATGATGAAATATATATAATTAAAAAGGAAAAACTCCCCAGAATTCTCCACAGGGAATTTCATATGAATACACAGAAGATCTTCCATAGATGCATAGAAGTATATTTGTATGAAAGACTGCAATAAAAACTTACTAGCATCTTGGATGGATCCAACCAAGTCAAGAATATGAAAGCTCCTTTCTTAAGAGGCCGGTCTTGAAAGATGCTCCGAAATGTGGAGAGCGCCAATTCATCAGCAGAAGTTGGTGCTTTGATTCTTGGTGATATGGCGTCATCCAGCGCTTCCCAGAAGGTCTTACCATCAACATCTCTCACTAGAGCTATCTGTAATGCTTTCTCCAAAGGAGCTGTATACGAGAAGGTTTATATCAGCATCTTTGTATGGAATTAATTTGTCTTTGTAGAAAGCTAGGAGATAGCAAAGTTACATCACATTACCTTGAAAAATTGAATCAAACAAAGACGAATTGTCTTGAATTTCAGAATATGAATGTCCTTTCCAAGCATTTGGTTTATTTATGATAGATTGATTTACATACAGTCCTGCAGCATAGACCTTGACACCAATGATTGCAAAAACTTTCTCCCTGTATCCTGCAATTGTATCCATTTCATGAGCAGAATCACAAAGGAGAAAAGAACTAAAACTCCAATGCATACCAAGGAATACAAATGGTATTACAACCTCATAAAATAAAACTTCCCGAGACTAAAAAACAGAACAACTGCTTGCTAACTTGGTGAAGTCACTGAGAGTTGAACTCACAAAACAGTTCAAAACACATCCTCCTTCACTAATCAGCAAGGTTTCCCATCCAAAAGATGGTGAATTTAATGCTTATACGCCTTTACACTGCACAATTAGCCTCAGAAATGACGAGATTTTGCTTTTTGTTTTGTTCCCAATTGATCTCTTTGTTTCCCTTAGCTTTATACACTTCTAACTGAGAAAAATTAGCATTTTCTAATCTGAATAGACATCTATAGCAATTTGACTTTGCATTGCTCGGTTTGTTGTATTGTCATAAATGATTGCGGAAGAACAGGACTTCAATGAGTCAACATCAACAAAAATGCCTTATCCTAACCACTTGGGGTCGGCAAGAAGTATCCTATTCCTCCATCCCAATCTGTCATAAACCATATCTTCATTCAGATATGGTTCAGGATTCATGTCTAAGCAAAAGTTTATGCTGGCTGCCAACAACTCTCCTCCTCAACTCGGGCTTGGGATTGGCAATACCCAAAATGTATAGCATTACCAAGCAACATTGGCAGAGTTAAGATTAGGACTTCAATGAATGTAGAACATAATTTCAGAACACAGCGACTTCTCCTATTTTACAAGTTTTTATTGGTATGTAGGCATTATGAATGTTGGTAACATATTAACATATGTATGACTATGGTTTTTACAAGGTCCATCTTGAGTCAAAAGCAATTGACCTGTGCCCAGTAAAGACAATGTATTTGAGCAACCTGGAAGGTTCAATGACCTTTGAAATTTCACACCAGTTGCAGGCTCCTCAGTAAATTCTGCACTTCCAACTAAAATCATGGTACCATGGATTCAAAGAGCAAGATATGTTAGAATTTTAATAATTTGAGACATTGCAAAAGCTTTTGTACAGAAAAACAGCAAACACATTAGAAAACGTTTTATATGTATCATATTTCTATTGTTTTTTTCCATTTTTAATTTTAGTTCACAATGCTTGCAACATCTTAAGACTAACATTCACCCATGTTTGTTTGTTGTAGCGCCCACATGTGATTGCACATATGTAACATATAATAGCATCTTTACATTTAAGGAAGGATCCCTTTGACAAAGGAAACACTCAAGGAAGTGAATTTTTTTTTTCAATGATAAAATATAAGATCGATATATATATATATATATATAATTTTGGACTGCAGAAACAGAAGTAATGTGAAATCTGTTTACATGTTAGACTGTTCATTCAATTATGCTCAACTCATGATCTAGAAAGGCATTAGAGCCATATCTTTGGGTCAGTTACATGACTATAGATTTATCTAACTGAAGCTCCATCACGATGATATGTATATGAGCATCCTTCATTTGTTTCGAAAGCATAGCCTCAGACAATCAACATAAATACATCTCTTGGTGTTCATTTCTATTACAGTTCTTTTACACTTACAGTTTACCTAACATTCTTTAATTAGAATTGTCCACCAATGAGGTCCATATAAGTTGAATTGGGTATTTAATAAAACCGAACTGAACGACGTGGTCAAGTATTACTGATGCATTATAACATAACATCAGGAAAAACAGTTTAGCATGATTAAATAGGTTGAAAAACTCAAAAATCCAAATTTCTAATCTGATACATCTTGAGCATGGAGTAAGCAAGATCCCCCACTCAACATGCCCTAGATTCCTATTTAAAAGATCTACTACACCAAAAACTGGCTCAAATCAGAAGATCAACATGCCCTAGATTCCCAGATTATTGATATCTTGTCCACAAGAACTTCAGTTAATTCTGTGTGAACTCAAGTTCTTGACACAATAAGAGTAAGAAATGAAATTGAGATGGTTGGAAAATCATGATTTGTTTGAAGCAAAGAGTTTAAAATTTGAAAAGCATACAAAAGGCAGAATGATAATGTAAGCAATTAAAAGGGGATACTGGCAATTTACCTGAAGAAAAAGAAGCTTTTGGAATGGAGAGAGTCTGAAACTTCTCATCTTTGTTGAGATTGGAATGAAAAGGGAATGTGGATAAGCAAGAGATACCTGTGGCTGAGTTGGTTTTGTAGAATAATTCATTTGGGTTTCTTCTCTCAAAGCAGATTCTGGGGATGCATTCACATTTGGATATTTTTGTTGATGAGATTGCAAATGGAGTGGAGATTGCTCCAACTCCAACCATTTTGAATCCTCTCTGTGATTGGTTTCTCCTTTTCTTTCCCCCTTTTTCTTTTATTAAAAGATGTGATGCAGAGATTCTTTTGATGAAAATGTAAAAGCATCATTGTTCTCAGAGCCAATTTCCAATCCGACCTGTTAATCCGCCCGAATCTGTCCGAATTTTAGTGGTTTTGAATTTAAGTTTTCAACCTCCGAGTTGGATTTGGGTTGTGTTTCCAACCCGGATCGAATTTGGGTTAAGCCGTTAGGTTATTACATTGTGCATTTTAATATTTTAGTATATCTTAAAAGAAGAGAGAAAATTACCTATTTTTCTTACTTTACACAAGTTATTGCTAAAGAGTGATAACACACAAACAATTCACCTCCCACACGTTTGAATGCAAAAATATTTGCCTTTCAGTCCTCCGACATTATAGTAGAGGACCTATAGG
>JAUPMG010000019.1:9021566-9034933 GCA_031762675.1 Pachysandra terminalis
AGGCGTTCTCTCCTAGGGAGAGAATCTTGCAAGTCAGTTACATTAACAGTAACTCTACAACTCATCCTTGTACAGTTGTGAGGATAGAGTCCATAACAGAATGGACTCTATCTGTGAGGATCACGTGGACGCTATCTTTGGAGATCCTGTATCCGTAATAGTATTATATAATTATGATAGGTGAAAGGCTTTCTGGTCTGTCTTACCAAATTTAGTTGCTAGGTGAGACATTGGATTTTTTTGCCAGATGGAATGATGACATGGCAAATCCAAACTTTCCACCTGATAGGGACTTTCTGGATAGGCCACATGGACAATTTTTCAACCCCCGTGTACCGCATCAATGCACGTCATATTTTTTCACGCACATATGGCCGTTGAATTGCTTATAATTTTTCAAGTCCTCTATAAGATAAAACAATAGAACTAGGGAAAACTTGTTTCTCATGTGGAAAATGTGTATGGCATTGGAACTTTGTTTCCCGCGAGCTTGTTGCCAAATCATCTGCTACATGTGAAATCCATGTCAAATCAGGATTATATGTCTCACCAGTCAACCAAACCTCTTACTAATATAATTTATCTATATTAAATATTATATTAATATGGTTACCTATACAATCTATACTGAAATATAAAGAGAAGCGGTTACATTTGTATAGATTTGAATTATTTTGGCCCGACTCATTTTTCCTTGGATTCAGTGCCCTCAATAACAAATAAAGACCCTGTTTAAAGGAAACCACCCCCCCATGATCCCTACCCAGTAACTATTATCAATAAAAACTCACCACAAGTGGCCTCCGCTAAGATATATTAACTTATTTTACCATGAACTTATTTGAACTAGAAGAACTCAATGGCTTGCTGAAATCTGTGAGCAGAATTCTGTTTCACTACTATTAATGCACTTATTCTATGAGTGAAGCATAATATCCACTAAAATGATTTTATCTTCCTTATCCTTTCAAGATCGGGCAAGCATTCAGACCACTGTTGAAGGCTATTGGATTCTGGGACTCTATAAGGGGTCTGGGAAGGGCATATGAATATGTAATGGGAACCATAATCTTCATGCCCGTTGCCATATTATCATGGTTCCCCTTTTATGTCAGAGTTCCAAACACGTTTGCTTTTCAATCAAGCCTTCAGTAGAGGGCTGCAGATCTCCATGATTCTAGCAGGGAATAAAGAGGAAGCATGAACCAATTAAGATTTCCCTAGTATCCCAGAGATGTTATTCGCTACACGATTAAATTGTATTCTTTGACTACATTCATCTTTTCAGATACTACCAATGTTGTAAATGAAACAGGCAGTGTTGCCCTTGCAGATTAAATGGGATTATTATTTGCAGAGTAGTTGTAATTCTACAACTTAATAGTGGCAGTTTAATTAAAGCAAATCTTTTTTGCATATAAAATGTTACTTCTGGAGTTGTAAAGCTAATGGGTAACTTGAGAAATTAACTATTTTTAACTTTGCTATCCACCAGGCAGAGGTAGCATTTGTCTTTTAAGCAGAGATTGCAGATTTGTAGGATCCCTGATTTTACAAGTTTTATTCTGGTTACTGCTGATGTAGTCCCTTCTCCTTTACTGAGCTTGGAATATCAGCACTGCACAAAGATATAGCAATGCAAAGGGAACATTGTTGAAAATTTTGAATGAAGAATTTGTGAAGCTTCAAACCAAGTGGAAATGATATCTAGAACACTTATGTTTGCAGGATTAAGGTTACTGATGGAGTGTTAACCAAAATTACGTAGGCATGTTATAAAGAGTTTGTTCTAAGCACCTAACTGCAAGTAGGTGCTAGAATGGGGTAGAGGAGATCACAACTAGATGGAATGAATAAGAAGGTTAAGAGGAGATCAACACCAGATGAAATTGATAGAAATTTATTTGACAAGTACATAACAAACTGAGGTGTATGGTGTATTGTCAACCTCAATTAGTTGTGATAAGATAGTATTGTTGATGACGCAGATTTGTAATTTATTAGGTGCAGCTCTTTTTTAATAGAAATTAACTCAGGTTAGCTAATTATCTTATTTGTTTTGATTATTTTTTTTACTAATTAAGTCCAATCGTTACTTTCTTTTTCCTTCTCTCTCTTTCTTTTTTTTGAATGATTTGTTCCTCTCTCTCTCTCAACGTACGAATGAACAAAACTTTCAACACCATCGGACCGGCGTAAAAAGACGGTAGACGTTGATGGCCGATTAAGGTAAGAACATAATTTTTTTTTTATTTTTTTAGATTCAATCGTATTTGTTTTTCTTAATATTTTTTTTCATGTAATTCTTATTTGTAGAGTTCAAATTTTAGGATTTGTTATGTCAATCGCTTTTTCTCATATGATTCTATTTCTATAGGGTTTAGCCTATAGTTGTATTTAGCACAATTCCAGTGTTTGTCTTGTCTTTTTGAAATTTCTATCCACTTTTCTCTTAGTTTCGACCTGCTTATTGGCGAGCCATTCAGATTTTGTTTATCTCCATTATGTTGATTGATTACTGTTGGATTATCAAAATCATTAGAGCATCTGAAGAGTGAAGATGATCTTAGGAAGCTTTAGTAAGTTATAAACTTACAATTGCTAATTATCGTGTATTGCATGAGGTATAGGCTAGTTATTACCTGCCTCATTATTCGTTGATTTTTCAATTGATTTTTTCTTCTCATACATGTCTTATTTGAAAAAGGTTTAGATTCTAGGGTTTTAGATTTACTAGTACTTATTATTATTTTTTTCTCATATAGTTCTCTTATTTCTTAGGATCGGCGATCTCGGTTTTTGCAGGAATTTGGATAACTAACACATGTTGTGATTGCTTTGGTTTTGGTTTTTGCAGTTTATCTGCAACAAAAGAAAAGTAAAATTATACAAAAATGAAACTTTCCATGATTTTCATAGTTAGTAGTATACTAATGTGTTGAGTATTACACTCATCTTCCATGCCATGCCTCAGTACTACACGCTAGTAGCCTTCAAGAACCTCAGCCAATCAAACCCTGTTAGTACATTTTATGGTGTACAAATACAAGTGTGAACAATAGAGTACATTCGGCGGATCCCGTTACCATTTATCATTGATAAGGTCTTTCCTGAAGCAATCTTCGATACCAAGTCGCCTCCAGCACCATCTCTTGACATTGCTCCAGTGTCAGTCTCTCCATTTTTTTTAACAATATTTTTGTATTTGAAACTATATTTTGAGTCATGAGTTGTTTTGTCTTTATACATTCATATTCTATAAGATTATCTTCTATCTTTTGTTGTTGAATAAAAATATTCTTTAAAATTACTTGTATTATTTGAATGGTTATGATGAGGTATATATTGGAAAAACTTCTTTTATTTTATCAAATATATATATATATACTTAGCAAAACTAAGATATAATACTAGACAACAATCTTTGATGCTATGAGCAGGTTACCAAGGACATGGGTTTAAATGGGATGCCGTATTGTTTCAACGACCTTCAACCTATATGCAGGGCAAGCTAATATAAACGAGGAGGTGATATGTGTTACATGTGATGGAACTACCTGCGCAGTTTCACTTAAATATCCATGACAAGGATGATCACATAGATCTTTACTGCAAGAAGTATCATGTCATTGTTCATAGATGGGTTCATAATCAACATGTGAGAACCATTATTCTGAAGCCTTTTTTGTTATTGGAAAATGATAGGTTCTATGATTAACTGTAGCGCACAAGAACTGTGTACTAATCTTGGCATCGAAATAGAGCCTAGTGAAATAGAATTCTTAATGTCTGAGCGGGAAAACAATAGGTTCCATTATTAACTTAAATAAGTCTGCAAGTACAAGAACAATAAACTAATCTTGGCAACGAAACAGAGAGCATAGTGAAACAGAATTCTGCTTAAATAAGTCTGCAAGTTCAATAACCCAATGAAACAGAATTTTGAGTGTCTTCTTAAAAACAACATCAATGGAGGTTTCTTTGTCTTCAAAATGCATTAAAAACAGAATTCTGCGTAAATAAGTCTGCAAGTACAATAACCAATGAGCACTCCATCATTAATCCTGAAATCCCCTACCATTATACATCTGCAAAAACCTAAAATTTAAAATTACAGTGAATCCAGAAATATTGAACGCATCCATAGGGATTAAACGCATAACCTATATGTCAACAGTAGTTAAATCCCTCAAAGGAAAATGAATCCAAGAATGTTGAAAACATAATAAACGATTTATTAGACATGAGTATAAATAATACTTGCATAAATGGCTTAAGTTTGGTGAGGAGAATGATCTTGTTGACTTTGTTGGGCACTTCCTTGAACCAGCATAGATGAGTTAGGTAATTAGTGTAATAAAAAATTTATAGGTAGCATATTAGCTTTAGCTTTGTTACCTGACTTGCTTGGGAAGAATACACAAGTTCATTCTGAGGGTTAATTGAGACAGATTCTTAATATGAGCGACGGAGTAAAGATTCCTAAACAAGAAACGAAAATGTATATGAACTACAAAAAGAATGTCCGAGTATCATCAAACTTAAGTATGAAAGTATTAATTACTTGAAACAGTTGGGTATGGCTAGGAAAAGTATGCTGGTTAGTAGTAAACAATGGTAGTTGTTGCATTATTGGATTAGGTTGCATGTAATGGTACATCCCTCGTGAAAGTAACATCACCTAATCAATATAAGTTAAAATAAAAGTGATCAATTGAATGTAATCGAAATAGTACCTGACTAATCAAAGTTGGTACTGAAGCATGATTTTGATAAAATGTTGGTGGACATTCTCCATTTCTCTAGCATCTTCATTTTGACTACTCGATTGATCATCGTCACTAGATATATCTTCCACATATTCTTCTACGCTTTTCATCCTTAAAAAAAAAAAAAAAGAGGGAGAGAGAGAGAGTATATTAAAAAAAACATGCTTATACAAATACATGATTATTGTGATGGGGCTCACCATCTTTTATATATATGTTATATGCCTTACTAAAACCAAACATATCATAATCTAAAATAAAACTACCCTCCGATGCCATTGAAAGATTCATCCCGGTCTAATTTTTTTTTTTTAATATATAAATGGAACGATCCAACTGGTATCACTTTGGACCGGTCTGGGACAGACCGGTATCGCTGTTCTAGTGATCGGTACTGTACAGTAACTCTCTAAAGTCCTTCCAAAAAAAGAAAAGGAGAAAAGACCACTATAAAAGGAATTGACCACCTAATTGGAAACCTGTTAAGCACGAGCGGGTACCTAAAACAGAAAGCAATCCACTGAGCCTTTGTCAAGAGGAAATGGTTCATGTAAACCAATTCAAAAGATTGATAGTTTTGAAATAGAGATTACACTGGAGCAATGTCAAGAGATTGATAATTATCCAATTCAAAAGATTGACAATGAACATGGCGAAATGAAGAGAAAAGCAGACAGAAATTTTAGAAAGACAAGACAAACACTGGAATTGTGCTAAATACAACTATAGGCTAAACCCTATAGAAATAGAACCATCTGAAAAAGGGAAAAAAAAAACAATTGAAATAACAAACCCTAAAATCTAAACTCTACAAATAAGAACTACATGAAAGAAAACAAATACGATTGAATCTAAAAAAAAATTATGTGCTTACCTTAATCAGCCGTTGGTGTCGGCTGTTTTTTTACGCCGATCCGATGGTATTGAAAATTTTGTTCCTTCGTTGAGAGAGGGAAAGAGGAAATAACGATTGAACTTATTTAGTAAAAAAAACAATCAAAACAAATAAGATAATTAGTTAACCTGAGATAATTGGTTCTGTAAGTGTAGATACCCGTCGACAGGCGTCAGTCCACCAACCAAGCCACTGACAGGGGAGGATTGTTGAGATTGTAGGTGCCCGTCGGCAGGCCACCAGTCCATCGACGAAGCCACCAACGGAGAGAAGTTCAGGGAGATTTTAGAGGGATCTTGGGGGACTGGGGTGGACCACTTCCACCGACCAGTCCACCGATGAGTGGTGTGTTTTGTGAGCGCTTGGGAGGCAGGGGGGACCAGTCCACTGACTAGGCTGCCGACCAAACTAGTTTGGGATTTGACGTTTGAATTATCTATGGAAAGGTTAAGGAATTATGTAGCGAAGTTGTTTGGAGTTTGGGGGTGAGTGGTTACTAGTTGAGTGCCACCACCATGTCCATAGGACCACCTGGCAAGGTGGGGAATATGTGAGTTGGTTTGGGGTCCATACAAAACTCTGGGAATAGTATGGATCCATTGAGACTAGTGTAGGGTTAATGAGTAACGGTATGAGGTTCATAGAGACCTACATGGAGTTGTAGGAGAGAATCAGAGACTAGGTGCACATGAGTATCTTGGTAGTACTTTAAGTATCAATTAACTTAGAAGGCAAGCCTCAATCCAATGTAATGAGGACAATCAAATTAATGAGATGAAAGTTATATATAACTTCTAATTAAGTGAGAAGACATTGATAAGATGTAAGGTCGAGGCCTAACCCATAAGGGAAATAATTCACACATGTAAATAAAACAGAATAAGTAACACATGAGTGTAAGGATGAGTCATACGTAGATGTTAACTAGGTATGAGGCTGTAATTGAATACAATGAGTAGATGTTGGGATTTATGAATACCCCCAGGGCGTGATTGATTATAGTAATGTAAAACCATAATGGTGTGATAGAAAATGATCGCAAGTGCTAAATGATCAAGGATGTAAACTGTATATAGTAAAAGATGTAAGAGTAGATATGCTTATGAATAAACGTAAGGTATGGTAATGAGAGGTAATGTAAGTAATGACCTCAACTGTTCTGAATCACTAGGATCGTGATGTACAATATCTATAGTAATATGATAAATGGAAGTGCATGTGAATGATGTTTATGCTTAATAGGCATAAGTCATAGTGTTGTGATGTTGAGGCAAATGACGTAAGTCCTTGAAAGTGCATGATTGCCTTTGTTTATTTTATTTATGAATAAGCGTAGAATGTGAAATTGTGATGTCTGTGGACAAGTATGGCATGATATATGCATGTAAGGGTCTTGAGAGTACCCAAAGTATGTTGAGCATGGAAATGCGAATCCATGACGTATGATGAATTTAATGGTTGTAGATGCTTTTGTAATGGAATTCTTTCTACTTATTGCATTAGTTAAACCTAATTGAATCATAATACTACTGCATTGCATATTGCCTTCACGGTCGGGATGACCAATGGTGACTAACTCCAGAGAGAGAATGGATAACGGTAACAATGTGAATTAATGCCCGATAAAGGCACAATGGGGAAGTTATATGTGATGCCTCGGATAGCCCAAGAGAGGCAAGGTAGGGGTGAGGACCAGAGATGTCCAATAGGCCCAAATGTTTATTTATAGATTTTACTGTTGGATGTTGTGAACTGGGATGTGCCATGGGGGAAGTTCTGTGTGATGCCCTGGATGCATCCACGAAGGGAGGTTTTGTGTGATGTCAGATGTATCCTCGTGATAAAAAATAATGGTGGGACAAAAGCATCCTGTGGGTTGAGAAACCCTAAAACTGTGGTGTACAGACAGAATCCGCTGGGGTGCCTTAGCCAAATTGGTGCATATAGTCTGTGTGACATATGTAGTAGCAGTGGGGATCGAGCATGAGCATTCAGTGATCATAACATCAATAATATCATGCATACCATGTGTTTGTGCTTGACTTGTGAATTGTGAAAAAGAGATACTTGACTCTCTTGAGAATGAGCATGGAGCATACTGCATCATATAATTATGTAGATGTGAGCAAACTAGTTTGCAAGTTACCAAACCCAGTGAGTATGAATGAGAGAACTGCATAGTATGCTGATTGTGATGATGTGTTTCAACGCTCTGGTATTTAGTGAATGTTAAAGGTTGTAGCTAATAGTCGTTAAATGTGAACTTAGAACATGGTAAGATAAAGATTGACAGATGTTAAGTGATAGATTATGTAGAGGATTTCGTAGTATTGAATGGAGATTAAGACAGAGATTAATCTGATAATAAGATTAGAGTTGTTCAGATGATTAGAGTTGGATAATAATATGTTATGATTTGAACTTCATAAAGGTTAACCGTATAAATGCATAAGTATTAAGGGTTAAATCTTGATTATGATAATTCACCTATAAGGTATTCGATATTATTTACTAGTTTGTGTTTCTGAGTAAATACCCAGTTATTGCGGGTTTACTCACTGGCTTTATAGCTCACGCTCGTTGATAAATGTTTTTCAGGTTATGTTACTTACTCTAATAGATTACTGGTGGACTTGGGTAGAAGCTTCCGCATTATGAAGCTGGTTAGTAATGATCCTAGTATGACATATCTAGAACTTAAATATTATTTAGATTTGTCTCTTGTTATTCACTTGTTTGCCACCTCCTGTGGAGGGGGTGGGAGTCGCGCTGCCAGATTCTAGTGGTGACCCTAGAGGAGTATACTGTGAAATCGGGTCATGACAATCAGGCTAGGTTATCAAAATGGGTTTTAGGTTTGAAGTAGATGAGAGACAACATACATACAAGAGACTAAAATGAGAAGGAAACCTATAGAGATGTTTAAAACTCCATGAGTAGAAATGAAATAGGGAGAGAAATAACTATGGAGGGGGAATAAGATGGTTGGAGATGAGGGATAAAAAAATGATAAGGAGGGAGAGATAGGTGAAAAGGAAAAATGTCAAATGAGAAAGAGAGAAGAAGGAATCAACTGATTAGCCCAGCTCACTCTTTGGTTTGACACATACCTCACAAACTCTAAGTTAATGAGGAAGGTATGAAGCTAGGGTTTTGGGGAAGGGGAGTCAACGATTTCTCTTTTGTTTTGCAGATTTTAACGTTGAGGGCACAAACACAACGATTATGATAATAAGAGTGAGGATCCTCTGTGATGAAACACGCCTGTGATGGGCGTGTGATGAGAAACAGACCCATAAGTTTCTCATCACATGCCCATCCCAGGCGTGTTTCATCACAAAGGATCCGCGTCCTAATAATAGAAAAGGTACAAATAAAAGTCAAAAATATAAGAGTATAAATGCAAATACACTATAACATTATAAGGGTATCAATGCAAAAAAGCCGTAAAAAACTTAAAAAAGAATTATAGTCCAATGACAATAAATTTCCTGCACATGCACTAATGCCATTGCCGGTATCTAAAAAAAAAAAGGTTGAAGGTTGTCTTTCTCTTTCATTTCCCAATTAAATCATGAGTGTATTGGTAATGTATGCCTGTACGAAGCAGCGAGTATATACAACACGTCACAATGTCGTGGACCCACATTCTTCCACGCGCACGAGATCCAACGGTCCTTATCTTATCCGCATAAAGCGGAAAGCATTTCCGAGACCCAAATCTAACGGTTGAAGATCTCCTCCGGGTTTGACTGGATGCTGTCTCTGAGAAACACACATCCCGATACATATATTAAATTTCTAACCACAGTTACATCTTAACATAACCTCTAGTTAGACCGAATGCTCTCTCTCTCTTTCTCTCTCTCTCTCTCTCTCTTAAAAGGTCTTCTTTTTCCTCGTTTGATCTCCTCTCTCTCAGCGCGTGTTTCATCTTTCGCTCTCTTCGATCGTGTTCGAAAATCCTGCAAATTGTTGGAGAAAGCTTCAATCTTTCCGTTGATTTTAGCTTGTTTTTTGGGTTCTGTGTTGCAATCTTCTCATCAACACTAGGTGGGGAAACTGTTACTACTGTTTCACTGGTTCTGATGATATTCTTCATGTTTCTAGGTTTTGTACCAGATTTAGTTAATGTTTTACTTCTGAATCTTATGAATTCCTTTCGATTTTAGCAAAGTTTGTACCTTTTTTGGATTTTCTGCTAGTATAATTCTTAATTTACTGGAGATGCTTTTTTGATTACTGATTAAGCTTCTTGTATTCTGCTTGGAAAGGTGTTTTTCTTAATTTTGTAATCTAGAATTTGGTCCTGTGTATGTCTTGTTTTGAATCTTTATAGATTGTGTTGTTCTTTCACTGTTTTTAGGGATCTCTTCATTCTTTTCTTGTTTAGGCTTGTGGATGATTCATTTGTTCTGTTAGCTTTTGGATGTCGAGTTGGTTTGATTTTCTTGTCATCTTTGCTAATTATCTTCTGTTTTTAGTTTTTATTATTCTGTTCATATCCACTCATTCTTTATTTTGCAATTTCCGTAGTATCACTTTTTTTTTTTTGGGCATTTGAAGGTTATTTTTAGTCGGTATGTGGTCTATCTTGTCCGATAAGAATCTAATAATTTTGATGAATAGACATTTCTGAGTTAAATGGTTGTGCTAAATGTTTGCTACAGATATTGGGCTGAAGGAGTCGATCAGCATGCCGTGGACATCATCTTTTGTTAATTACAGCAGGAATTGTGTTCGGTTGGTGGTGTTCTTTCGTGTCATTCTGTAAGATTGGAGCTCCTCTTGTGGTGAGATCTTCCCCTCCAAGTCTTAACCTGTTGTATTTTATATCAGCGTTGTTTCACTTTGTATGTATTGAAATTCAATATCTTAAAAGTAGAAAATCTTATTAGATGCATTTCCATTTATGATCATTTGGGTTAATGAATGTGCTTATGTGTCCGTTGTCTTCTTTTCCCTTACGGATGTAATGAGGGTTTTTGGGCTAGTTATGCAGGTGAACCTTTGATTGAAAAGGGATCCTTCAGACCTTTTTTGACCTTGTTTATTATACTGGTTTTGGAGACGTGAGAATGTACATTGCGGTTAACCTAAAGAGACATCGAACAGTGAAGGAAGTTGAAAGGATTACGATGAATGTTTGGATCATTTCCTATTACCAACTAATGCAAATTTGTCAGGTAATTTTATTTATTTTTTTAGTTTTCTATGTCATATTTTCATTATTGTATTCTCATAAATGGCTTGTTATCTATTTTTTATATTCTATTGTATGGTATCTGTTAGCATTAGTTTGAATTTCTATGAAACTATTGTTCCAGAAGCTACTATATTGGCTATGGTAGTCCTGAAAATTATTGTGAATATCAATCTAATTACAATTCCTTTAAAGTTTACATTTTCTTAGACTCATGTTTTTCGACTAAAAGGATGAGCAAAGCAAATCCCCAATTCTGATTTATTTACTTTCAGATTCTCTGTGGTGTGGTTTGTGTTTTATACCTTTTTGGTCTTTGGTTAAACTATTGTCACTATTTGCTTATAAACAACTGGCACTAGTCGCTAGATTAGAATTTTTGCAATATTAAAAATTCTTATCCATGAGAAATTATTTGAAATACGATGTTATCAAGGGTCCAATATTGCACACATCCAGTCGATCCCACTTAAGAGGTCAAGTGTACCAAAAATCAGCTATCCATTTTGCAATTTCATTTTTCTCTTGGATGACATGATGGGATGGGATGGGATGGTCCTTTGTTTTGTATATGATGTATATCCAGTTGCCTTATTAATATAATTTTTTGATTCATCAAATATATATATATATATATATCTGTGTGTGTGTGTGTGTGTATGTATATATTTTGAACTTTGAAAAAAAAAAAATTCAACTAATGACATCAAATGGCTCAAATTATCTGATCAAGCTGATTTTTGGTTCACTTGATATATTAAGTGGATCCATCGGATGTTGGATTCCAATCCCTTACAACTGCAGAGAGCATATTCAATGTTCCAAATTTGATTGCTATAGAGATTTGAGAACCTATATCTAGATTTGTTACCTAAATCCATGAATCTTTTAGTAGATTTAACTGTCTATATGTGTATATTTTTGTTTCTTTATGCATTCATTTTCGTCTATACTTGAATATTTATTGAATAGAAGAGGAGAAAGAAAACTACTTGAAGATGAGCTTGGATAGAAATCAGGGGAGATTGACGAAGAGAGCTAATTGAACAAGAATCATAGCAACAGAAGATCTCACCAACCCTTTTTGGCTAATACATCATCCATCTTTTTTGCCATATCTTGTTTCTTTATAACCATTGTTTATGTTCGGTATTATTTAGATTAGTATTTGATGCATATGCACATACAAGAATAGCTTAGGGATCATCTTGGCGTGAAGCACCTGGCATCGTATAGAAAGTAATATGATCTGAATGTGATTACGTCTTGTAAAATTTGAAATAATTGCTACTATGCATTTGTAACACAAGAGTGCAATACACTCGTCACTAGTAATATGTTGTTAGTGTAAAATATATAATATTTTTTTTATATGGTTTAAATTCTTGTCAATATTGCCCATCTCTCTCATGTTTGTATGGATGCATCCTTCCAACAAAAAGCCTATAATGTACCTGTTCTTATCACCGTGAAGATGGTCATGGTTTTGTATTCATATCTATGTCATTTCTGTGGCAGGCTGAGTACTTTCGTCAACTTCTTAAGCCTGTTACGTAGTTAAACATTAGAACCCTCAAGGCAGAGAAACTGGGCTGTGTTCATTCATATAAAGGCAGTGACAAATGGAAGAGTTGCTTATGGTAGCTGTTAACGTGGGATAGACAGTTCTTTGATACCTCGTGGCTATAGACTAACTCCCTCACTTGTAGTCTCTTCATCACCTTAAGAAGCCGCATCTGACTTGTAACAATTTCCTAGTCAGGACTCAGTTTTATCAATCTGTTTGTGGTGAATTTCTTTATTTAGGACATGCAGCGTGACCAACAGTTTTACCATGGAAAGGCAGTGCCCCCTCTTGCGTATCAAGTGGGTAGCAGTTATATGTACAATGGCTCTGTTGCACCTGCCTTGGGTGGATCTTTACCTTCTAGTGCAAAGCACCCGATACCGTTTCACGGTGTTGAATTCCAACACTCTGAAGTATGTCCGAAGAACTTCATCATTTTCGATCAGAACGTTAACAGAAGCCGGATCATGTTCCACCCTGCACTAGCCCACAAATTCAGTTGCCATGGCCTCGATATCCGTACTTGCATTCAAGATAATGGTGGGAGGATTGATGCAGGTGAGGAGATTAGAAGGTCCTCCCATAAAGAGGATACCGATGACATTGATGCATTGTTGAGTTTGGAGAGAGAGGATCAGGAAGATGACGAGGAAGAAGAGGTCAGCACCGCACGTACTCTTGGAAGCCATGGAAGCAGTTCCCCTGATTCATGCTCGAGTTATGGTTCAAAACCCAGAAAGCCGAGGTTGTCTTCTACTATCCAGAAGTCATTTGGGAGGGGCAGTGGTGGCGGTACCAGCGGCTCTAACAGTGAAAAGAAACGACTGAGAATGAAGAAGATGATGAAGACACTGAAGGGAATCGTCCCTGGCGGTGACCGAATGACTACTGCTGCTGTTCTTGATGAAGCTGTTACATACCTCAAATCACTCA
>JAUPMG010000019.1:9042088-9064074 GCA_031762675.1 Pachysandra terminalis
ATTTGTATGTTCATGAATAATATATATTTTAATGAAAATATCATTTTTTATTAACTAAATTTATTATTTATATTTTAGAAGTTATTACTTAGTACTTATTAAAAAAGAAAAAAGAAAAGAAATTGGCTAAATTATGCCTACATTAAAATATTGTAGATAAAAAAATAAGTGAATTTATTTCTGCGAAATAAACAAAATTTCAGTTCGAAATTTCAGCCAATTTCAAACATTTTTTCAGCCAATTATTTAAAAAAAAAAAAGATTTGAACGAAATTTCGTCGAAATATTTCGTATGACCAATCAAAATCAATGATATTTTCAAAATTTAAAACTAAAGACGGTGCCAAATTGGATACTCCCACCCACGTGGTTAAGTTTAACGATGGAAGATTCTCGATCCTTAGAAGTGCCCACCTGAGGAATTGAAGGGGTGGATTGTCACCACAGTGTGTGAACACTTGTGGAAACTAGTATGATCTTCTACCTTTTCATGGACACGCTTGGGCTGGGTACCAAAGCCTATGCCCAAGCCTGATCCTCTTAATTTTAGACTCTCTTAGGCCATCTAAGCTCATCCTATCTATGGTTGGGCATAAGTGCTTGTTTGACTAGCCTGGCCCATATATGCCCCCAAGAACCAGTAACTGATATTGTTTTTACGTGGGCTTTTTTGTAGTTAGCAACTGGTAGTTTCGAACTTAGGGATGGCAACGAGCGGGTTCGGGGCAGGTTGTGGTAAACCCTAACCCACCCCCTAAAAGAGCCCTCCTAATATCAAACACACTCCTAACCCTATCGGGATGGGACGGGTTCACCCTCGGTTGTAAGACATACTAACAAAAATAAATACTTGTTTAAGTTAAATCCTTAATTTTTAAATATACTTATATATAAAATGTATATAATTAAAATATAGGTGAATGACAACGGGACGAGTTAAGACCGGGTTGAGGCAAACCCGAACCTAAACCAAATCTGATTTATGGGTTACCAAACCTTAACCATTAGGAGTGGGGTAGAGCGAATTACCGGTTTAACCCGTCTCATTGCCATCCCTATTCTAACTTGATTTGCCAACCCACCCAAACCCACTCATCTTTTAAATGGTTTTGAGTTGGTAGTGGTGATGCACAAACCGATAAATGACTAATTTGACAATCAAATGTCAATTGACCCAAATGGTTTGAGCAATATAAGATTCGAATACTTGACTTGCACTAACCTAAATCAAGAGTTGATCGTTCGAATCAAAGGTTTCCTTTAGAATGAATGAAAATAAAGAGAGGAAAAGACGAGGATCAATCAAGAATGCTTCAAAAAGACCACCACAGATCAGCTTTGAGAGAGGATTTCTCAGATAAGGTTCTAAATACTCAGAATTCTCATAAAATGCCAAAATGTCTGGGAATCCAATCCCTCTTTCGTATGCATCATTGTTCTTTTGTAGCCTCAGACTCATTATTTGATCGTTTATAGCATCTCATTAATACATTCAAAACGTCTCATTAATGTATACAGTCATTTATGGTTTGACTATCCAAAACGCTCCATCAGTTATACAAAAACATTTAATAAATGTATTTGAAACGCTTGGATCAGCAATGAATGTGAAGTTATTCAGCTCATGATGGATTACTCTTTCTGTAGTGATTAAGTCTTTAAATGCAACAAAATCTTCGAGGATCTTAATAAGACTTATCTCCTTGGTCCTCCATTCCTGAAAGTCTATGTTTTATTTCCCCTTATCTTTTAAGTAAATGACCTCAAATTTAGGAAATTCAAGGAATGATTGGATGTCAAGGAATGTTCCCTTAATTCATAACATTATGATTTCGAGATATCATAATGATCATTTCGAATGGCTATCTCGAAAGGTGACTTCGAGATAACAATACAGTTATTTCGAAAGATAATTCAAAATACTAATTTATCTTAAAAAGTGGACTTTGAGACAGCAAAACGGTCATTTCGAATGACTACCTCAAAATGCCTAAGATAATTATCTCATTCGAAATAGCATCATGTTGATTATCTCATTGTGTGAGATATTATACTTGTGATGACGAATTGGCCCTCTCTTGGTGGCTAACCCTAAGATGACAAATTGGTCATTTCGTGGTGGCCAACCTTAAATTACTTCTTATGAAATAATCAATGTCTCATATACATAAGTTTAAAGGATAACTCTAACCCTTAATAAATGATTCTGAAGGAATTTTCAATTAATGAGTTCTCAATACTTTGAAAGTGGGCTTTCAAGGAAATATTGATTTGAGGTCCCATCTCAAGTAGGACTCAAAAATATATATACCGATCACTTCGAAGGTGGACCTTCGAAAGAATGTTGGTCTGAGGTCCATATCAAGTCGTGCATCAGAATACTTGTTGAATACTTTGAAAGTGGACCTTCGAAGGAATATTGATTTGAGGTTCCATCTTAAGTAGGCTTCAAAATATATACTAAACACCTCGAAGGTAGACCTTCGAAGGAATGTTGATTTGAGGTCCCATCTCAAGTAAGCCTCAAAATATATACTGAACACTTCAAAGGTGGACCTTCGAAGGAATGCTAGTTTGAGGTCCATCTTAAGTAGATCCTCAGAATATATATACTGGTTACTTCGAAGGTGAACCTTCGAAAGAATGTTAGTCCGAGGTCCATTTCAAGTAGATCCTTAAAATATATATATATATATTGGTTTTAAAATAATACTACCAACACGAATGGGCTTTCAAAATATGCTACTTCGAAGGTATACTCCCAATATAAGTGGGTCTTTGAGGAAATACTTGAAGTTTTGAAGGTAATGTCTTCCTTATTTACAAGTCCATCAAATGAAATATATTATTGATCCTGTCAGAGGGCACAACTCATCATCAATATGACATTGGGTATTAATATCCTTAGGTAATACCAAATTCTTTAAAACTAACCTTATCATACGAAAATATCATTTAATATTTTAAGGACAAATGTAACTTTTCATTTTGTTTTTTAAGAAGATAATGTGTTAAGGTTGTTATAAGAAATCCCTACAATTCATCAAAATCCCTATTTTACCCCGCAAACTAGAACTCTCCCATGTTTTATCTTTTAAAATCAAGTTATTTATAAAATCCCTGTTTTTAGGCATGTGTTACCCCTCCCCCAAACTCGAACTATCCCATGTTTTATCTTTTAAAATGAAGTTATTTATCTTTTAATTATCTATGTGCATTACATCTATACTACATATAACGTGAGACGGTGCTTCGGAGAGCATTCAAAAAGTAAACTATTTTTCATAAAACTAATCTTACAATACAAAAATATCATCTAAAATTTTAAAGTTAATTGTAACTTTTCATATTTTTAAGAAGAAAATGAGTTAGGGTGGTTATAAAAGAACCCCGTAAACATAAAAAATCCTTGTTTTTAAGGCATTTGTTGTTGGAAAATAATGGGGGATTGGAACTATGAAGGATTGGATCAATCTGCACCGTTGATCAGCAAGCTTCAAAGCACGATCTAATCATTGTCTTTTAGATATGTTTCTCCCCCTCCGTTTAATATTACGAATGCTTTAAGGGTTAGTGAGAAAATGCCTTCAGGATATAATGAACCCTATGATCAAATTCATTATGATTCTCAAATGTGCATTATTTGATCACAACAAGACACTCTGTATATAAGAACTGATGATGGCAAACACTTAATGAAAGCCTTAATGTATCTCTTGATTAGATCTGGATCTACTTGGATCGAATGAATGAAAATGGCCTAGATGTCCAGTCTATTTATAGACTTTTATGTAACTGTGGCCTGGATCAAATCTGAAAGGGCATGTAACCCTTCACACATCATTGATCGGGTGTGATCTTGATCCAATGGTCAGGATCTTACATTGTATAGGTATCTAATCAGTTGACACCTGTCTAATCAGTTGCAACTCGGATCGGATGGTCTCGATCATGCGAGCACAATCAGACATGCTATTTGACAGTCTAGATCATTTGGATCCATCAAGTGTGTCCGATTGGACGCAACATGATCACCCGAACCAAGTGTAGTTCAAATCATCAGACCAAACCATCCCAATTGACCTGGTTCGACAGGGCACTACTCTAAAAGAAGAGGCTCCTATGCGACACGCTCAAAGTGAGCCTACAAAGCGCCCATTGCGCCTTAAGCGCCCTTGCACCCTCGCACACACACATGCACGTACGCGATTATTTAAAGCACCACCGACTCAAATGCAATGCACTCAATCATTCTATTTGCTTTCAAACACATAAGCTTTAGAGAGCTTACCTTTTATAAAGCCTTTACCTTTCTTGTAGTATCTGATGTGAGACAAAAGAGACTCCACAAACAAAAGCTTTCAACAAAAAACCAAATCATTTTGAAAATATCCAACAATCCTCCACCATTTGTAAAATAAATATAGACTTCATTAATATTTAAAGTAAATATAATAGCGATAAATAAATTTTACAACTTGGCATCATCGTGAAAATTCATAAATAAGTGATAAGTGTCTTTTGGATTTGAACTTTCTCTTAGTATAGACTAGTTTTGTGTTTTGATTTCCTTGCTTGAGTAGACAATTTGTAGACCTAAGAAATTGTGTAGCTAGAGATTTTACATTTTCATTGCAATTATGTTAGAATTGGGATTTTACTCTCTTAGGGTTTTGAAGTTTCTTTTAGATTGTTTTTAGGATTTTATTTTTGATTTATATTAGGAATTTAGGGATTTTTTTAATTTTTTTTTGTATTTCTAAGCCATCTTTGAAAATTATAAGTTGTAGGGCAAGTAGGGGATTTTTATATTTATTTTAGATATTGAAGTCACTTTAAGTGTTTTAAGGATTTCTTAGATTTTTTCTGCCCTAGGGAATCTTGTATTTAGGGATTTAGATTTTTTTTTTAGGTTGTAGGTTCTTAGAAATTTTCTAGGTTTATCTTATTGTATTAGGATTTTATTTAATTTGGCCAATTAAAACTAAACCAGGTAACTGGTTGAACCGAAAGATAGTGGGTGCCGAACTCCTTCCTACTCTCTTAACTAAACCTCCCTACCCATTATGGTTAGATCGTATTGAAATCTTATTTTTGGATCTATTTTTTGAGATTAATTGACCTACTTAGGTGACCATTCACACCTTAACCCAATAGATGGTGGTGATTCGAATCAACCAGATCTATCTAGGGTCCACCTAACCCAGGGTAGTTCACACTAGGACTATAAACAGGTTGGACTCAGGCTGAATCCGACATGATTCGAATCCAAAACCGATTAATTTCAAAGTGATCCAAATCTGATTAAAGATTCAAATCGGATTCATATGAGTAATTTTATCCGAATCCGATTATTTGATTAAAATCTATATTCGAATTCGACAAAGATTCGAATTCGATTAAATATCCGAATCCGATATTTATATGGATATCCAATTAAATTAACAAATTTCAAATGCTTAACAATGTAAATGTTAAGTACATTATAATACTTTTGATGAACATAGAAAGGGTACATCTAAAATAAATTGAGAAAAAAATGAAAAAATGTTTCCTTCAAATCATAAAATTACTTAAGTATCCTTATAAGTTAACATATATATAAAATTATATAAGTATCCTTAACATATATAATAAGTTACTTAATATCCTTATAAGTTAATCGGATTCGGATCTTAATCGGGTTGGATGTATATGCATCCAAATTCGAATCCGATTATAAACGGATTCGCTTATTCGAATCCGAATTCGACCCGATGGACATTTAATCGGATAAATATCCAATTTACTCGGATAAATTTATACGGATTCAAGTCAGTATCGGATCCAAATCCGATTCATTGACAGTTCTAGTTCGCACTTTATATGAGGCAAACTCCTTAAAACTTATGTATTTAAAAGCAAAGCTTTTGTCCCACATCGAATAACTAGAAGAAAGTAAAGGCTTTATATAAGGTGAGCTCCCCAAAACTTATGTGTTTAAAAGCAAAGAGAATGATTGAGTGCATCATACTTTGGTTGGTGGTGCTGTGCACCACCGTGCACGCGCGTGTGCGAGGGCACAATGGTCTTTGTAGGCGCACTTCACACACCACATCACGAGGAGCATAGGAGCCTTTTCTTTCAGAGTGTCGCTCGATCAGACTGGTTAGATTGGTTTGGTTTGATGGCTCAGACCACTCTTGGTTCGGATTGATGTTCTGATCGGACACCCTTAATGGATTTGAATGATCTGGACCGTCAAGCGATACGTCTGATCGTGTTCGCATGATCGGGACCATTCGATTAGAGTTGTACCTGATCAAAGAGGTGTCAACCAATCAGGTACCTATACAAGATGAGATCTTGACCATAAGATCTTGCACACACATAATCGATGATGGGTGAAGGGTTACATGCCTTTTGGGATTTGATCCAAGCCATTGGATCAAGATCGTACTTGTTGGTGAGCATGCACGTCTATAAATTGTTTAGGTCACATTTTCACAAATATCACCAATGGATCATATTTTGCCATGTGGTACGAATCAGTACATGACTTCACAAGAAAGATCAATCATGGTCACGATCGAAGTGATTTCGATCAGAAAAGAACTCAAAATGGCTGTGATGAAAAATTGGTCACGGTCGGGAATCGATCGGTCGTTGATCAATCGGCCATGATCGATGGTCAGTCGCATCACCTTTCGACGGTAACTATATTGACCATGACCGAAGTTGGTCGAACGGTCAGTATCTCGATCAAATAAAGGTTGACCATGGTTAATGGTCAGCTATAAACCAAAGGAGGGATCTGGCAAAGAACATCGGCCATAGATCTTATGTCACGTGGCATAATGATAAGAAGATATATGCCCGGCGTCTATAATTACCGTCAAGCACATGGCCGAGGAGCAAGATGGTAAATAGTTGCTGATTAGAATAACTGAACCACATGAGACAGAAAGTGAATGTTAGTTATTAATTGCATGTGGTAAGGGATATGTGGCATTAAGGCTTCAATGTAGTTATTATAACTATCCACGCATGTCATATTTTGAAGATGACACATGGCAGAAGGCATTAAGGCTTTAATGTAGTTATTATAGTCATCCTCAATGTCATATCTTGATGATGACACGTGGCAGTATCTTTTAAAGTTTCAAAAGTAGTTTTTACAACTACTTGTTTGTGGCGGAAGAAAGAAATCTCATGCAAAAAGGCTACTAGCTTCAGAAGCTATAAATACAAAAGCTCGACAACAAAAAAAGGCCTCCACAACTAATCAACTTGAAAGCTACACATAGCTTAGTTTCTAATCCTCAACGATCATTAGTTAACCCTTAGCTTCTGCAAGGATCTTGCTGCACCTACTTCTTACTTCGAACTAATTTTCTCTCTAAAGATCGGTAATGAAGGAATCCCAGTCGGGATATTTACGAAAACCCTCTCGATAGTCCCTTGCATGCTGATCTATGCACCCGTGAAGTAGTGTAGTCATGTACCACAATCAAAGACCAAGGAACCGCCGAAGGTTTTGTATATTCTTTGTTCATATTACTTCTTGTCTTTCCAAGTTAGACGATTTATCTTCTAAATTGTATGTTAACTCATGTTCTAGTTGTTTTATATAAAAGTGATGTTGACGGGTAAAATCAATATTTCTGGTTCAGCAACTGATCCTTTGAGATTGGGAACCACACAATTATCTGACTCAAAATCGGTCACACCTCGACCGATCTACATTAAAAACTAACTTACGCAGTTTGATTCACACTACCTGTCTTTTAGGTGAACTTGTAAAAGTTTTGGCACGCCCGCAACCCCTCGGTCACACCACCGAGAGAACTCACCCAACGGATCGGGAATAAAGGCGGATTTGGTTTTTTGGACCAACATAAATAGACTGGACATCCAGACCATTTCAATCATTCATTCGATCCAGGCCAATAAGATTCGAATGAGAGATACATCAAGTGTTTAGCGTCATGAATTCTTATGTACAGAGTGTCATGTTGTGATCAGATGGTGCACATCCGAGAATCACAATGAGATCACAACGAATTTGATCAGAAGCTTTATTGTATCCTGAAGGTATTTTCTCACTTAGTGTATTTGCAATCTTAATCAGAATGTGAGAAATTTATCTAAAAGACGGCGATTAGATCGTACCTTAAAACTTGCTGTTCAATAATACAAATTGTTCTAACCCTTCGTAATTATGGTCTTTCACTATTTTTCCAAAACGGGTTACCGTCTAACCTGCCAAATTGCCACCGCTGTAGATGGTTGATAATTTCAATCAAATTAACAACTAACAACTTTGTTCATGTAATAGCTAAGTTAACCAGGTAGCAAATTGGTTAGCCAACTATTCGGTGGACCACCTAGTTGTAAGTATCGTCTTGGCTTGAAGTTCCTGACTTTTTGAAACCACTTTTAGCGGATGACTGCTAAATCTTGCCACGTGGATAGATGAATGGTGGTGGACCGGTGGTTCTAAAAAAAGTAAAGGAATTTTAATTTTACTTTTTTTTTTTTTTTTGTTACTTAAAATGCCTTTGTCAATGAATGACTCATCACACTTCACAGCCCTCCTACCATCTTTAAACTGATGGTGCTCCATAGAAAGAGACCGATTAAAATGCAGATAAGCGAATCCAGGAAAACGGAATGAATGAGTTTTGTTGTTGATTCTTCTGCTTTGTGGGCACAAGCAACCATAGAGTTCTTTCTTGAACCTTTAGACCAAAGAAGGACCAGCTCTTAACGAGGTTGTCTTCATGACATGGACACACCACAACCTGTCACCTATCTGTTCACCCTTCTTTCTTTGATAAAGTCGTGTCTTTTCAAGAAAACGTTAGAAAGTAATGTGAATAAAAATATATATAATCAATGTAAAAGAAAGTGAAAATAATTTTATTGGTGATGTTTGGATGTTGCAAGAAGTTATATAATTATTAATAAATATTATGTAATTGTGCGTTTGGTTAACAAGAAAATCATAAAAATCTTGAATATAATTTTTAATTTTATCTTTATACCATCAGCTATATTTATGATATGTCAGCTGGTGGTGTAACTCAGTTAAGTTTGGTTTGGGTTGACGTCAACTCAAGACCAAACTGCCATTAATGAAGGTTAACCAAAAACTGAACCGAACAAACCGAATTGAGAACCGAACTTTCCAACTCGAAAATCGAACCAAATTAAAATGGAAAATCCTAAACCCAAACCAATTCAACCCAAATTGTAGTTTCGGTTCGGTTTGGGTTGAGTTAGGTCGATTTAATACAATTTTTGTTAGAATTATAGTATATATATACAAAATATTTTATTTTATATGTCTTATATAATATATAAGATATTATATATAGTACATATTATAAACTATAATTCAATCTAAATTGGTTTGGTTCGGTTCAAAACTACATACATTAGAGTTTGGGTTTCCGTTCAATTTGGTTTAATCGAGATTTCAACCCAAAACCAAACTGATCTAATTCGGTTTTATAATTTCAAAACCAAAATTGAACCAAATATCTAGAAACCCAACCAAAGTTAGTTTGGGTCAATTCGATTTCAGGTTTACTTAACCCAAGTTGCACCCCTAATGTCAACCCTTGTAAATTTTGATGTTTAAGAAGGGCAATGTAAGAAGAAGACAAAAAAATAACTTTTCTCACGATGCATTTTCGGGCTACTCTCGCAATAGAAAAAAAGTGAGTATTTCATCATTCATTTTCTCACAAAATAAATGGGCCCCACTTTTTCTTTCCTATTCTTAGAAACGAAATGCATGCTGGATACAAGAAAAGTGTGCCTTCTAGCATATTTTTGCCTCTTCTTGTCAATCAAACAGGACCTGGACCTGAAGGGATTCAAATTATCTATGGATCCTCCCGGTAAAAAGAAGGAATAGGCAATGAAAACCAACCGCATAGCCGGACATCAAACAATCTCACATGATCAAAAAAAAAAAAAGATTAATTTATGTTGACAATGTGTTGGCCATATCAGGCATAGTTAATTGGCTGATTTTCATGAACTATTGTTCGTTCCCTTTACAAGGAGGACCTTAGATGATTTGAATCCTTCTTAGAGGGGTCTATCTTTATTTTTATTTTATTTATTTATTGATTTCTTTATAGGAGATTTTTTTAATATAAATATTCCTCCTAAGAAAATGGAGGAAAAAAATTTACAAAAGAAATAAAGGGATTATTCCCATACCATAGAATATTTATCTTTTAAGTTATATAAAAAGATGATATTAAAGCCCAAATTGAAATATGGTTCAAAACTTTAACCAAATGATGCAGCATCAAATCCCAAAATTTGCTAAAATGATGGGTCGTGGGTCAGAGAATTCTTATAGTAAATTGTCATTCTTTAAAAAAGGATAAAAATATCCATCTAACTTGAAATTATGTTCGAAAGAATCATTTTATAGACTTTTTCTTATCAGACATAACTTTTAGACCTTGAATTTTAAGTCCTTTTTCACATCAAAACTTTTCACATAGAAGTCCTTCCATTTGTTTCGGCTTTTCTCCAGCGAAAGGGCAACAAAGAATCTGATAGCCCAAAAACCACACAACGTGGCACGAAACCGCGTCACCTATCCTTGGAGAACACATCTTTTTAGAAAAGTCACATATTCGTTTCAGATTAGCTTTCCTCGTAATCAATCATATAAAGCATTTTATATTCAGATTTTGATAAATGTAATGATAGCCGTTGATAGCGTTGACTATAGAGCGGGCTATATCCGGTCAACCACTGAAGCATCCATAATTTGGGACCGTTGAAGAGGAATTTGCCTTGTGTATCTCCTCTAGTTTTATGGGACCATATTAGGGTAACCGTTAATAGAAGTTTAAATAACAACTAGCCGTTACTCAAACACCAATAGCACGTGCTCTCTCTCTCTCTCTCCTCTCTCTCTCTCACACACACAAGCATGAGAACCAATTAGGATTAGAATTGCAAGTATAACTTAGATCAAAAATAACAAAATCATCCTGTATAAGCATCTATCTAAAGCTATCTTTTTAAAGTTGTTAGCTATCGTAATTAGCGAACTCTCCAAATGACCATATTGGAGACTTGGGTTCGATTAGAGTTGTAATTGAGTCGAGTCGAGATTTAGCTAGTTCGGCTCAGGCTCGAAAACCTTGAACAAGGTTCAGGCTTGTTAAAAAAATTTGAGCTTAATTTGGTTAAAATATTTTGAGCTCAAACATGACTCATAAAAAGCTCAGCTTGTAAAAGGCTTGGCTCGTAAAAAAAATTAGCTTAATTCAAATACATTAATATTATAATTGATAATTGTTATTATATATAATTACCAAACATATATGTTTAATATTAATACCTAAATATATAGTGTAAGCCATATAAGAATATGGATGTATAAGCTCATATACAAATTCAAATGAGTTTTAACCAGTCAAGCCTATTCAAGTTCGGCTCAATCTTGTTAAGATAATATGCTTCTTCTTTTTTTTTTTTTTTTCAGACTTAGGTTTGATTTATGAGCATATTTATCAAGCTTAAACTTAGCTCATACGAGGAGAACCCATGCTTGAGTCGACCTAGCTCAGCTCGTTGAAAGCTCCAAGTTTGAATTCCCCACCATGCTCACAGATTGACTTCCATCTTTCTGTATCTTCCTAATACATTATGATAAGGAGTCCACAATCTATAGTCTCCTACACTTTAGGAGTTTACAGTTCCTCTCCTAATATTTAGGATTGTTTCATATTCTTTGGGTTCTATGTGAATTTCAGATATTGTAAAGCTTTAAGATTCAATATGTTGTATGTGTAAACCAAAAGCTTAAGCTGTTAGAGAACGACACAACAATGTATATCAAACGGTTCAAAACTCTCCCGACTCGCACGTGTGGACTCTGCACGGGAACAACACATCCGTAAGAAAATATAAGGCATCGAGGCAAACACACACCTACACAACAACAAATCCGTAGGTAAATAAACGCACAAATACATACCCCCAAACACTCGACCTCCCGCTCTGATACCATGTAATTTCACAAATACAATAAAAGGTTTGAAGGATTTTCTCCGACACTTTTTGTGTATTTTTGTATATATATATTTATTAAATAATTGTTTGTTGTATTTTTTAGATTGGAACACGTGGACACCTTATCACATTATAACTAACAATATAATTGGCAAGTGATTGAAACATATTACATTTCAATATCCTGGATACAATTCACTAATCTTTTTTTGTATATTTATTTATTTATAACTTGGATATAATTTAATAATCTTTTCATTTATTTATTTATTTTTGATAATCCGTTCATTATTCTCTATATAGAAGACGACTTTGAAGTCGTGGCCCGTTATCAAAACGGTAATGTGTCCTTTAATCAAAAACCCTTACTATAAAGTACTTGAACTGTCATTTGCTGTATAGCATTACAAACGGCCGTTAAGCAACGGTAATATATTCTCTTTCCAGATGCCAGGTGTCACAATCTAAGTCTAAACTGTTTTTGGCCTTTCTCGATTAATAACAGACATCCGAGCACTCCCCATCCCACGTTTTAACTACTTTTTTGACACCGGAAAACGCGGAAATAGCGAATTCAGGGCCGAAAGACCAAAATACCCTCTCCACTAAGAATATGTTGTTTCCATGATGCTTTAAATGACGTGAATACCCATACTGAACCCATACAATTACATCGCCCTCGGCCAGCAAGAAAACCTTATAGGTGAAGAAACCGAAGCTTCTTACCGTATATAAATATGAGCAAAACCAATCAACATTCGTTCAAATTAGAGCTTTAATGGGGAAGAAAGACAAGAAAGGGTGGTCTTTCAAGAACAAGGATTCATGGCCATGGCGATTTACCAGCTCTGCGTTTAGATGGAAACGCCTGGATTTCAAAGTTTCCATTTATGATGATATTCTCTTTAAGATTGTTTCTGTATTCGAAGCCATTGTTCTTGTCTCCACCCTCTGCTTCTTCTTCCTCTGCTGTGGTTGTCACATTTGATTGATTCATTTCTCTGTTTTCTTTTCTTCTTTTTTTTTTTGTTCTTTTTTTTTCTGTAATTTTTCTTTTCAATGGAGACTCCATACCCAAAACCCATAAATCCTAATCAGACCCGTGTGGGTTGGATCGGCATAGGCGTCATGGGTGCTTCAATGGCTTCTAGTGTTCTTTCGGCTGGTTATGCTGTCACTGTGTATGCTCGGACACCGGCGAAAGCTTCTTGGTTGCAAGAACGAGGTGCCCATCTCGCCAATTCTCCGGCTGACGTTGCTTGGGTGAGCGATGTCGTGTTTACTATTGTAGCGCACCCATCAGATGTTCGTTCTGTGGTACTTGGCGATGAAGGTGTGTTATCGGTATTGAAAGAAGGTGGGGTTGTTGTCGACACGACGAGCAGCAAGCCGGTGCTCGCTAGAGAAATTGCCGCGGTGGCGCCTGAAAAGGGGTGTTGGGCGGTTGACGCTCCGGTGTCCGGCGGCGATATAGGTGCCAGAGATGGGAAAATGGCGATATTTGCAGGTGGGGATGGTGGAGTGGTGAGGTGGTTGTCGCCATTGTTTGAGTTAAGTGGGAGATTGAATTATGTGGGGGAGACTGGTTGTGGGCAGAGCTGTAAGATTGCGAACCAGATTACTGTAGCTGCGAATATGCTTGGATTGACTGAGGGGCTGGTGTTTGCGGAGCGAGCTAGGCTTGATTTGAGGCAGTTTGTTGAATCTATGAAGGGTGGTGCGGCGGGGTCAATGGTGATGGAATTGTTTGGGGAGAGGATGATCGAGAGAGATTTTAGGCCAGGTGGGTTTGCAGAGTATATGGTGAAGGATTTGGGAATGGGTGTGGATAGGGTGGAAGAGGAGGATGTGGTGGTGTTTCTTGGAGCTGCATTGTGTAAGCAGCTATTTTCTGCTATGATTGCTAACGGGGATGGAAAACTTGGTCTTCTTGTTACGGTCAGTGGATCAATGGCAAATGAAATCTTTGGTCTTTTTCCTTCTCTCGCATGGAATATTTCTTGGGTTTTTGGACGTTTTGGGATTTTTATAGTTAAAAAATAAGAGTAAACTAATTTGATCCTTCTGAACTGTTGTTATTATGTTCTTATTTATTTATTTATTTGAGTCACATTTGTTAGTCGTGTAAATACATTTGTTGTATTGAGTTGTGTAATGCTCTTTTGAGACTGAATTTCAGTTTAATTCTAGTTTTAATGGATATCTAAATTATATGTAACTTATTATCTTCTCAGAGATCTAATATTTTGACAATACCATTTGAAACTTTATCTTATTGATTAGAAATTCTGGGTGAAATGCAACGTGAAGAAATTTTGGGTGAAAATGCAACCAGATAGGCTGAAATCAAGTGTCACGCCTCGGATCCCATTACACAAATCTCAATGTGGGTTGATAGGGATCACGAGATGAGACCTTCAGGTTCCCTACCGTGGAGTGGATCACCAAACAAAACACTAATAATAAAAATAATATTAACCTTTATTAAAAATCATTAAAGTGCGGAAGCAAAAACATAAATTAAGTTAAAACTCATGGCTTCAGAACAACCTACAAACCATAATGAAGTAATGAATTAAATCCATCAAGTCTACATTTCCACCCAACATGGTCCAACAAAACAATTTCTAATAATCTTTCTAAAATCTGAACTAAAAGGAAGACCAACATCTAGTCTAAGTCCTTCCACGTCACATCTCTACTTGCAACATGAATAAGTTGCGTGAGCTTGGAATGCCTAGTAAGAGTCAATTCTGTCATCCATCCTCATGGAATATCATTAGTCCAACTCAACATAGTAATATCATGGTAATTGTATGAAAAGAGATACACTCATACATCATCACATCATAACACAATTCCTAGCATCATATCTACATCATTACATGAATATTACAACCAGCGAGAATAAATGAAGTATATCATAAGAGATGTAGAAAACACAATGAATAATGAATGAATGAATGTTATGACCTAAGTCACCAGAACGCAGAGCGGGTGCGAGAGCGAAAGCGGGAGCGAGAGCGTCAAACTTGAAAATAACTTGTGCTCCAGAGCGCCTATATATATATATACAATTTGTATATATATATATACATATAAACTGTACTTCATGTACAAAGATATAGCCATATTTATCAACCTAATTTAACATTTTTTCAAAATAAAACTCACTTATTTTTGTATTTTTCTAAAAAACCTCTAAAATAACAAAAATATTGATTCTTTTTTCAAACTTTAACCCTTAAATGTTTTTAAAATATCCTAAATTATCCCATTTTATCATTTACCCATCTTTTTCCAAACTTTAACCCTAATTGTTTTTAAAATATCCTAAATTATCCGTTTTTAAATTTTAAAAATATCAAAACTTACCCCATTTTTCAAAAATATCAAAAACTTACCCCGTTTTATGATGAGCGGATTGTGTGACTTAGGTTATGACGATTAAAAACACATTCAATGCAACACGCAATTATAATGCTAATGAATGCGAAGGGATGCTAATTCCGATGTTTAGCTAGTTTTCCAAGTAACTCGTACTTGGTATACTGTTGTAGTGGGTGTTTTTGTAAGGAAGTCACCAAGTGTAATATTACTGGCCGACGAGAACCTAAATCAACGAGTGACAGTATCCCGTCTCTAGAAGAACCAAAGAGTCAAACTAGTGGACCGTCAAGGTGTTTGAGATTCTCCAACCCCTAGGGCTCTAATTGCGATTATGGCTGAACCTTTTGTAAGCTGCCCAAACATGGATCAAGTCAGACGTAGCTCAAGGTTTGGTAATTTTGGCAGAGGTCTCTCCCCTTTTTTCATCATCCTCCCGAATGAGGGAAGTGAGCCACTATTTATAGCTTTTTGAAGAGAGTTAACTGTAGTTAGAATTCCTAACCATATTTTCTGATGGTGGTTAAAACGTTCACCTGGGGTAGTACGCATCATGTACCCCAGTCTCTTAGGTGGACCAATCATGAGTCGTTTGGATTATTACAGGTTTGTCACTGAGAGACCGTGACATGGCCTATAACCCCAAATATGACCAAGTGTTAGCGAGCCTCATGACACCTTGATATGAGTGTTGGCGATCGGTATATATAAGTGGTAATGAAAGCTGTTTAGCCTTGGCGTCATCAAGACTGTCTAGTCTTGACTCCATTGAGGCTACAAGTCTTAGTACTTTTGAGGTCCTCTAACCTTAGTACTTTCGAAACAGTGCAACCTTCTACGTCATCAAGGTTCCCTCTGGACGGAGGTAGTATCTCCTTCTACATCTTAGAGCTTTGCTCTAGACGGAAGTAGTATCACCTTCTACGTCTTAAAGTTTCGCTCTAGATGGAGGTAGTATCACCTTCTACGTCTTAGAGCTTCGCTCTAGACGAAGGTAGTGTCTCCTTCTATGTCTTAGAGCTTCGCTCTAAACAGAGGATAGTATGGCCTACGACGTCATCGAGCAACGCTCCAGACGGAGGATAGTATTGTCTACGACATTGTTGAGATCACTTTAGACGGAGGATGGAATCGCCTAGGATGTCATCGATCATCGCTCTAGATGGAGGATATCGCCTATGGCGTCGTCAAGCATCACTCTAGACTGAGATATGTATTGCCTTCTACGTCGTCGAGCATCGCTCTAGATGGAGGATGGTATTGCCTACGACGTCATTTAGCATCGCTCTAGGCGGAGGATAGCATCGCTCTAGACGGAGGATAGTATTGCCTACGACGTCATTGAGCATCGCTCTAGGCGGAGGATAGTATCGCCTACGGCGTCATCAAGTATCGCTCTAGATGGAGGATAGTATTGCCTACGACGTCATCGAGCATCACTCTAGACGGAGGATATCGCCTACGACCTCATTGAGCATCGCTCTAGACAGAGGTAGTATTGCCTTCAACGTTATCGAGCATCGCTCTAGACGGAGGTAGCATCGCCTTCAACGTCGTCGAGCATCGCTCTAGACGAAGGTAGTATCGCCTTCAACGTCGTTGAGCATCGCTCTAGACGGAGGTATGTATTGCCTTCTACGTCGTCGAGCATCGCTTTAGACGGAGGTATGTATCGCCTACGACGTCATCGAGCATCGCTCTAGACAGAGGATAGTATTGCCTATGACGTCATCGAGCATCGCTCTAGACAGAGGATAGTATTGCCTACGACGTCATCGAGCATCGCTCTAGACAAAGGATATCATCAACGTCTTACATCATCCAGGGCTGTCATTCTCCTTCAGGTGTAAATTCATATCGACGTGTTCACCGAGATGCATCTCTTTGATAAACTTGAGGCGCACCTCTAAGACTTTCAAGAACCCAAGGGGTTGTCTCATCGATGGTGGGCTCCCTCGAGTATGACTTGAGAGGATGTCACATCATAAGTGGGGCTCTCAAGAACCGGAGGGGTTGTCCCATCGCAGGTGGGTGCCCTCGAGTATGACTTGAGAGGATGTCCTAGCATAAGTGGGGCTCTCAAGAACCGGAGGGGTTGTCCCATCGTAAGTGGGTGCCCTCGAGTATGACTTGAGAGGTATTTCTACACCGGCATCCTGCTATAAAGGGGTTTGGCATCCCGCTATGGAGTACTTGTTGATATTATATTCATTGCATATTCATTGTAATGTTGATCATCCTGTGATTTATGTAATATAGGGTCATAACGGTAGCGCACTACCTTCTCCCTATATCTATGTCTTGGTCGTATATTCTGTGAACCAGTTCCTCGAACCGACTGCGGTTCTTCCTTAGGAAGTTCCCAAGGGTTATCCCCATAGGTATCAATTGGGATCTTGCTACGTGTCAATCATAGTCCTGACACGTGGTGCCCTTACCATTTTTCATATCTACAACTGCTCACTCTTGTCGTATCTCGTAACCTCACCTCCCACGTGTACATCGTGGTTTTGTACGATTTTCAACCTACCGGGATCAATTCCCGTAGCTATTTCTCGACTACTTTAGGGGTTTTTCCCAAGGAATCCATATGGGAGCATCCATCACAGTTTAGGATCTTACACCCAAGGAGTTCACACGGGGAATCATCCTTTTAGTAACAGAGATAATGATAATAAGTTTGTTTCACGGGGCTCAATTCCCCAAACCAATTCATCTAAAATCGACATAACGAAGAATCTCGATTCAAACCTTTATCCGTCACTGTTCGGTTGATCGGACGAGTTATTCAATACAAACCTCTATACGTCGCTACCCGATTGACCGGACGAGCTATTCAATACAAACCGGTAGGATTTCCAGTGATAATATCTTTCGGAAGCTATCCGTGCACTCATACACACAAATAACCCGCCGGATGCAATCACAGGCATCCTTTCAACATATCAGTATGATCACCAATGATAGCACCCTTCGAAGCTATCCGTGCAACCATAAACATGAATAATCCGCTGGATGCCATCACGGGTATCCTTTCCACACAAGTACATAATAGGTCACATGTTTATAAGATAGATCAAACAACATAACATCAACATTACATAAATCCAATCACCAAATACTTGGAGTCACAACCCCAAGTCAAGGTCAAGTCAATAGGTGAAGTGATGGATACAAGCATCATGAAACATAAAGGTTGATTCCGGCAGGTAGGCTCAAGCCTTCATATCAAACCTTGACTCCAAGGATAGTGTCCCAAGTCATATGGTACAATTCTCAAACCAAAACCCATCAAAATCCACTATGGGATTCCATCGGTAGGCTCATTGGTGTACCGGTGCCTACCGGTGGGTCCAAACTAGGCCAATTTAGGTCCCTGTTGGTAGGCTCGCCGGTGTACCGGTGCCTACCGGTAGAAACCCCTCTGTGTTTTTAACACCTTGTCGACAGCTCCACCGGTGTACTGGTGGGTGTCGATGGCTCGCAATCTAGGTATTTCTGGGCTCCCGAAACCTTACTTTTTGATATCAAAACCAATCTACGTCATCTCTAACAATCAATAATCATCACAACAATATTTCACCGATTAAGTAATGCCAAGCATCATATTGCACAACAACTACGATTAATATGCATCGAATCATAACATCAATATGAATCTATATCTAAACATGGCATCATAAGGGATTATACATAGTGATCAACTTATGAGATATTAATCATCACACTAGAGACATATGATCATGCTTTCAATCACAGAAAAACAACCACGATCTTTCAGGAAGACTATACAGAAAATGAAACTTACTTTAAGCTTGATCCGATTTGCAATACTCTTCCTTTCTCTCATTCTCTTCTTCTTCTCATCTTCTCTTCTTCCTCTTCTTCTTCTCCAAGCAATCTGACAGCTAGGGTTTTCTGCTCTAACCCTTCAACTCTCTTTCTTATTATTCTCCCCCTCTCTCATCCAATTCTCTCCCAAGGAAATCTGGTCGTATGGAAGTTTAGGGAGAAGATATGGCAACTTCCTAACTTCTCTCCCACCTTCCATCCCACGAACACCCTGTTCCCATTTTCGTTTCTAATTTGAATTACAATTACTAAATAATTAATTCCCTAACAATTCCCTCTTATTACACCTTAACCCCAAGAGAAAACATATGCTTAGTAATTAACCCAATGCTCTAATTAACCCATAATCTAACACTATTAATTACAGGAAATTACCAATTACTCCTTATAAATCTCTTATTAATTACTTCATTAATTAATTTATTTTAATTTATCTCAATTCAATTATTATATTTAATTTTTGGATCCGGGTCTCTACACTAAGTAGATAAAGACAGAAAAAGTATTGAATATCTAGAAAACTGTAGATATCTTGGTGAAGCATACCCTTTAAAGCTCAACAAGAATGCAATTTTCGTTTGTTGTCAAAGTCATTTATAAGGTCAATGTTATTCAAGGTTTTTATTATTGGGATCCTGGATCGGACGGGTTCGAGCCGATTCTGATCCGGATCGCCGATTCGATATTAGATCGGCCAATCCGTATCGGTATCGGTTGGATCAGTCTGATCCAAAGCCAATTGAAATAAATGTTGGATTGGTTGGATCGGTCCGATCCAATAACTGTATCCGACCGGATCAGACAATCCGTATTAGTATCGGTTGGATCGGTCTGATCCAAAGCCACTTGATACATTAGTTGTATCGTGGCTCGGGATTGGACAGGTCTTGGCCGATCAGTTTGATTAACCAGTTTTAAACATTTCAAAGCTCAACGCACCGTCTGTCAAAAAAAAAAAAAAAACATAATATTTCTGGAAATATAGTTCATTAATGCTTACCACATGTAGCTGTTGTGATACAGGACATTATAATTGAAACTTAACTCACTCCTGTTGATGATTACTCTATGATGCTGCAATCTTCAGTGATACATAAGAGGTAAATGTGAAGTGTGTGGCACTGGAACAACCACTAGAGCTTCAAGCTTGGAATTACATTCACCCATTAGAAATTGTTTACAGTGAGATCCATGAGAGCCTTGATGTGACCACCCTCAATAAGAATCTATTGAAACTCTTGAATTCATATTTCATATCCAGATACTTCTCTAGAATTCAAGTGTCATGGAACCTTGACCACTCTCAATAAGATGCAGTTGTTTTACAGATTACTAATTCAGAAATATCTGTGTACTAAAATTTAAGTCTCACAGAACCTTGCAATGTATTCCTCTACTTATATGGTTATCCTCGGTCTTGGACAAAGAAGATAACTACCTTACAATGTTCATGATTATTCAAATATGCTTAGCTTGAATTACTTGATCTGCACGTTATATAGTTTATGCTAGGTGATATACTGATATCCTGGGGCGGCATTATGTATATTTAAAATAATTGAGTGAGAATAGGGTGAGGACTTTGGATTGGAGCTTCCTCTTGGGGGAGGCGGATATCTTCTTTAAGATTCTTGTCACGAGCAATAGCAGAGCAAATGCCATCTTTGAAATTCTTCGGTCCCTTTTTCATCGAGTACTGAAATTGCCATTTAGTCAGTTTCCAGCTTTTATCAACTTAAATGTGTCATGGCCATTTCTGATTAAGGTTTTATGATGTTCCTTGGCTTAGAGATATATTCATATTTCAACTCTTGATCAAGGTACTGATAGCAAGACCGGCACAAAATTAGAATGGTCATGGACCTTTGGCTTGTATTCATATTGTAATTCCCTTTGTTTTGGTTTACAAGTAAAGTATTCCATGGAAGTTCCACTGATCCACTCCTAAATGGACAAAAATGGCCCCATAGTCATCGCAGCCAGAAGCTTTGATCTACAGCTGCCAGAAGGTTTCAAGAAATAACTTCACCTACCAATAACTTTGACCTCAGAAATGACTTTGCCAACACTTTTCCAACAAGCTGAAATTGCATTCTTGTTGAGCTTTAAAGGGGGTATGCTTCACCAAGATATCTAAAGTTTTCTGGATATTCAATACTTTTCTGTCTTTATCTACTTTGTTTCAGGTTGCATTTTCACCCACAATTTCCTGTCTAATCAATGAGAATTCCATTAAAGGAAGATAAAGATTAAGATGGTATTGTCTGAAACAAATTACTTCAAGAATATAGCAATCAAAGGGTCACCCCCAAGAAGACCAGATTAATTTCTTACCAAATTCAGATGCTATTTCACTAAAATCAAATTCACAAGATCATCTAATGTATGTAAAACTGAAATCAAACTGAAATACAGACACAAAAGGGCACTGCACAATTCCATACAACAAGTGGCTTAACATATCTAACAAATGTGACAGAAGTTCAGAAGGACCAAATTTGTCTACCCTATCTTCCAACTATGATAACCCCCAAATATCCAAAAGCACAAAAAATATCCCATGAGAGAGAGACTATGACAACCCCAAAACATCCAAAAGCACAAAAAATATCCCATGAGAGAGAGAGAGAGAGAGACTATGACAACCCCTAAACATCCAAAAGCACAAAAAAATATCCCATGAGAGAGAGAGAGAGAGAGAGAGAGAGAGAGAG
>JAUPMG010000019.1:9087140-9098081 GCA_031762675.1 Pachysandra terminalis
AGTATCCAGCCGTGGAAGCGTTCCTTCCAAAGATCAGATCTCAAGAATTATATCTCGCATTCAGGAGGAGATTGAGGTTGTCAAACTTGATGGACGTTTGACACTTCTTGTCTTGCGTGAAGTTGGAAAGGTTTTGCTCCTGCTTGCGGAAAGAGCCGAGTACCAGGTTTTTCTCTTTCCTTTTTCCTTAATATTTTATGAAAGGCGACACTAGTGACATATTGTTTCTTGTGCTTTCCCTTCAAAGTATGGCATTGATAAACTACTGGTACTTATATTTTTCTTGCAAAATTTTCTTTTCTTTTTATTGAATATATAGCATTGGGTTAAACATGGCATTTGTCTCAGTTGTAAACTAGCACTGAAGGAAAATGTTCTGAAATCCAAACCAGATGCTAGCCTGATCAGAGAGCTGATCCGGTTTAACTCCAGGCCAATCCAGGTAGAATTGGCTTTTGTGGCAAAAGCAGATTCTTCTGAGAAAACCAGAAAAAAAATGAAAATGCCAGAATGACCTGTTCAACCACTCTGGTCACACTGGGTCGTTAGGTCTGTGCTGGTTCCTGGCTCCTGGGTCAACTGATTCAACTAGCTGATCTGGCTGGTACCGGGAACTAGGTATTGGAAGGGACATGGCCAGTACCAGCCAGATGGTCCAGTCAATAGAGGACCCAAATTTTACTTAACAATTTCTAAAAAACATCTGAAAATTGGAAAAGCCATTTGTGTGTCTACTGTCTTCCAAACAAATCTAGAACCAAAACATATAATATTACAAGACATCCATTGACTTTCATATGCTTCTCTAAATTAATTTCACTTTCATAGGAGATGAAATTCAGACACTAGTCTCCAAGGATAGACATGTGGTGATGTCATCCATGAGATAGCTGAGAAGGAATCTCCTTCTATCTCTAATGACTCTTGTGCCTCTCTCAATCCAATCACCAGTGTTAAGATCTCAGCTCGTGTGGAATCACCCTCTCCAATTGGCCCAGAAAATGCTTTTATGATCTGACCCCTCATCCCTGAAGACACCACCAACGACTGATGGACTCTGGATGCCCAGGGACGATCCAACAAAACTTCAGAAAATGCTTTTATGATCTGACCCCTCATCCCTGAAGACACCACCAACGGCTGATGGACTCTGGATGCCCAGGGACGATCCAACAAAACTTCATTTGATGAATCCCCACACTGGGTGAATCCAAACTGAAGTATGACGTGGATGGCTTGGAGATGTAACTGCAATAGTGATCCATCCTTTCAAAATCAGTGTCACAGAATAATCTTTAAACTCCTAATGTACTGCTATCCATGATGCAAGCGAAAGCATGATGAAGTCAATAACTGTGCCACATTGTTCTGCCTATCGTCAAATATGCATCTGTTCCTCTCACTCCATATGGCCCACAAAATAGCAAAGTAGGCGTCTGTTCCTCTCATACATCACCTTCTCAACACCAGTCTTTATTTTTGAAGATTCATTGGTTTTTTTTTCAAACCACCCAACATATGGCCAAAGGATAAAGAATATTTTCTATGTCCCCCCCTCTCCTTTGACTCCAATTATAAAATATCTTATCGAGGTAGTATATCATTTGGCGCAAAAAAGGATACACATCGGGATACGTATTGGATACATGTGGATACACTGTAAAATCATGGGTATGGTGGATACGCAAGGAAAATGATGGATACATAAAACAAGACTCATTTATATGCAAAGATAAGCTAAAAGTATGATAAATTGACATGTTTTTAATATGGTACACCCACACATAATACATATATTAACTTGGAAAACAAACGCTACGCGACTAGGTGCATGAGAATTTTAAAAAACCTTCAATAAGTGTAAAGAAAAGTCATTATATATCACATAAACTAATAAATCATTAAAACATTTATTCATATCTCATGTAATATATTCATAATATTTGTTATAGGATGATATTTATTTTTAAGATGCAAAATGTATGATCAATCAAGTATAAAGCCTAATCTAGGATGACATTTTGTATTTTTATTTAAAAAAAAATTTAGAAACTTTTGAATCATTTATTTAGAAATATATTTTTTTTTTAATATCCAAATATTTTTTTCAAACATTACAATTAATCTATTAAGCTGACATATCAGCCTTAGATTCATCTTATGTAGAAACTTTAGGTCAAAACAATATTGTTTAATATATATATATATATATATATATATATATATATATATTTTGTAAAAAAGGTGATTTATTATTTTTCAAAAAATCTCTAAGAACATTGCATATTTCTTGAAAAATAGGTAGCTAGATCTATAGATTTCAAAGTGAAATCCATAGATCCATGTAATAAGATTCCAAAACATGCTTTAGACAATAGACATAAAGAGTATGATTGAGAATGAAAACAAAAACTCTTACAATGCATACCTCAAAAAATAATGCAAAAAAAGGAAAGAGCTTTTAAACTCCAAATAAATGTTCTCAATCAATTATGAAGATTTTGGGACGAAATTGGTTGTACTTTAGTGGGGTTTGTTTTTTGGTTGGGGATAGGAGGAGAGTCGAACAAAGAAGTGAATGTTGTATCTAGTGTATTGGTCGATATATTGTAACATATAGGCTGTATTGACTGATACGATTGAATATTACATATATCGATTGATACCGTGTAGAAATTAACTTATCTTAAAATGCACCTGTGTATCGTGCCGATAGTGTGGATATCAGATACTTATTGACTAATTGTATCGACGGATAAGATAACATATTTTAAACCATGATTATGCTAGTCTAGGTTCTTGGCAATCAATCAATGTCAAGCTTACCGGAAAAGAAATATTGAAATCTGTTAGAGATAGTGGTTCATATTCACTAGTCTCAAAATCCAAGGGGGAGGGAGATTGGTGAATATGCCAAGTATGTTGAGAGGTGGTGGAAAATTTTAGTATGAATGATGCTAAACCTGTAGGCACACCATTGGCAAGCCATTTCAAATTATCTTCTAGACAATTGCCAAAGACAAAAGCATAAATTGAAGATATGTCCAAGGTGCCATATGCCAATGCTGTAGGTTGTTTGATTTATGCAATGATATGCACCATTCCTGATTTAGCACATGCAATTAGCATGGTGAGCATTGGAAAATCCTAGAAGAGAGCTTGGAAGGCATTTAAGTGGATTTTCAGTTACTTGAGTGGTACAACTACAACAATTTATGACATTATGTTTGTGAGACAATAGAGTTCAGTTTCAGTTGTGGGGTATGTGGATGCAGATTATGCAGGTGACTTAGATGAAAAAAGGTCTACTATAGGTTATGTTTTCTCACTTGTTGGTGCATATGTTGGAGATCCATACTGTTGCATTATCTACTATTGAAGCTGAATACATGGCAGTGACTGAGGCTGCAAAGAAAGCATTGTGGTAAAGGGGCCGGTCAAGGAGCTTGGGATAAAACAAGATGGAGTTCAGTTGTATTGTGATAGTCAGCATGCCATTTACTTGGCAAATCACCAGGTATACCATGCAAGAACGAAGCTGTGAGGTTTTGTAAGATAAGGGAGCTGGTTACTACAAGTGAAGTAATACTTGGAAAAGTTCACACTTCAAAGAATGCAGTTGACATGTTGACAAAGCCTATTCCTATAGACAAGTTCAAGCATTGCTTGGACTTGATCAATATCTCATGATGCTAGAAAGTAGGTGTACCTCTACCCTTATTAGTTCAAGTTGGAGGCATGAGGTTATGATATCTTCAATGTGGTCGAATATTCACTAAGGTGGAGATTGTTAGAGATAGTGGTTCATATTCACTAGTCTCTAGATACAAGGGAGAGGGACCTGAGGGGCCGCAGGTAACTCGTTTGTGCCTGGTCAAACCATAGGTTGGGCGGTGCGGAGGACGAAGCCCCTACGGTATAGTAAGGGTATATTGGGGATTCTTTCTATATATCAGGTAGGAGTATGAGTTGTAACCCTAATTCATTATTTGACATAGTGGAAACTTCTTCTCTCCCGTGGACGTAGGCTAAGTTGAACCACGTATATCTGTGTGCATATTCTTGATCTTCGGTTTTCATTAATATTGCGTGATAATGAACAAGAAGATCTAGTTGCAAACTGATAATGAAAATGGTGTTCAATCATCTATGAAAATGTTCCACAAAGCTGGCATCTGCTGGGAATTTTCATTATTATTGCTTGATAGCGAACAACAAGATCTAGTTGCTAACTGATAATGAAAAATGTGTTCATTCATCTATGAAATTGTTCCAGAAAGCAGGCATCTGCTGGGGATAGATCAATTTCTTCTGATGAGGTGATCAGTCGTCAGAAAATTTTTAAGCTTGCATTACACATAAAGAAAGTCCACTTTGGAATTGACTGGAGCGTTCCATATCATTTAGGAGGGACAGAGACTGGATCATATCACCAATGAGTACCTGAAGAAAATGATCTTACTGAGAACACATTGTGCTCCAGAACTTCTACCAACATCAGCACCACTGGAGTCAAGTGAGCATCTCAAATAAGACACTAGATTATCAACCTTTCTGTCAAAGGGATCTCTTGTAAAAGCGAGATTCCATGTAATAGAATTTCCTTTACAAGCTAGAATATCACTAACCAAAGACTCCTAAAAAAGTTGTATATGGTGTGTATAAGATTTGCATGAATATATTGATCGCAAAAAGCTATATCTGTCTTACAATGGTCTAGAAAGTCCACTATTGCGTGAGATGATTCTTTTTATTTTTTATTTTTGATTAATAACGTCTGAAAAATGTGAAGCCATCAAATCAGATCCTAGTATCGCATTAATTCTGTAATTTACTGAGAGCCATAGATTGCACATTCCTTCCATTTTTGGTAACTTGATTGCATATGCTTTTCTAGTTATCTTAATTGACACCTGATTCTTATGTTGAAAATAAAGTATCCGGCCATGTAAATCATGTTATTATGTCATTACCTAATTAAATGGTAGCATATGTTGGTATCTGTTAGTTTGACTTTGCATGATTATTTCGTATTAAATTGAGCATGATGCAGAAAAAACTACATTATAGTGTCAGATTCTAATTGTTCTCGCAAGGTCCATATATTGTTTAGCTCTGTTTATTTAACATGGACAACTTTTGACTATGTCAGACTTATCTTTCTACATATTTGAGGAACACTTTTTTAGTTTTTTGTATGTGATTTTTGTTGGACACTAAGTTAGTAGGTTGGTTTATTGAAGTTAGCAATCTATTGGCAATGAAACAGTTTGAAGTGATGAATTGACTAAATTCTGTTGGTTAACGCGTACTTCTCCAATTATCTGATCAGCTAACATAAAGAATTTATATATATATATATATATATACCTGTTTTGGTGAGGAAGTCCATGAAAACCGTGAAAAAGCATACACTATTCTGACAAAGTGATTAAACTTAACGAAAGCAAAATTGTTTGAAAAAGGTTCTTGTGATTTTCTCTTTGTATGTTTTTTCCCATATGAAATTTAAAACGTTCTGCGCCTTAATGGCAGATATCTACTGGTCCTGAAGCTCGTCAAGTAACAGGACCTGCAACACCATCACAACTCAAGAATTTCATGCTGTGCCAGCATCTGCAAGAAATTCATGCACGTATTTCATCTATGGTTGCTGGCCTGCCAACTGTTGCCTCAGATGTCCTATCTCCCTCTTTAGGTGCCATGTATGGGGTTGCCTGTGATTCTGTGACGTCCTTATTTCAAGCCATGCTTGATCGTCTGGAGTCTTGCATATTGCAAATTCATGAACAGAACTTTGATGTGCATGGCATGGATGCTGCTATGGACAACAATGCATCACCTTACATGGAGGAACTACAGAAGTGTGTACTTCACTTCCGCAGTGAGTTCTTATCTAGGCTGTTACCTTCGTCTTCAACACATGCCATCAGCAAAGGTTCAGAGACAATATGCACTAGGCTCATTAGGAGAATGGCTTCGCGGGTTCTAGTATTCTTTATCAGGCATGCCTCTCTTGTAAGACCTCTTTCGGAATCGGGCAAGCTGAGAATGGCAAGGGACATGGCTGAGCTGGAGTTGGCTGTAGGCCAGAACTTGTTCCCAGTAGAACAGCTTGGTGCACCATACCGAGCCCTTCGTGCATTTCGGCCCCTTATTTTCTTGGAAACGTCTCAACTGGGAGCATCCCCACTTCTTCAAGATCTACCACTAAGTGTTATATTTCATCATCTCTACTCTCGAGGTCCAGAAGAGTTGCAGTCACCAATACAAAGGAACAAACTTACGCCCCTGCAGTACTCTCTCTGGCTGGATTCACAAGGGGAAGATCAGATATGGAAAGGCATCAAAGCAACTCTTGACGATTATGCTGCAAAAGTCAGGTTCAGAGGCGACAAGGAATTCAGTCCTGTATATCCTCTCATGCTTCGACTAGGATCATCTTTAACAGAAAATTCTCCAGTGCTACAAAAGCCTTGATGACCAGCATGACTGTTGGAAATTGTTCAAATCAGAGTGGCCTTTGCCAACTGCTGTTATTGCAAAGGCGTTTCAGATTGGGTGGTTGAGCAGTTTACCCTAAGGAGAGCCTTGCCAATTTTATTTTCCACGCTTCTTGGCGGAATGAGTTAGGTATGTCTGCGTTGATTACTATAATTGTTTTTATCCATTTTTTCATGTATGTTAGGTCTGTTTGGTTCTGATTCTGATGAAACATAATTTAGTCACAATGGTTCAGCTACTGCTCAATCTGTAAGTCCACACTCAAAAATCTCCAATTTCTTTACATCATCCTTCTCTATAGTTATTTTTTTCATTTCAATTTCTTCTCTTGTCTGGCCCCCTTGTCAGCTGAAGAAACTAATCACATGAGATTAAAATATAATTTTGGTTCTGTTGTTCAATCTCTCGTATATAGTTTCTTGATCGTATCAGTTGTATAGTTATCCCATGAACTTTAAGAATGGAATGTTCAGTGGTGAACTTCACATATTGTACTGTTCTAATAAAATCTTGAGAATGGTTTTGTAAACATTATGTAACCCTAATAAGCACAAAGAACATCTGAAGATTCCCAATTATGAATATAGAAAGTAGGCCTATCCCTAATCACCAAAGCATTTCCTATTTGAATTTAATCTAGTTTGGAGTTGTAACTTTTGCAGCAGTATAGCAGGGATTTTTGCTTGTATGTAAGAGAGCCAGGTTTACTCTAAAGCTTGTAAAGACTTTTTATAGGGTTTGGAGGCCCAAGTGTCGTTTGCTGTCACTTTGGATCAGAAACTCATTTCAGGAACCAGTTCCCGAAATTCATTTTAGGAACGAATTTTGAAGGCTTCTTGGTTGCGTTTAGTTAGCATATAATAAAATGATTTTTGACCCAATATAGATGTTTTTTTTTTTTTGGTAGTAACAGTGGATTCTATATATTAATTAACAGAGTTGATTACAGAACAAGGACGGGCAAAAGCCCTCCCACTAGCATCATCAAAAATAATATTGGCAAGAACAAGAGGTTTGTCAACCCAAAGACATGGACTATCATCAATAGCCCAGTTTGCCAGTACATTTGCAGCCATAATACCTTCCCGGAATGTATGCAAAATTCTTACAATGGAGAAATCAGATAATAGGTTTCTAGCTTCAATCACAAGATCGTGAGATTCCCAAGCACCAGGTTTTCCATTAGATGTTTGGTTAACATGTACTAAAATGAGTTCCTACCAAATTTTCAATTTTTTTTAATTATAATTATTTTTATAAAATCCATAAAGCAACTTATCCACCAACTTGCCCGAACCCAACTCGATTAAATGGGTTTGGGTTTATGTTTTACTTACCTGCCTAAAAATGGGTCAACCCAAACTCAACCTTTTAACCCATTGGATATCTGTTTAAGTGGTATTTTAAAACTTATTCAATACATTTTTTTTAAAGAAATCATATTTATTAATTTTTTATAATATTTATTAGAATTTAATATATTAAATGAGGTTATATTTTACTTTAATTTAAAATTAAAATAAAAATAAAAATAACGGGTTAAGCAGGTTCAACCCATTTATTGACAGGTTGAGTTCGGTTCCATAATTTTTTAACCCGATAGTAAGTTAGTCAATCACAACCCAATCCAACTCATTTAAGCTCGAACTTGTTTATAACTCACCATAACCCGATCCAAACCAATCTGTTGCCAGCTCTTCAAATCCCATATCCACACGTAATCATTGCACAATTATATCCTTTTAAATGCTTTGTGATAGAAATAGTGTATTTACAAGTTTACCATTGTTTACTTTATTTACAATTTTGCATTGCAAAAACTCAAAGCTCATTTTAAAAATCTAAAATCAGGTTGGATATGATTTTGTGAAGAAGAGGCTATTTTCTTATTCTCATTTTGCCTTTGCTAACCAAACATTTGTGAGAACTCACTCCACTCTGATGAAGGCTATTTTCTCATTCTCATGCTGGAAGTAGTACTCATTCTTTGTTAACCAAACATTTGTAAGAACTCATTCCACCGATTGGAACTCATTCTAAGTTAAGGAATGTATTCCCAAATGACAGCCAAACGAGGTTTTCTTTTAAAATTTGAAAAGCCTCTACGGTTTTGAAGAGATCTTTTATAAATTTAATTCAATCTTTGTGGTGAGTGCATAGTTTTAGATTACGGAAATTTCAAACATTTCGGAACCTCCAACGAAATTGAAATATTTGAAATTTCGGCGAAATAACGGACAAAAATAATTTTAAGATTAAAAAATTATATCGAAATTAAGTTGTGAAAAGTGTGAAATTTAAAGTGTGAAATTTTGGCCAATCTCAGACCGAAAATCTCAAAAATTTCACCGAAATAATATTATGTTTTTACGTAGTTTAATATAGGCTTAATTTCTATCAATTTCTTTCTTTTTTTTTTTTTTTAATTTTCTTTAGTAACTTCTAAAATATAAACAATAAAGTTAATTAATAAAAAAAGAGGTCTATTTATTTAAATATATGCTATTTATGAACATTACAATTTTGTTTTTTTTTTTTTAAAAAAGCAATAAATACGTTTTTTTATTAATAATGTGAAATAATACAAAAATTTAAAAATGATAAATACAATATTTACATTACAACATTCAAAAAATATATGACTATTCAAAAATATATTGGATTCAAATTTGAACATCTAAACCAGTGCAATGTATACAAGTTTAAGCTAAAAAATTGAACTTTGTTTCTTGTTTTCCTTCAATTTAAACGGGTACAAAACCTATTTGTGTACGTGTATAAACAAAAGAAAATAAAAATTAATATTATATATATATATATAATTAACAAAATAATATACTCACTTAAATTAGTATTAACTTTAATTACTTATGTGTATAAGAAATGTGACCTTACAAATATTTATAATGCTTAAAGTTAATTTTGTTTTTTTTTAAATTTTAACCTATGTTTAGAATTTATTTTGGCCAAAATAAATGAAATTTTTAGTAAAAAGTTTACTAAAATAATGATTTTTTCAGTAGAATTTTTTTTTTTTGTTGAAAGTGGAAAAATTTTGGCAAAATAACACTGAAATTTTTGTCAAAATTTCGGACTTTTAGTTCGAAAATTTTATAAAATAATTCCAATCGGAAAACAAACTTTTAATTTTGTAAACCTTATCTGAAACCGAAATTTAACAAATTATCGGCGAAATTTAAAACTATGGGTGATCGTAGGACTCTTAACCCAATGTTTTCCACGTATTTGTTTTCCCTTTTTGGAAGAGATTAAATAATCAAATAAGTTCTAGGATTAAGTGGAAACCATAAAATAGGATGAAATAGAAAAATATAAGTGGCCAGCGCCAATATGTGGCCAACCATGAATAGCTAGCCGGCTATTGCTTGGCCAACAAGTCTATTGGGCCGCCTAAGCCCTAATTTAGCTTATCTCCGAACTTGGGGCTCTCTTTTATCGACGAGGATCTTTTGTGATTCGCTTCCTTGTGAACCTCACATGAGGTTGATATGTGTCCGTAGCGGATTCACAAAAAAGGCATGCTTCTGCCTATTAAGGTAAAAGTTGGTTAAAATAAAGGCAGTTTCAGTGTCACCATTTTCTTAGGGTTTTAAAAATGCAAGTCACCCTTCTTAATCGGGCCCACCTGTGGACATGTGTTAACCTCATGTGAGGTTCATAGGGACACGGATTATAGAGACACGGATCATAGTAGATCCGTATCCCTCTGGACGCGTATCTTCTGTGAACTTGGGCTGCGTGAACCTCACACGAGATTGACACTCGTTTTTAGGTGAGTCCCACTAAGAAGGGTGACTTACATTTCTAAAATCCTAAGAGACCTAATGAACTTGAAATTGGCCTCCACCTTAACCGGTGATAACTATCTTTTTTTGTGGGTCTGCTTGGAACAACTGTCAATCTCGTGTGAGGTTCACATAGCCCAGGCTCATAGAAGATATTCATCCGTGTTTGGGTGGGTATTTTCTTTCGAGATCCTTTAATGCAATAATAAGAAATTTTAATGTTCAAAGAATTATAACTTCTAATTCTTTGTGAAAGAATTCTACTAGGGTATAGTACAAACCAATTGTGAACGGTTGAGATTCTATACAAAAACCAATCGATGGCTATTACTAAAGTTTTCCATTATGCACACAAGTAAATGTTGGTATTGTATACTACTAAATCTTCTTTGTATTATTCAACAAGTGTCACTCTAACATTTAGATCTATTGGATTATTCAAGAAGTATCACATCTAACTCGTGAAATTATCCAATATGCTTCGTTTCTCTAGAATATTCAATAGGTATCACTTTAGTTATTGAATTGTAAATTTTTACCAACTTTTAGAAAATATTAGAGGGAGGGGCACGTGCCATGCACGTACAAGTTTCATACATAGGCATAGTGTTTAAACTCGGACTCGGATCGG
>JAUPMG010000019.1:9128068-9147780 GCA_031762675.1 Pachysandra terminalis
TGCAGATATTTTTACCAAGAGTGTTCCTCGCCCTCTATTTGAGTTCTTTCGATCCAAGCTCCACGTCCGATCCAATCTGACGCTTAGCTTGCGGGAGGTGTTGAGGATATCACTCCTCAATCACATACATGCCAAAGTTAGTGTTGAGGATATCACTCCTCAATCATAGACATGCCAAAGTTAACCAACGTAATTGTAGGAGAATTGATTGTATATTGTTTCCTTTTTATTGTACAACCATTAATTTGTATGTCGGTTACATATATTGTAAAGTGTTAGATAAAGCAATACAACTCACCTCCAAAGCTAAGGAGGATTTCAAACATTCTCACCTTCGTCTTCGTTTGATCCAAACGGACCAAGCTCATCCGAGCTTCTCTCATCATATTCAAGCTCTTCAGATCATCATGAATCAGATCTAAAATTTCATCCAAGCACATCTGAGAAGTCGATCCGTTTGCATCTCATCCGAACAACAGCTTCAACTCCAGCAAATCCTCAGATCTGAACATCTACAAGCTTCCTCTTCCTCTTCATACTCCTCTACTGACCCAAACCAAAATAATCAGAACCGAACAACACAGCTCATCATCTTCATCTACAGAAACCAAGCTGCTCGTCTTCTTCTCCTCTGATCTGCAAAATCTGAATAGCTCTGAGTTCTTCACATCACACCTGTGTTGGTATTAGATCAATCCAACACACTAGATCAATCTAATAAATTTGTCAAAAGTTCTCAAATCTTGGGATTCGATGAATCAAGAGAACAAGTAAAGCAAATAAAATGAAAGGCAGAAAATAGAGAGAAGAAGAAGAAAACACAGATTTCGTGGTTCGACAATCTTGCCTACGTCCACATAGCGCACTAATAATCCACTATCACTGTTGTGGTTTTACAATATGAGAGTGACTTTCTCAAAGCCTTAAAACTAAAACTCTCACACATTACAAAAGTGAAGACTTCCACTTATAATGAGACTTGATAAGTCACATTTAATTTGACCTGCGATGGTCGGTTGACCGCCCATTTAAGCTAGTCGACTGGAGAGGACACCGAGCAATCGGTTAGTCCTCCGGCCGCACCAAAACACCCTGCTGTTTTGGGGCCCTGTAGTGACCTAGTTGACCAAAGAGTTGGCCGATTGACCTGCACTCTTCGGACAGTCTCCACAAACCCAACAATCTCCCACTTGGAGATTGTAGTTTAGCAATAAATAACTCCAACAACGGTCGATGCATACTGGTACGCTCATCTATGTCCTCAAGCTTGAAGACTCATTCAAGCTGAGCACAACTCTAGTTTTTATGCCGTCACTGTCTTGGTTAACATGTCGGCTAGATTCTTGCTAGATCTTCACAAGTGCTAACACATCATCCTTCAGAAGAGATCTGATGAAGTGATAAAGTAATTTGATGTGCTTGGTCCTCGAATGAAATGCTGAATTCTTTGCTAGATGTATAGCACTATGACTATCACTGTCCAAAAATATTCTTTACCTGCCTGAAACCTAATTCTGCCAACGAACTCTGTAACCAAATCATCTCTTTGCTAGCCTCGGTAACTGTCACGTACTCTGCCTCTGTAGTGGATAGAGCAACGATCTTTTGTATCTGCGAAATCCAACTAAATGCAGTAGTGACAACTGTGAAGACATAGCCGATAGTGCTTCCCCTGTGATCTACCTCTCCAGCAAAGTCTGCGTCTACAAATCTTGTAGTCTTAGCTCGCCTCTTCTGAAGCATAGGAATTTATCTATAATGCCCCGTAGATACCTCAGTATCCACTTCACTGCTTCCCAATGTTCTTTCTTGGATTGGACATGAATCTGCTTATAGCTCCCACCACATGAGCGATATCTGGTCTTGCGCAAACCATGGCATACATTAGACTTCCAATGGCTGAGGCATATGGAAGCTTGACCATGAAGTCTTTATCTTCATCTGCCTTTGGAGACTGATCCTTGGATAGCCGGAAATGACTAGCCAACGATGTATTAACTACCTTGGCATCACTCATGCTAAATCTCTTTAGAATGCGACCAATATACTCTGCCTAAGATAACTGCAAAGTACCTCTATGCTTATCCCCGCTAATCCTCATTCCAAGAATTTGCTTTGCTGCACCCAAATCTTTCATGTCGAATTCACTCGACAGTTGCTTCTTCAATTTTTTTATTTTGCCCATATCTGAGCCTGCCACTAACATATCATCAACATAAAGTAGCAAAATGATATAACTAGACTCAAACCTCTTGAAATAGCAACAACGATCAGTGTTACACCTGTTATAGCCATTTCTTTAAATGAAGTTGTCAAACTACCTGTACCATTACCTCGGAGCCTGTTTCTAACCATACAAGCTCTTCTTCAGTTTGCATACGAGCTTCTCTTTTCCTTTCACTAGGAAACCCTTCAGTTGCTTCATATATATCTCCTCCTCTAGATCACCATGGAGGAAAGCAGTTTTCACATCTAACATCTCAAGGTTCAAACCTTCTGCTGCAACAGTGCTCAAAACTGACCGAATGGTAGTTAGCTTCACAATCGTGAGAAAATGTCGGTGTATCGGTGTAGTCAATTCCCTCTTTCTGCTAGAAGCCTTTGACCACCAATCTTGCCTTGTATCTTCTGCAACCATCATGTTCCTCATTTATTCGATACACCCATTTGTTGTGTAGAGCTTCCTTTCCCTCAAGTAACTCGGTTAGTTTTCAGATATTGTTGGAGATAAGGGACTTCATCTCATAATTCATTGCAAGCTACCACTTGCTAGCATCCACTACCTGACATGCTTCATCATAGAATTCAGGTTCACCTGCATCAGTAAGCAATAGGTAATTTATATACCTTATGTTTGGAACATAAGGCCGGGAAGACTGCCTAGGTACATGAATAAGAATCTGCAGTTCATCACTCTCTTGTGTGCTACTCTGCAGTGTAGGTCCTCTGATTGTGAACTCTCAACTGTCTGTTGTGCCACACGGTTCCCTGGAATATCATCCAATTTGACATATGTTGGATCTTCTTTTGTTGCGTCATTGGACTATGATGTGCTTCTATCCTTGTACATCACCCTTTCATTGAAGATAACATCTCGGCTTCTGATCACCTTCTTGTTCTAGTCATCCCAAAATCGGTATTTATATTCATCTCCACCAGATCCAATGAAAGTGCACTTCAGTGACTTGGGGTCAAGATTACCCCTGGCATGATCACTAATATGCACATAAGAGATACAACCGAAAACTTTCAAACTCTGGTAACATATGATCCAAGGGTACTGATGGTCCTCGGATGATTAGGTAGGCTGTTGTGTTGACTACCTCTACCCAGAATTTCTTGAGTAATCCTGACTAGATGCACATGCTTCTAGCTCTCTCAGTTAATGTCTGGTTCATTCGTTATGCCACTTCATTCTACTGTGGAGTTCCTGGCAACGACCTCTTCAATCGGATTCCATTCTCGTAACAAAATTTCTTGAACCTGGTGTCTCCATACTCACCACCATTGTCGGTTCTCAGCTTCTTGATTTTCAACCTTGTCTCATTCTCCACCATGGCTTTCCACTTCTTGAACACCTCATACACCTCTGATTTCTGTTTCAAGAAATATACCTACACCTTTTTAGAGCGGTCATCAATAAAAGTCACAAAATAAGACTTATCGCCAATGGATGAGACTGTAGCTAGCCCCCAAACATCAGTGTGAACAAGCTCAAGCTTCTCTTGCTTTCTTGGTTTGCTATCTTTCTTGATACTCACCCTTTTCTGCTTCCTGAATATGCAATTCTCGCACAAGTCCATATCAACTGACTGAAGCCCTGGTAGTTTTCCTTTGGAGAGCATAACCTTAAGTCGTTTCTCACTGATATGTCTGAGCCTTTGGTGCCATAAGTTTGGATCCTCCTTACAATCTGCAACTGCAATTGACCCATGTGCATTAATCATTGTATAGAGAGTGTCATTCATCTTTCCACGTGCAACGATCATTATGCCTTTGGAAACCCTCCAGGTATCGCCATTGAAGTTTGTGACATAGCCATCATTTGCCAACTGCCCCACTGAGATAAGATTCTTCCTTAAGTCAGGGATGTGTCTCACATCTTTCAATTTCCATACAGACCCATTAACCTTGATCTGCACATCACATTTGCCAACCACATCACATGCTTCTGATGAGCAATTTCGGCTTGGCCATCGTTGCAAGCAATCAAAATTGCTGATTCTCGACATGGAAGATGTTGATAATTCGGTTATGGAGTTTGAACAAGAAATTGAGGACAATACTATGGAGATTCTCTCAATGCCATAATTGGAATGCAAAGATCCGACAGTATGCGACTTCAAGGGCATATAAATAAGAAACAAGTAACCATATTAATTGATTCTGGTTCAACCCATAATTTTCTCCATCCCAAAGTTGATAAACAATGTGGACTGGTCACCACACGTTCCAATCCAATTAGCGTCACAGTGGCTAATGGAAGTAAGGAACACAGTTCAGGACAGTGCAACCAAGTGACAATACTACTTCAAGGACACTCATTTACTTCAGATGTCTTTCTATTATTAAGTTATTCTTGGTTCAAAATGGTTAAGTTCTCTTAGGGTAATTACTTGGGATTTTGGTCACCTAATAATGTGTTTCTAACATGAGCAAATATCGGGAGTTTCTTCTTTATTTGATACAATCAATGATAGTGGGGGTTCCATCAATTGCTTCTCCAATAGAAACAAGGACTATTCATCTATTTCTTGCATGCCTCATCACTTGCGGAGCCACAATTAGATCTTTCAGTCAAGTTACTCCTAGAACAATTTTCAGATATCTTTTCCGTGCCACATGGTTTACCTCCTCATCGAAGCCATGACCACCACAATTAGATTCCTCAGTCATTTCACTCCTAGAACAATTTTTAGATATCTTTGCTGAGACACTTGGGTTACCTCCTCATCGAAGCCATGGCCACCTCATCCCATTGCTAGCCGATAGTTCTCCTACGAATGTTAGGCCCTATAGAAATCCTCATATTCAAAAAAAAAATGAGATTGAGAAGTTGGTTAGAGAAATGCGTGATGTTGTCATCATTTGACCTAGTAAAAGCTCATTCTCATCACCGGTTCTATTGGTGAAAAAGAAAGTTAGGTCTTGAAGCATGTGTATTGACTATCGTGAACTCAACAACATCACAATAAAAGATAGATATCTAATACCAATCATCGACGAACTCTTAGATGATTTACATGGTGCTTCCGTTTTCTCAAAACTTGACCTTCGGTCTGGTTATCAACAAATCTGTGTCACAGATGCTGATATTACAAAGACGGCATTTCAGGCACATAAAGACCATTACAAGTTCCTCATCATACCTTTTGGCCTTTCTAATACACTAGTGACCTTGCAGAGCCTTATGAACGCGTTTTTTGGTCTTTCCTTCGACAGTTTATAGGTATTTTTGGATGACATTCTTGTCAATAAATCATATTTAAAAACTCATCTTACCCATCTCTTTATTGTGTTCCAAACACTTCAAGGATTCCTTACAAGCAATGAAGCAAAGACCCAAGTCCTCTCTCAAATCCCTACAAGGATTCCTTGGTCTTGCCGGTTATTACCGAAAATTTGTCAACAATTATGACAAGATAGCAGCTCCACTTAATCAGATGTTGCGAAAGGACTCCTTTTCTTGCACTTCCCAAGCAGAAGCTGCATTTGAAGCATTGAAGGAGGCTTTGTCTACTACATCGACCTTAGCCTTACCCGATTTTTCTCGTGAATTCGTTCTCGGGTGTGATGCATCAAGTTTGGGCATTGGTGTTATATTGTCTCAAGGAGGCCAATGCACTGCTTATTTGAATTTTAATTAAGTTATTGTATGAAGACTTTGTATGATCACACACTATAGCATAATCTATTAGTTGGGGATTAATTAATTAGCATTGGACTTAATTAATCATTTTTGGGCTTAAGTTAAAGGAATTGGGCCTATCTAATTGAATTGTGTTTAAGTAGTTAACTATGGGCATTAATTAAATTAATTAATTAGCTTAAAAGGCTTAAGTAGTTTTCTTAAGGTCCAAAACATTAAAATAGACCTTAAAAATATTAGAAATTTGTATGGAATTAGTAAGTGCTAGAAGATAGGAGTTATAATTGAATTAGGAGTCTCTAATAGCCTAAAATAGAAGTATACTAGTTGTACTATGAATATAGGTTGTTTCTAACACCTAATATTATAAATATAAGACTTTTAGGTCAATCTAAACCTAGGAAAACCCAAGAAAATGAGGAGAACCTTTGGGAGAAGAGATCTAGTATCTCTAAACCCTAGAAGCCTAGAAGATCAAGTGAAGAAGAAGAAGAACCAACTAGAGAATTCTGCAGACATTTGAGTTTTTCTTCAAAGTCTTGTGTATTTATTCTTAAATTTATGTTATATCATGGTGGAAGTTGTTTGTGTGTTTATGAATTCTTTCTCCATGCTTCTATAGGTAAAACCTAGAAATATAAGCTGATAAAATTGAAGAGATAAGTCCAAACATGAAAAATAACCATAGAAATCAGAAAACTGGGATTATCCAAACTGAGGTATTAATCCACTTTAAAAACACTTGTGAATGTGTGTACCAATTTCGAAGGATAATTACATGCTAAATAACTTATGGGATAAGTCCCAACAAGAATTAACCAGAAACTAACTTCGGTTAGGACATCGGCTAATCGATAACCCAACTGAAGGACAAACCCAGAAAACCTGCTCTTGGGTTGGTTAACCGAAGCACTTCGGCTAACCGACAACCCAACCAAAGCCTATGGATATATTGATTTTAGACCAGATTCAACCTAATTAAACCTAGATGTCAAGCGATTCAAAGACGTGGTGATAACCTTCACAAAGATAGTGCTGGAAGAGAAGTTTGTTTAAAATTGTGTCAATGCTATGCTGCTCAGATATTGTATACACTAGGAGAATTTGAACATTGACAGCTTCACTAAGCTTTATGAGACAACCAAAAGGATGAGTGCTTCTCTGCCTAAAGTTAAGAAACTAAAGGCACAGAAGAAGTGAGTTCTCTACAATTGAAGCTGCGGAGATGATACTTAGAGTTGCTAAGATAATCACTTGTGCCCCACGGAGGAGAGAAGACAGAATGTAAGGAGTCGGTGATTGATCCTTTTTGTATTCGATTGATCTTTTTGTCATGCAAGGAGGGATCTCGGTTTCACCGGAAATTTTTCGGAAGTCGCTGGAATCTGATTTTCTTTTCTCCATATGTCTCATCTTAACCAAACATAAGAAAAAAAATACTAATCATTTATTTTCTTTTCTTTTCTTCTAAAATCCAAGGTTCCAAACACATCCTTAGGTTTTCCACACGATAGCCCTTAGTTGCTTGAGTGTGGGCATCTTTGTGTGGTTCTAGAAATCACGCATATAACTACATGGACGATTCTGGTTCATGATCGAGTTCTTCCGATGTAGATTTCGGTCAGTACATGGAGAGGTACGTGATCCTGTTCAATTTATCCTTCACAAAAGGTTATTACTAGATAGAAAATACTTTACAAAGCTCTAATTTCAAATGAAAACGGCTATTATTAGATAGAAAGTACTTTACAAGCCTCTAGTTTCAAGCGTTCATGAGCATATAAGATTTTATACAACAGTATATGACTGCAAAGTTAAATTGGCTATGAAGATCTGATATTAGATTTTATGTAAGATCAGTTGAGCACCAAATTGGGGTTGAAGAGTTATAACAGTATAAGGAGCATGAGCATAGGAGGGTGAAATTTCAAATGAGAATTGTGGCAGAATCATAGCGAGAGCCATCTTTGCTTCTATCAATGCAAAGTTCTGTCCGATACATATCCTAGGCCCCCAACCAAACGGGAAGAAAGAAACTTGGTTATTTGTTGCCTTTGAAACTCCTTGAGAGAATCTCTCTGGCTTGAACTCTTGTGCATCATCACCCCAAAGATCACGATCATGATGAACAAGGAGTATCGGCAATAAGAGTTCTACTCCAGGTGGTAGAGTGGTTTCCCCAAGCTTCATTTTCTTGTAAGTACATCGAGTAATAAAAGCTGCCGGCGAGTATAATCTAAGAACCTCATACAATATCATGGTCACCTGCAACAGTAATAAATTCAAGAATTTCAGATATCAGCTTGAATCCCACAGCTATATATGATTAACAAATGTTTTCCATGCCCAAGCTTGCACATTCATTAAAAGAAGCATAAAGAAAAATAAGCAAATACTCACAATTTTCAAGTGGGTTAACCCATCAAAATCTGGTTTATTTTTTCCAAAGACATTTAAGACTTCTTCTCTAGCTTTTGCTTGCCAATTAGGATGCATACCCAACAAAACCATTGTCCACACAAGCAAAACTGAGGTAGTCTCTTGCCCAGCAAAGTAGAATAGCTTGCATTCCTCAATCACCTCATCAATGCTCATTCCAACATTCTTTTTATTGCCTTGTTCTTGAATTTCTTTAAAATTTGACTCCATTAATAAACCCAATAAATCATCATTATTTGCTTCTCCTACTTTGATAGCCTTTTCTCTCTTTTTGATGATACCCATCAACAGAGCTTGCACTTCTCTATCAATTTGCTTCATCCTTTTGTTCCTTTTTGTTGGCAAAAACCTATACATACACCAGAATAAGTTACAGCATTAGTTATTCCTTTCATTTATTGAGATTCTTCAAAGTAAATTTTATTAAAGTTGCATGGTTATATTTCTAGCAAAGGAAAAAATCCATTAAACTAAAGTATATATATTTTTTTAACTGTATATACCTTAAACCTGGGATGTATAAAGATTGAGCAACCTGGATAACAAGCGCGCCCAGTTCATTTTGGAGTAGGAATATCCGTCTACCTTCTTCGTAGTTACTACCAAATGCTGTTCGAGAGATGACATCTCCAGTTAAATTTTGGAGTTCAGGCCACACATCCAATTCACATGACCCCTTTAACATTACCAACTTCTCCCATCTGCTAACCATCTCACAGCAACTGGTATAAAATGCGGGTAACATACACTATAACCATCATCAGAAAAAGAAATCAGAGGACAATCAGTGAACGAGAAGGGGAAGTGAGAGCATGGATTGAAAATGGTTAATCAATATATTAATTCTAAGAATTCAGATTTATTACTGTTACTTTTTACAACCCAAAGAATGTATTTAATCAATACTAAGTATGTTGATGCATTTTGATGAGTATAAAAATATATAAGAGTGAAACAAACCTTCAACTTCTCTATATGAAAAGCTGGATTGATAATCCTTCTGTGTTTGGCCCATTGCTCACCCTCATAGGATGTCAGCCCAGTAATTAATAACTTAATAAGTGTATTTTGCTTGGACTTCTGAAAGTGACCAAACTTGTTTGATAAGACATCCCTTATCAATTCAGGATCCATGATGTTCACTATAGGCTTTGGTCCAATCCAATTAACAGACAATTTACCTGCACATCTTAGTGGGTAACAAAAACATTTCAGTATCTATATGGAATTGCAGCAGAAAAAGATCTATAATTCATGTACCCAAAGACAAGGATTAGTAAGTCTCATATTGTTAAAAGATAAGCCCATCACAAGACATTCAAGCTATAGATTTGAATCAAAAGAAACCTTTTTCAGGGCAAACGCCTAAACAACATGCATGATTCTAATGGGTAAGGTTATCTACCGTCTTTGTATAGTGTAATTCCAGTTTGAATGTACACCCATCTCCTAGTTTCTAGGAATCCCTCTACCTTTTGAATCTTGTAACCACATCCTAGTTTCTAGGAAAACTCTTGTGCTGTAGATAGATGTAATCCAGCGAATAGTTGGATTATTTTAAATATTGATACACAATACAAACAAACTAGTGAGAAAAGAAAGGTTGAAAAGTTTAGTCGTCTTCTCTATTCTTGTATGGTATCAGAGCTTAAAATGACCAAAGTCAATTAAAAAAAACCCAATAGCAATAGTCTTCATCTACTACAGGAGTATCAGCAGAACCTCTTTCATCCTCAACTCTTCCTCATATGGTTAATATTCACCACTTTATTTCTTTAAATCTTGATAGAAATAACTACCTTCTTTGGCGTTCCCAATTTCTACCAATTTTTCGTTTATATGACCTCATGAGTCTTGTGACTGGTGAATTCCCTTGTCCTCAATTTCTTTCACATGAAAATGGTGAATAATCTTTGGATATCAACCCATCCTATGTTCATTGGCACAAACATGACCAAATTATTCTTAGTTGGCTCCTACCTCTCTAAGTGAGTGTTGTTGCACAAGTTGTTGGCCTTTCTACTACAAGAGATGTTTGGCTAAGTTTAGAACGCATGTTCTCATCTCATTCTAGAGCAAGAGTCATACAACTACGTCTACAATTATAGACGTTAAAGAAAGGCTCCCTTTCCATGACTAATTATTTGAACAAAGCTAAAGGAATTGTTGATATTTATCAGTTGCAGGCCAAAGTATTTCTGAGGAGGATTTTATTCTCTATATCCTAGGAGGTTTAGGACCGGAATATGAATCGTTTGTCACTACCATGACTACTCGTACCGACTCTTGGCACAAATCTCCTATATGATCTTTTATTCAATCATGATATTCATTTGGAGCAGCATCAATTTGTTCTTCTCGATCCAACGTTTGCTTCTGCAAATGTTGCTATTTACAATGTCTTCTTTTTCAACAAATGGTCATGGCAATGGTCATGGTAATGGACGAGGATACGGTCGAGGTAATGGTCGTGGACGATCACAAAACTTTGGTGGGCGTGGCAATGGTCGTTTCACTCATCAACGTCAAGGCCAGAATTCATTTTCAGATCGTTCTAATCGATGTCTCATTTGTCAACTTTGTCATATGCCTGGCCATTCGGCTCTTACACCCTATCAATGTTTCAATCACTCTTATCATGTTGATTCTCATGCAGCTTTTACAACTATGACAGATTCTTCACCTCCTTTTGATCCAAATTGGTATGCTGACAGTGGTACTAAAATCATATTACATCTGATTTGGGGAATCTCTCCATTCGTAGTGATTAAAATGGACCTGACCAAGTTCGTCTGGGTAATGGCACAGGTTTGTCCATTGATCATATTGGTTCATCTCTCTCATCTTCAAAGAATGCTCAGTTTCGGTTATTTGATGTTCTTCATGTTCCACAAATTACTAAAAATCTTCTATCTGTCAGTCGATTCACTACAGATAATAATGTTATTATGGAATTTAATGGTTCTGGCTGTGTGGTTAAGGATCCAACATCGGGGAAACCTCTTCTCAAAGGATGGCTTAAAGATGGACTGTACCAGTTCCCAGTAGAAAAGATGGCCTCTTCCTCTACTCGGTCTCGTGCGTTTGTTGGTGAGAGAGCTTCTACAAATGTGTGTCATAGTCGACTTGGGCATCCCTCATCTCGTACAGTTCAACAGATTATTTCCAAGAATCAACTTCCTATTTCTAATAAGGATTTTAATTTTTGTTCATCATGTCAATTTGGAAAAAGTCAAAGACTTCCTTTTTCCTTGTCTAGTTCTAAGTCTACTAGTCCTTTAGAGTTGATTTATTTTGATGTATGGGACCAGCCCCGATCCTGTCTACTCATGGTTCTCGTAATTATGTTCACTTTGTAGATGACTTTTCCAAATTTATATGGATTTATCCCCCATCTCAAAAATCTGATGTGATGGGTGTTTTTCTCCATTTTAAAAAACATATGTTGAGAATCTGTTTGATGCAAAAATAAAGGCCTTTCAATCTGACTGGGAGGTGAATATAAAAAGGTTCAATCTTATCTTCTTACTCAGGGTTTTCATCATAAAGTCTCATGCCCACACACTCATGAACAAAATGGGAAAGCAGAACAGAAGCACATACATCTTGTGGATACTGGTCTCACTTACGTGCTAATGCCTCTATGCCTCTTTGGTATTGGGAGGAAGCATTTTATACAGCTGTTTTTCTTATTAATCGACTACCCACTCCCACACTTCAAGGGAAGAGTCCTTATCAACAGCTGTTTGGCACTTCACCAAATTATTCTCAGTTGAAGGTTTTTGGTTGTCCCTGCTATCCTTGTTTGATATCGTATAATTCTAACAAATTTCAGTTTCGATCTAAAAGATGTGTGTTTATGGGTTACAGTGGCTCTCATAAGGGATACAAGTGTCTTAATTTACAAATAGGACGTCTTTATATATCTCTTCATGTGGTTTTTAACGAGAACTTTTATCCTTTTTCAGATATTTGTTCTCCAGAACAGCAATCAAAAAGCAATACAAGAATTGATAGTGGGCCATCTACACGTGCTCGTGCAAGCCTACTTGTACAAAATCAGTTCCGGTCATCCTTGTTGCCACATTAGCCTTCTTATCCTTTGCTTCACAATTCCAGTGCTTCACCAACTCTTGGGACTCTAGCTTCTATTTTTTCTCCTTCAAATTCTACTTCCAACAATCCATGTATGGCATCAACTTGTGAGAATCTAGATCCTAATTTTTCTCCTTTAATCTCTCATGCTCACAACTCACGTATGACAACAACTTGTAAGAATCTAACTCTTACTTTTTCTTCTTCCAAAAGCTCACATATGTCATCCTCTCACATTGAATGTGGGTCCCTTGCACCTCTTTTATTTCCTATAAACTCTCCTTCTACAAGCCAACGTGTCCTTCATTCTCGTTATCCCAAAGAACCAGCTTTACTTCCATCTATTTTGGGATCTTCTAGTTCCTTCGTACCTTCCTCTTCTCCAATTCTTAATCCTAATTTCTATCCTACAATTAAGGATAAATCATGTATCAATTTGGTGGTTGACCTTTCTCAACCAACCCCTCCTACTTATGCTCCAAACGTAGCAAGCATTTATCAGTCTCCTTATTCAAATCAAAATCAAAGTCACACAACTCCTACTTCTACAGAAAACGTGGCAAACATCCTTCACTCTCTTATTAATTCAAAGCAGTCCCACTCAGCCTACCCATTCAAGTTCTTTGCATTCAATGGTTACTACATCTATGGATGGTACAAGGAAGCCACGGATTTTGTGCACTACCAGGCATCCACTTCCTCATGCTCTTGTAAGTGTACTCTCATCTTCTGAACCTACTTGTTTTACTCAAGCAAATCGAGATCTAAACTGGAGAGCTGCAATGATTGATGAGCTTAATGCACTCATCAAAAATGGTACTTGGCAACTTGTGAAACACACACCAGATGAACATTATCGGTGCAAGTGGGTTTTCTAGTTGAAACAAAAATCTGATGGCAATATAGATCACTACAAGACTCGTTTGGTTGCTAAAGGATATTCTCAACATCATGGTTTAGACTATAGTGAGACCTTTAGTCTCGTGGTTAAACTAGTCACTATTAGAACAATTCTTTCCCTTGTAGTTTGTAAAGGGTGGCATATTCGGCAATTTGACGTCTCAAATGCATTTCTTCATGGTCATCTTGAAGAAACTGTTTACATGAGTCAGCCACCAGGCTTTTCTGATCCCCAGTTCCCTGATTATGTCTGCAAGTTAAAGAAAACTATCTATGGACTAAAACAGGCTCCAAGGGCATGGTATCATCGTTTGAAGTCTTCATTGCTTGCACTTGGCTTTCTAAACTCAGTATCAGACTCGTCCTTATTTTTTGTGATCATTCTATTGTGACCTATTTTCTAGTATATGTTGATGACATTATCTTCACATGCAATGATCATTTATTTCTTTCAAAAATAGTGTCTCAATTACAATAGGAGTTTTCTCTCAAAGATCTAGGGCCTCTTCACTATTTTCTTGGTGTTCTTGCCTCCCCTACGTCTGATGGTCTTTACCTGGATCAGTCCAAGTATGTGTTTGATCTTCTTCAGAGAACAAAGATGGATGCAGCTAAACCTTGTACATCTCCTATGGTCATTTGCGCTCAACTATCTCGTTTCCAAGGTCAACCTCTATCAGATCCTTCTGAATATCGCAGTATTGTGGGAGCACTTCAATATCTCTCCTTCACTAGACCAGACATAGCATTTTTTGTCAACAAGGTCTGCCAGTTTATGCACAGACCTATAGATGACCATTGGCCTGCAGTAAAAAGGATATTGCGATTTCTCAAGAACACAATCATATATGGGCTCCTTCTTCGTAAAAATGCTTCTCTCAATTTACATTGTTTTTCATATGCTGACTGGGCCGGTTGTCCAGATGATCGCACGTCCACTGGTAGCTACTATATCTTTTTTAAATCCAATCTTATTTCATGGACCTCTAATAAACAAATAACTGTTGCTAGGTTCAGCACAGAGGCCGAGTACAAGGCATTGGCTAATGCCACATCTAAAGTTGCATGGATTCAATCGTTATATCAAGAACTTGGAGTTTATTTGTCCTCTCCTCCAGTTTTATGCTGTGACAATCTTGGTGCAACTTATCTCACTACTAATCCAATTTTTCATGCTCGCACAAAGCATGTAGAAATTGACTTTCACTTTGTACGCGATAAAGTTGTGAGAAGAAATTTGGATGTTCGATTAATCTCCACCATTGATCAAGTTACTGGTATCTTCACAAAGGCTTTGACTGGTCGCAGATTTCTTTCTCTTCTTAACAAGCTTCAATTGGTTGATTCCCAATTTTGCTTGAGGAGACATACTAATGAATAAGGTTATCTACAGTCTTTCTATAGTGTAATTCCCGTTTGAATGTATACCCATCTCCTAGTTTCTAGGAATCACTTCCTTTTGAATCTTGTAACCACATCCTAGTTTCTAGGAAAACTCTTGTGCTATAAATAGATCTTAGCCAACGAATAGTTGGAGTATTTTAAATATTGATACACAATTAATACAAACAAACTACTGAGAAAAGAAAGGTTGAAAAGTTTAATCATCTTCTTTGTTCTTGTACATGACAACCATAGACTTAAATTTCACGAAATTTTGGTTTCGAATATGGCATATGAAATGCGAAATGCTACTATTTCTACCTAAATTATTTCGCGAAATAAGTGAGCGAAATTGTCGAAATTTCAACGAAATATTTTCACTTTGCCAATTTTATTTCGCCTGAAATTTTCACTTTTTCAACCGAAATTTTGGATATTTTGGCCGAAATAAATTCAAAAGCTAAGTTAAAAATAAAAAAAAATACATTTAAACTCTATAAATACCTTCAAATGGTCATTCTTTTCACCATTCATTTTTTATCCAATCTTCTAACTGGAACAATTGAGTTTTACTGTCGTTTTAATGACTATTAAAGACTATTTTAATCTATAATTATTGATGGTCTGTAATAACTATAAACTTAGATATTTTTAAATTTACTTCGCAGTAGTTGGTGATAATGCACTTAATATTTTATGCTTGTCTAGTCTTTTTTTGTTGTTATTATTGTAGGAGATTACACAATAATCTTTGGAAGTACTTTTAGGGGGAGTTGATATTGGGTACATTATTTTATTAATTATTATATATAATAAATATTATAACTAATTATTTTTTATTTTTTATTTTTTGCTTATACAGGTACACAAATGGATTTCGTACCCACATAAATTGAAGGAAATCAAGAAATAAAGTTTAAATTCATTTTAAACTTTTATACATTGTATTTTTTTAGATGTTAGAATTTGAATCCAATACATTTTGGATAGTTGTATACTTTTTGGATGTTGTAACATAAATGTTGTATTTATTAGTTATAAACTTTTGTATTATTTCACATTATTAATCAAAATATTATTTATTGTTTTTTTATTGTTATTTGTATGTTCAAAAATAATATATATTTTAATGAAGATATTACTTTTTGTTGACTAAGTTTATTATTTATATTTTAGAAATTATTACTTAGTACTTATTAACAAAAGGGAAAGAAAAAAGAAATTGGCTAAAATTATGCTTATATTAAAATATTTTAAATATAAAAAAGTAAATTTATTTCGGTAAATAAACTAAATTTCGGACCACTATTTCGTCCAAATATTTTAATCGAAAAAAGAAATTTCACCGAAATTTCTGATATTTCGGTTTCGTTTGGGCATCCGAAATCTGTGATATTTCCGAAATTTAAAACTATGATGACAACATCCTATGACATATATAATCCAAGTGAAAAAGCCTTCAAGTAAATGGAGGAAATTTATCTCCCTGCCATCTCCAATATACATACCCAAAAGCAACAAATAATTTAAGTAAAATCAAAATCAAATACGTACCATAGTTCTTGATGGTTTGTTGGATTAAGGGTACGACACGTGGCACAATATCGTTTGAGAGGTTCATGGGTTTGGATCTTGCTTCTTCTAATAGCTTCTTGTTCTCTTTGAGGTCTCCGTAAAAAAACCTGTAAGAGTGTCCCATGATGCCTTGTTCCCTCAGAGATCTCTCAAGCTTCTTTGGTTTCAACCATACCCAGTTCAGAACTCCCCAAACCCATGATAACAGAATCACAACACATGAACTTACTACTGAAATCAATACCCAATCCCCCATTTTTCTCCACCGACGGAAGTGAGAGAGAAAGAGTGGACACTGATGATGATAACGGACCTGTGGTGGGGGAAAACCATTAGTGAGTGGCTATATATATAAAGTATAAACAGCCATTTTTGACTAATGGATAGCCTTATAATTACGAGGACAATAATTTTATACAAACAAATGGGCAGGACAATAAACATAACCTTTGTAGCGTTAGGCCTGGGCTCACAGCACGACCCGAGCACCATTGGGGGCACGGGCACGGCCACGGCCACAATTAAGTTTTAGGCAAAATAAAGGCAAAAAGCATGGGCCCGAACTGATATAGCACGAAAGCAAAAAGTAGGGGCCCGAAGTGACACAGCACAGCTCGACACGATAATAATCGTGTCCCATGTCGTTTGTGCCTAGGGGGCTGAAATTAGGCACAACAAGACACGAAAGGCACGAGTCTTATCGTGCCAAGCCAGCACAAAAGGCCCATTTGTACACCCCTAAGTCCCAATAAGCAATAAAGGAATAAAGAAATTAGAGTAAAATTCTAGAAACCTCCTATCTGGATTAGTGCCACGTAATCGTTTACGATATTTGGTGCGAATCGAATAGTACCACGTAAGCAACAATAAAATGGGTGACCGATCATTTTAAAACCCTAAGAGTCATATCAACCTCAAACTGGCTTCTACCTAAACCAGAATAAGCAATTATTGGTAATGACCTTGTGCACATGACATTGCACACTTAATACCGTCAAAACAAATTGCAACAAAATATCGTAGATGATTTTCTTTCGTATAATATAATCATTTTGTTGTTCAATTACATCATAAAATAATTAATATAACTATAGACACCCCAATTTGCATCAATGAGTAGATTCTCTTGTTTTGCAGCTCCTGAAAAGCTTGGCTTAAGGATCAGCATCTTCTGAATCATCCCTTAAATTCACCTTTGTCACTGCTCAAATTCTTCGAAACTCTCAAACATTTCTAAAATACCCTCGGTGGCCCTCACTCATATTATCCCTAATCCAAAGTATGTTTCAACTCAAAATCTGAATTCTAGACAAACAATGCGTTCAAACGAGTACCATTTTGACTAGGTCCAGAATTATCGAGAAAAATAACTATTTTGCTCCCAACAGCCTTTTTGGTCAAACTGGCAGTTTTTGGAGTTCAAAACTAATTTTCAACTTCAGATTTGATTACTACATGTTAAAACCTTCGAAACGGTTGTAAGATCGTAGAATTTCCAAGTCGAAGTGGTCAAGTGGTTATTTTGGGAATTTAAAAAAAAAAAATTGGTCGCGTGACAATTTTGGGGTGTTATGGTGCGTTATTCGAGGTTGTTAAGTGCACATCTAATGAGGTAACTGACTCGGAACTGACCCATAACCGAAAAGATACTTGTAGAGTTTTTCAAATTGAAACCCCAAAAATTTTCAAAATTTCAAAAAGCTTATAATCATTAATCTCAATCGTAAGAGAAGCCTAATGAAGAAATAGTTGTTTTGTCAAGCTATTCAGAGACGTGGTGATAACCTGCACAGAGATAGTGCCGGAAGAGAAGTTTGATAAAATTGTGTCGCTGTTACATTGCTTGGATATTGTATACACTAGGAGAATTTGAACATTGATAGTTTCACTAAGCTTTATGAGACAACCAAAAGTACGAGTGCTTCTTTGCCTAAGGTTGAGAAACCGAAGGCAGAAAAGAAGCAAGTTCTCTACAATTGAAGCTATAGAGATGATACTCATAGTAGAGATAATCACTTGTGCCCCACGGAGGGGAGAAGACAGAATGTAAGGAGTCATTGATTGATCCTTTTTGTCTTCGATTGGTATTTTTGTCATGCAAGGAGGGATCTCGGTGTTTTGATGAACTTATTTACTAGTTCTATATTATAAATGATTTAGCTGATATAAAGGTTTGGGATTTCAATAAGTTTGTTGAAGCTAAACTGTGGAGCCTCACTATGGCAAAGTTGAATATTTTTGTGTTTTGTTTGAAAGCGTTGTTTTATTAGCTCATTTGTCCATCTCATAGTTGCTCTGCATTTGGCAGTTTCCACGTTAGCCGTATTCGAGGACTAACATAAGGTGTTGGGTCTAACAACTACTTCCAAGAGAGCACATCCTTCTGGCAAACTTGGGTGCTCCAACCCAGTTCCCTTATTGGGACGTCCATGTATATCAAGCAGCTATGTGAGCTGGCATAATGTGGGACCCCTCCTAATCCTTGGTGGATAGGGAGAGATTGTGTATATCTGCGAGTTGAGTAGAGTCTTCTCTAAAGAGAAACTTCCTCTTTAAACCATACATGTGAGATACAATTCCTAGAGTGGAATAGATCTGAGTTCTCTCTCTCTCTCTCTCTCTCTCTCTCTCTCTTTAATCTATTCATCCCTTTAGAGATCTGGTTGCTTAGGTTGTGTTCTGAGTTCTCTCTCTCTCTCTCTCTCTCTCTCTCTCTCTCTCTCTCTTATCTCTTCATCCCTTTAGAGATCTGGTTGCTTAGGTTGTGTTTGGAAACTTGGATTTTGAAAGAAAGGAAAAGAAATGCTAGAGAAATAAGTCTGTCCTGTTTGGTTGAGGAAAGAAAGAGGTGGAGATAGAGGAGATAACTTGAAAATATTTCTCTTTGGGGATCAAAATCTTTCTCTTGTAGAGATTTTGAAATAAGGGGAAAGAAAGACTGAGTATTCTCTGCTACTATAATCTAACCCACGGCATCTCTTATCTTTCTTTGGTAATCAATCAACATTGTCAGAATATATGAGAACTCGCCAGAAATTTGTCAGAAGTCTCCGGAATTGGATTTTCTTTTTTCCATATGCCTCGTCTTAACCAAAAAGAAATACTAATCATTTTTTTTCTTTTCTTCTAAATCCATGGTTCCAAACACAGCCTTAGGGCTTCCATACTATAACCCTTTGTTGCTTGAGTGTAGGCATCTTTGTGTGGTTCTAGAAATCACACATATACCAACATGGAACGATTCTGGTACATGATCCGGATAGATTTATACTTGACAAACGGTTATTATTAGATAGAAAATACTTTACAAAACTCTAGTTTCAAATGGAAATGGTTATTATTAGATAGAAAGCAAGTTACAAGCATCTGGTTTCAAGTGTTCATGAGCATATGAGATTTTATAAAACAATGACTGCAAAGTTAAATTGGCCATGAAGATCTGATATTAGAT
>JAUPMG010000019.1:9157020-9168728 GCA_031762675.1 Pachysandra terminalis
ATTGGAATAAGGGATATAATAATTTAATGCTTTAAAATTCATCAGATGGCCCAAGAGGAAATGAAAGGGTTTTTTTTGCACTAATCTATGTCGTGACAAAGTCAAGGTGCCACTTACGACAGTGGTAAAGTCTTGATGTCATCGTCAAGATCTGAGTTTGAAAGTCGCCTTCACTAAATAACGGGAGCTTGCTCGATGGTTTGCCTCTAGTTGAAACGTTGTCAGTTACTCGAGTTGTCTCTACGTCTGTCTTGATGTCATCGTCAAGATCTGAGTTTGAAACTTGCCTTCACTAAATAACGGGAGCTTGCTCGGTGGTTTGCCTCTAGTTGAAACGTTGTCTGTTACTCGAGTTGTCTCTACGTCTATGCCAGGCTCATGGATTCCCTTTGTAACCACACCCTCTGGAGGCTTTGGACGGTAAGTAGATTGGTGTGTGTTACTGGCTATACGTCAGGCGGGCGGTAGCTAGTGGAAAATGTACCCAAAAAAAAACAGTGTTGCAATAAAAACCTCGAGCTCCATCTTTCTACTTCTCTTTAATATAATTCATCATTTATTAAAAGAAAAAAATCTTTAAGAATATCTCCCATTTCAAACCATTTTATGTAGGACATCCATGCGTAGATAGAAACAGCTTCAAATTGATTATTTCTAGCAGAAGTACCAATATTAGATAGAAAGTACTTTACAAGCATATAGTTTCATGGTCTTCATGAGCATACAAGCTAATTGGGATACGAAGATGAATTATATTTTGTGCAAGATCAGTTGAACACCAAGCTGGGGTTGAACAGTTACGACATTGTAAGGCGCATGAACATAAGAGGGCGAAAGCTCAAATGAGAAACGTTGTAGAATCATAGCCAGAGCCATCTTTGCTTCTGTCAATGCAAAGTTCTGTCCAATACATGTTCTGGGTCCCCAACCAAATGGGGTGAAACAAACTTGGTTCTTTGTTGCCTTTGAAATACCTTCTGAGAATCTCTCTGGCTTGAAGTCTAGTGCATCATCACCCCAAATATCACGGTCATGATGAATAAGGAGCGTTGGCATCGCGAGATCTACTCCAGGTGGGAAAACCATCTCCCCTATCTTTATTTGCTTGTAAGTAGATCGCATAAGTAGAGCTATTGGTGGGTATAATCTAAGAACCTCATACAGTATCATAGTTACCTGCAATAGAAAACTCAAAATTTTTAGAGAGCTTAAATCTACATACTATATATAGTTAACAAACACTATTCAATGCCTAAGCATGCACATTCACAAAAAGACCAATAAAAGAAAGCTATACTCACAGTTTTCAACTGGGTTAACCCATCAAAGTCTAGTTTATTTTTTCCCAAGAATTTTAAGACTTCTTCCCTAGCTCGAACTTGCCAATTCGGATGCATACTCAACAAAACCATTGTCCACACGAGCAAAACTGAGGTAGTCTCCTGCCCAGCAAAGTAGAATAGCTTGCATTCCTCTATCACATCGTTAATGCTCATTCCAACATCTTTTTTACTATTACCTTGTTGTTGAATTTGTTTAGAATTGGATTCCATTAAGAAACCCAATATATCATCATAATTTGCTTCTCCTGCTTTGATAGCCTTTGCTCTCTTATTGATGATAGCCTTCAACAGAGTTTTCACCTCTCTACCAATTTCCTGCATCCTTCTGTTCCTTTTTGTCGGCAGAAACCTACACACAGGCAATTCCATGGAAGTTGAACAAGTGACAAAGATAGAAAAAACTTTCAATCATCATTTACTTTTCTCTAATTTGACTTTTTTTTTTTTTTTTCACGAACACATTGTAACTTGACTTGAGACAATGAAACAAAGGAATACACAATTACTTTACTTTGTGCAACCTTTATAACTGAATCAATTTACATTTATTGACCTAATTCCGGAGTTCAGACCAAGTCTTCCATCTTTGAAGAAGAAAATCAGGTTCATCCAAATTTGCAAGTCATCCAACTTAGAATTTTTTGATTCTCAATGATCTAGTATACATACCATAATATAGTTATACCCTATCATTCAAAGCCTCAATGCTCCCAATTCATCTGATGTATGACACTAGCTAGTATATATAGATACATGGTTGGTTACAGAGTTCTTTTGCTGTAATTTGGCTATAATTAATAGAATTTTACAAACACTATTTTTGTTGTTCCCTAGAAATGTGGGATAAAGTATTTCATTCCTAATGAGAATACTAACTCCAAGATTTGGTGTTGTTATGTGGAGGCTAATGCTACTGAGGCAACAGGGAAGTTCTCATCTCTAGGGTTGGTGAGGGTAACAAACCCTATGGGGATATAGGGATATAGGGATATACCCAACCCTATGGGGGTATGGGGATATAGGGATATAATAGTAGTTTCACTTCTATTATGTTTAGCCCTAATTACAGGGTATTTATTCATACTTTTGGGGTTTGGGGCTAATGATTGTAACACATTATTGTGAGCTTTGGCGAATAGTTGAACAGGGTGTCCATCCGTGGATGTAGGTACAATTTGCCCAACCACATAAATTTATGTCTTTGTGTGCTTGATTTCTTCTTCATCTTCTTCTCTTTCTTTATTAACATTAGGTAACACCTAAAAAGGATGAAAATAAACGTCAAAGGTACAAATGAGTCTTGAAATCAAGCCTAGTCGCTTAATGAGTCTTTACTAACCCAAACAACTGTGTTCTTCTGTTCATTTTTGTCAGCCAGTGCATAAATGACAATAGCTGTTATATTCTTTCTATTTATAGAGTTTTTAAGGTAAAATTATTAAAATTGGACTCTACCCAAAAAAAAAAAAATAATCTAATTGAATTAAGACATTTCTTAACTGTACCTCAAGCCCGGAATGTCTACAGACTGAAGAACTTGCATAACAAGCAGTGCTTGTTCAGTTTGGAGTTGGAATATCCTTCGGCCTTCTTGGTAGCTGCTACTAAATGCTGCTCTAGAGATGGCATCCGCAGTTAAATTTTGGAAGTCTGGCCAAACATCCAATTCACATGACCCCTTTGACATTACCAGCTCCTCCCATTTGCTAACCATCTCACTACAACTGGTCTGAAATGCGGGTACCATACGCTGTAACAAACATAAAAGAAGAAACCAAAAGGCAATCAACATTCTTTCACAATGAAACCCAAAATGTAATTAACTATAGCAACGAGATCGAGTGATTAGTTGTGTTTGGGAGTGTATATATTATATACATATAAACAAGATTGTGTATATATACATAAAACAGAGTATTTTTAAAATCATATTAGATTTTGATCACGAGGTAAATATGCTAGGAGATAGTGAAATTTTAATCTGATTTGGTTTGCCATTAACATAAGATATGAAAAGAACCACTTACTTAACCTATAAGGTACATTTTGTAGGAATTATGTTATGACAAAAAATTAAAAAATTAAATAAAATTAAATAAATCCATGCTCTTTACTTAACCTATCGAAATATATTAGTTCTCAGAATTCAGATTCACTACAGCTCCTTTTTACAACTTAAAGAATATAGTTAATTCACTATCAAGTATGACATATGTTGATGCATTTAGATATATAAGAAATGAAACCAACCTTCAACTTCTCTACTTGAAAAGCTGGGTTAATAATCCTTCTGAGTTTGACCCATTGCTCACCCTCAGAGAGTGCCACCCCGGTTGCTAGCAACTGGGCAAGTGGATTTGGCTTGTGCTTCTGTAAGTGGCCCATCTTGTTTGATAAGATATCCTTTATCAGTTCAGGATCCATGATGTTAATCCTAGGCTTTGGTCCAAACCAAATAACAGACAGTTTACCTGCACTTTTCAATTGGTAAGAAACACCAATTTCTATATGGACTTGCAAAAGGATCAATAATTCATGATCCGGGAAAAAAAAATCTATATATCTTATTTTGCAAAAGATAACCTCACCAATTTCTTCTTCTTCTTTTTCCTTTTTTTTTTTTTTTTTTTAAGTTCCAAAAAAAAAAAAAAAGACATCCAGAGAAGAAATTTTCAAATTAATGGAGGAAAGTTATTTAGGTGTCCACTTGTTTGGATAAAGGAGACAACCCCCTATTTCTTCTCTATGTAGTCCAGATTCCCATGATCAAACAATAAAGAGTTGGTGACTGATAGATCCAACTTTGTTTTGGCAGTGTCTCCAAAGGTTCTTGATTTGCAGGACAATCAAGACCTTTATAGCTAGAACAATTTATCCAATAGAACAGATCTCACTTCCATGTCCAAAATATCCCAAGTAGCAGAGAAAAATGAAACAAAGTCAAATCAAATCAAATGAAATACCTACCATATTTCTTGATGGTTTGATGGAAGATTGGTAGGATTCGTGGCACAATATCATCGGAGAGGCTCATGGGCTTGGACATTGCTTCTTTTAACAACATCTCGTTCTCTTTCATGTCTCCATGCAAGAATCTGTAAGAGTGACCCTTGATGCCTTGTTCCCTCAGACATCTCTCCAGCTTCTTTGGTTTCAACCATACCCAGTTCAGAACTCCCCAAACCCATGATAGTAGAATCACAACACATGAACTTACTACTGAAAATAGCACCCAATCTCCCATTTTTTCTTCACTGCAAAACTTGTAGCCAACGCAAGTGCCTGAGAGAGAGAGAGAGAGAGAGAGGCTAACGAGCCAGTAATGGTGGGAAACTACTAGTGGGTGGCTATATATAAACAGTTTTTGAGGTGGAGGGACTACAGCTGTCATTTATTGACCTTACAAGGATAAGAACAATAAATCCATACAAACGAATGGGTAGCCTTACAAGTTCGGGAACAATGAACCTAATCTTTGTATTTTAATGATTTCGCAACTTTTCAAATACAATTATTCTAAACGTTCAACCTCTTAGTGAATGGCGTGTTTATCAAATGGTTACGTGTGGACTCTATACGGGAACAACACAGCCGTGGGATAATACAGGACACATCGAGGCAAACACATGCTTATACCGGAACAACACATATGTAGGAGAATAAACACAAAAACATTTTATCCTCGGAATCGAACACTCAACCTTTCGCTCTGATATTATATTAAACACCAATTATTCTAAAAGTTCAATCTATTAGAGAAATGCACAACAATATATGTCAAATGGTTCAATAGATAAGGAATTTTATTGGTGGTGCAGGGCGATTCTAAAGCGTCATTGAGACGATGAGGAAGAAAAAACAGAAGTAATTTGGACGATTGCAACTTGTTAATAACAAGGGATAGTAGTGGTGCAATTCAGTTCAAACCGACTAAACCGTCATTGATGAAGGTTAACTCAAAATTGAGTCGAATTGAAAATTGAATTTTCCAACTAGAAAATCGAATCAAATTGAAGTGACAAATCTTAAACTCAAACCAACCCAACCCAAATTGTAGTTTCAGTTCGATTTTGGATCGATTTAATACAATGTTTTTTAAAATTACAATATATATATATATATATATATATATATAGAGAGAGAGAGAGAGAGAGAGAGAGAGATTATACTTCGGTTTAAATCAGGTCAGTTTAGACTATATACACTAGAGTTTGGTGATTCAGTTCGATTCAATTTAATCGAGGCTTAAACCCTATACCAAATCGAACTATATACATTAGACTATAATGGGGGATGGCTATCAATATAAACGGTTTTTTATGTATATGTAATAACTTAATAAACTCAACTTAATCAGAAAAGGTTTTATCATGAGGACTTACAAAGGATTTAAAAAAAAAAAAACCTTTGATCCCCAAAATCCCAATGCCCTGCTCAGTAGGATTTTAATCGTACTTTTATTATTTTATTTATATTATTTAGAGAGTAAAAAAAAAATTCAAAAAGTAAAAACAATAGGAGAACAATATTATCTTATAAAAATTAATTTTCTTTTATTTAAATATAATTTTGAAGATAAGGTTAAAAATATAAATTAAGATACTTGTTAACGTCATTCACCCAACGCCACTGCAGATTGAAATATAAAAAAAAAAAAAAATAGAATTAGAGTTGGCAGAGTCTTATCAAATATTAGCTCGAATTGAAATGTACAGAAAATCATTTTCGGAACAAAAGTTAACAAGTCTAATCAAATAACTGACACGTATCGAAATGTACTGCAACCACTCGTACGTTTGACAAAACGAATCCCCACTTTGACTTTGTTTTGGTTAAAATCACCATCTCGAAAATTGTGTACAGCGACCAGATCCTATAAATATGGCAAAGTGCCAAATCTAGGTGACAAGACACACACATCCAAAGAATGATGACCTTAACTATTAATAATCACGTGCTCTTCACGTTAGAGAATCTTCTGTTAACAACCCTGTTAATAAAATAAAATAAAGGGTAAAAGTATAATTTTATCTTTGTAATTTTACTTTCATGAAAACAGCGAAATTACACCATTACCCATTATTTTGTCCTGTTAACACGGTAACAGAGGACCCGTTCCCGTGATAGCCAGCTTGACATGTCATACATCTATACGTTTTAGCTCATATTTCAGTTTCCAAGCTCATGACAAATATGCTCTCAATGAAATCACATTTTCCCGGAGGGAAGAAAATCTTCTGCGATTTTTTTCTACGATATTTCCTTCGGTACAAATAAGAGGACTTTCTTCCGTATCCGCCCGCCCGTTAGTGGAAAAAAATCAATATTAAAAAAAAAAAAAAAAAAAAGGTATGCAATGGAGTCTTCTTCATTGGGATTGTATGATGGTTGCAGACCAGATGAAGTGTACCTGTACACCTCGGGTGCAACCGGAATCCGTAAGCCAGTGCTTATCACCGCCGGATCAGCTGCTCACAGCGTTAGAACAGCAAGGAAGGCATATGATCTCCATCCGAGTAGCGTTATATATCGTTGCATGGTTGCCTCAGTACCATAACTGGCGTTTGTTAACCGGCGATACTATAGTTAGAGCTGGTTACAGAGTTCAAGGCAACTTGCAAACTGTCCCTTCCTTCGCTTTGCTTCTTGTGGTTCGACGAGGTGGGATCGATCGAGGGACCCGATCCATAAGCCTTTGGAGCTTGAGAAACTTGATTGTCATCAACGAGCCGATCTATAGATCCTCCATTGATGAATTTCGTCAAGGAGTTTAGTCATGTGGGGTTGAAGCCTTCCTCTGTTTCAACATCTTACGGACTAGCCGAGAACATCACTTTCGTGTCGACTGCGTGTAGGATTAACATTGATCAGTACTCCGGTAGTTTTCCGACGTACAACAAGCTCTTACCTAGCGCAAGGCTCACCTGGACGAACCCAGAATTCAAAGAAGAAGAAGTGATCAGTACTCCGTTAGTTTTCCGACGTACAACAAGCTCTTACCTAGAGCAAGGCTCACCTGGACGAACCCAGAATTCAAAGAAAAAGAAGAAGAGATGGAAATAATAGTTGTAAATGAAGAGACATGTCAGCCAGTTGATGATGGAATTGAAGGAGAGATATGGGTTTCTTCTCCTAGTAATGGATTGGGGTTTCTGGGTCACCCTTCTTTAACACGAAAAGTGTTTCATGGGAGACTCAAAGGGAAGGTTAGCTGGAGTTTTGTACCAACCGGAGACAGAGTTGTTAGACGAGAAGAGAGGTATCTCTTTGTGATGGGTCGATGTTCAGATATCATTAGACTTCAAAATGGACGAGGAGGACTGTATCCTCGTTACGACTGGAAAGAAACCCTAAGATTCTGAGGACTGCATTAAATGAGACCTTTTTTTTTTTTTTTTTTTTTTTAAGTATTAACTATTCTACTACTCCCCAAAAGCAAAAACGAGTTTTTTTTTTGGTCTTCCTCTAATTCTTCCTTGGTCGTCCTCCAAATCATCCTTATGTTAGTTTTACATTATTAACAAATTTATTAAAATGCTTATTTGTAAGGAAAATTAATTACCAATAATATTCAATTCTCTCCAAATTCCTATATTAGTTGGCTCCTTTACTCAGGTTAATTACCAAATGTATTAAAAAATTTAATAGCAAAAAAAAAATATTAATTACCAATAACGTTTCATTTATTAAACATGAAAAGAATCTAGCTTTAATTTTGCCATTATACCTCAAATGTGAGCCTCTTTAAATCTCACATTAATTCATTATCAACTCAATTAATTTTCTCTAAAATATGGATCAATCCCTAAATAATAGTAGCGATTATAATTAAAAATAATAATGTTTATCATAATTAAATGATATGCACAACCCCTCACATTCTAAAAAAAAAATGTTACTCCTTTAATCTCAAATTTATTAATTATCAACTCAATTAATTTACTCTCATAATTAAAAATAATAATATTTATCATAATTAAATGATATACATAATCCCTCACATTCTAAAAAATGACGTTACTTGTTAGATTTGGCCAATAAAATACCCTCACCACCCGATCAGTTCAATCTTCTTTCGATCTGTATTTCTCGATTTCTTTTTTTTATAAAAGGTTACAAGGGTAAGTTCACAATCGAGGATGTTGTTGTAGTGACCTCGCTTCAAGAGGTCGATTAGATTGTCCTACTTTTTTGTTATTGTTGTTTTTATAGTAATTTAGCAATGTCACTAAAGATAACTTGTTGATTTAAAGATGGATGATCATGAATATTTCTCATGTGTGTTATTGATTGTGAAAATCGAGCAGCATTTTTGTCTTGACTCAATGAATTAAGTTTAATTAGTATCAAAATCATGTGCTTTTACATTTTTTTTTTTTGCCTTGTTTGGTATGTGAGTATATATGTGTTATACTTTGAATTTTATTATCTAATACTTGTCTATATTGTTTAAAGTCCTTGTATTCTACATAATTATCTAATCATCATTGATGCAAACTAGATGACACTAGAGTATATGGCGCAAAACGATTAGTTCATTTTTGTCTTAACCTTGAACGTGGAGGGTGAGAATCTTAGTCAATGAGAATAATTTTATCTAATGTACTTCCAAACTTCATAAAATGCGTTAAACTTTTGGAGTTTTGGAGCTCTTATATATATATAAAAAATATTTAGTAATATTTAATTTTAAATACTTTATTTTGATTTAATATTTTCTCATGTTTAAAAAGTAGTTTTGTAGGATAAGCAATTATCCAATAAAAAAAGTCAACACCTGAATATCCCATCCCCCACATGTCATTGCTAAAAATAAATATTTCGTATATACTAGAAAATACATTTTAAATATTTTAAATTCTAATCTAATTTTTTTAGCCCTTTCTTTTTTTACTTTTGTAGGTTCACGTACTTGTCCAGACATTTCATACTTTAAACTTATAGAGTAGAGTTATTTGAGAATAAATTTTTGAATTAAAAGATTGAAAGTAGAATTAATCACAAACTTCATTTTCTTCATGAAATTATAAAACAAAATTAATGATTAACTACGTAATGCCAAAACAAGTTCCAAAATATTTATTCAGCTTAACAAATTTTATTAAATATTTTTAAAAAATTAATGAAGTTTCTTTTATTATATAGGAAATAAATAGGAATAACTTTTGATTTTTTTTCTTCAAGAAATTAAAATAATGTAAGAATAAAATTATATTATATATTTGATTTGTTTATTAATGTTGAAATACTATATATTAAAATGAAAATAATTAAAATTTGCTTAAAAATAATTTAATTATTTTACAAAATTATGTTAGAATTTGTTATTAATGAAAAATTATCACGTGCAACGCACGTGCAATATACCTAGTACATAAAAAGCAAATAAAACCTACTTCACTGGTACAGAGATGTAGCGAGCAGTGGCACGACCCATAAGGTCGTCTTTAATTACATTGACATTGGAATCAGGGGGTCTAGAAAACCAAAAACATGAGAGGCCACGCGCTGCCTGATCCGCCAAGATATCCGAGGCAATGTAAGAGCAAGTGTGAGATCTTAACACAGTGGAATTGAGAGATTAGTTCCCTAGCCTCTGCTATGAGTCCGCTGATCCTCCAAGGTCCCATCGAGTTGTTACTGATGAAGGGGCTGCTGAAACTAGAGTCTCCATCGAACTCCAGATTAGGAATACCAAAATGTTTGGCAAGACGCAAACCTTCCACGCAAACTCTCATTTCCGCCATAATAGCATCTGAGCAACCAAGACTCGTTGAAAAACCAAAGACAAATCCACCGTTTTCGTTGCGGCAACGGCCACCCGCTCCAGCATTGCCAGGAGATCCCTTGGCAGCCCCATCAAAATTGAGTTTGAAGAAACTCTGTCTGACCAAATGAAGAAAAAATACAACCATCACACAATGAAGAAGACTTCCTGTGCATCGGTTAACAGAAGATCTTCACCCGTGCAATGCACGGGCAAATATAATAGTAAAAATGTTAACATGAAAAATAGAAAATTAAAGATTAAAAAGTAAAAAAATAACCTAAAAAGAATTAATCTTGAAACTAATATAAAGTAAGTCACAGTTTAAGGGTCGGATGCCGTAGCTAGAGATATATGTTGTGAACATGTATCTCATACGCTTATTTGGTAAATCTCATTTTTTTTTTCAGGTGTACACACGTCAATCCCAATTCATATAACAAATTTCAATCCAAATACATTTAGCATATAGCATAAAGGGCTCACATATAATCAATCTATTTATTCGATCCAAAGAAATTTGCCACGTAGCATGAATGGCTCATCTATAACCAATCTCTCTTTTTCTTTTTGGCATAAGACTTAACAAATATTATAAATTTGATATTTGTAGAAAAACCTAATATATATACTATTGAAAATTATATAAGTTATTAAAATATTATATGCATGGAAAATCTAGAGGACCCGTGTCAAATGGACGGTTTAGATTTGTTAGATCGTTTTTCCATGCGGGTAAGATAACTCTCGTCCAATAGTCAATAAAAACTATTGTGATAGTACGGCCTATAAAAATAGAAAAAAAAAAAGGTTAATAAAAAAATAAGGAGAGAAAAAAAAAAAGGAAAAGGGAGTGGGGGTGAAAGTGGGGTTGGGGGAGGTCAAATCAAGGGCTATAAGTAGCGTGTTCTAAAATTAAATCAAGGGCTATAAGTAGCGTGTTCTAAAATAAAATAATAGTAGGAATAAGAATCGGGCCGGGCTTGGGTATCACTCTTAGGCTCAAAAATCGGGTCTGGTCAAGTTTGGGCATATATAAAGCTTGTAATATCCTATGTGAGCCTGACCCGCCAAATTGCTAGCACTAAGTATAGATAAAAATAAGGGTTAACTCCATTTACACTCTCTCAGGTTTATGACAAACGCAAAATACCTCCTAAGGTTTCTAAAAAGCCACTTACACCTTCTGTCACACCTTCTGTCAGTAACGTTTAATAGATGGTGTTAAAAAAATATGTGGATTTATCCTTTTAATCCCGTTTTTATTAACCTATACTCTTACCACCAAAACCACCCACCACCACTACCACCACCCCACCACCACCACACCACCCCACTACCAACACTACCACCCCACCCCACTCTACCACCACCATCGCCGCCGCCACTACCACCACCAGCACGCCACTGTCACCACCACCCCACCTTCACCACCACCATCACCACCACCACCACGACCACGCCACCTTTGCCACCAACACCCCACTACCATGCCACCTTCACCACCACCACCCTACCACCACCACCACCACCACCACCACCCAATGTGCATCCCTTGCACACTTAGGCGGTGGTGGTGGTGGTGGTGGGATAATGGT
>JAUPMG010000019.1:9249757-9262551 GCA_031762675.1 Pachysandra terminalis
AATAGTGCAACAAAAGGTAGAAGATGATATTTCAAAAAGGTTGGATAGTGTTTACGACTGGTGGTGGAGATGGATATGCCCTCATGCATCAGTTACCCATTAGGTGGTTCTCGAGTCGGAACATTGTCCAATTGTTCAGGATACATAACTGGATTTTTGAGAAGGAAAGAAAAGATTTTGTTTGAAGCTAATAGCTTCTAGACTACGAAAGTGTGGAACATAATCGCAAAACATGGGATATTGCGACTGCACATACAATGGACCAGAATGTAAGAAATTTATTAAGAAAACAATTATAAAGGATGCCAGCAGCAAAAAATAATTCAGAAATGCGAAGACAACAACAACAACAACAACAATAAAAATAGTGACATTGTTTTCTGAAATTGGTTCACTTCAAATCCCAGACCAGGCCAGTCCGGGCTGGGTTTCAAAACGATGCAGGAATGTCACATTTCTAGATTATGGATCTCCTGCCGGTATAATCATATATTTAGGCAGCTGTGTTGCATAGTGAGAATGGAATTTCAGAGTACTTCTATTTTTCTTAATCCATAAACCATAGCCTAACGCCTAACGGTGTCTGTCCTACATGAGATGTGGGGGACGTAGATTATTCTGAAATAATGAAGCATACCTATAGGTTCATCCCTATGGATTGCAATATATATTCAACTCAAAACGGTTTTGGCAACCTGCACCAACTTTGTTGCTGCAAATGTTTAAAAATGCACCCTTGCATTTGCTGTGAGGTTTTCACCTTCACATCTGTAACTCCCCTTAAAAAAAATACATTATCTACCATATGAACTAAAGAAACGGATGCTAAAACAAGGACAACTTACCAAATGAAGCACCCATGTTGTATAATTGTAGAAAGATTTCTGAAAATCCCATGTTGAAGTATTATTTATTATTACTATAACTTTGACATGCACTACGAATGCAGTAAGCACTACGAACTTATCACAAACACCTGGATTCGGATATATCTTTCGTGGGATCAGTGGCGCTTCTTCCCTGTTGTTACTTCCCAAGCTTGTATAACGTGATTAACAATCTCCTCTACACCAACCCCATGCTTTACCTGCATAAATTCATTTTTATCGCGAGTACAGAAAGTTTCATTACATTCAGGTGAAGATGACAAAATATTTAAGAAATAGTAGGGCTGATGTATGCTGTATACACTTGTATGCACTATTTTCAACTATAGATTGGCAACATACACATAAATTACTATATAGAAGTTTGATGATCGCAGTAAACAATCTGAAAAATGTCTACCACCTTTCTAAGAAAGCGAAAAGTATGATCTCAAAAATACTTATGTTCAAATTACAGAGAATATTTATCATCTTCTGGAAGGATGGATGTTGTCAATTCAACAGCTCCATTAATTCTGAGAGCATTGCTTTGTAGAACTTAATTTGAAGATGCCAAGAAAATGAGGCTGAGATAAAATCCCTATTTTTCGATTGATAGCAATAAGAATCTATGACTAGGGATCACTAAATAAACTGCAGTAGTATTTTTTTACTTTCGCTCTCACAAATCACAGGAGAAAACAGTACTCGCCTTGACTAGACACTCAACTGAGTTAACTCTGTAACTCGTTAGTCAGCTGGTGATGATTCGATTGCCAACAGTAGTTCATTAAATATATAATTAAGAATATGAAAGTAAAAATAATAAACATCAGGGTTGACTTCATAAGTCAGTAAAGTTGTTACAGATGGAACAATTACTATTTTGTTGAATCAGACAAGCATTCCATTGACTCCACGAGTCATTCAAGTTGTCGTAGATGGAGTCCATATATGCAGTGTTTTCAAAGGCGTTTGAGGCGTAAGCCTCGAGGAGCACCTTGCTCAAGAGGTGTACGCCTTATGTCTTGAGGAGTAAAAAAAGCGTACGCCTCTGTTTTCTGGTTTTCATTATTGTTGCTTGATAACGAACAACAGAGGCGTACGCCTCAGTAGCTAGGCTAATAAATTCTCAGTTTTTAAGAAAATTGATTTAATACTCATTTTCTTAGGGAACAATAAGGTTTTAACTACAAATTGACACTAACCAACCTTGTTAAGTAAAACAATACTACTAGTTTTATTTTAATTGTTAATTTAGTCACTTATCATGACATGAATATCAATTGTTATTTAATTTATTTTGTACTTATACATAAATAATATATATTTTCTTTAATTTATTTTGTATTTGTATATATAATTTATATTTTATAATTTAATTATCTACAAAAGGTTCTCCTAAGGCTTACGCCTCAAGCCGCGAGGCTTACGCCAGACTCTTTGGCCAAGTCAAACGCCTTGCCTCACGCCTTAGCGTTTTAAAACATTGATACCATGAGCCCTAAAACTTTCAAAATGTTAACTTGGTTAAGTATTGAGTTTCTAAGTTTTCTCAGTGCCACCAAAAAAGTAATCCTAATCAACAGACCTGAGCAAAGACAAAGGGGCCTCCATCCCGCATCCTAAGTGCATCACGCTCCATGACAGCCAAATCAGCTCCAACTGCAATTGCAAGGTCAGTCTTGTTTATAACCTATATTCAAAAACAAGCAACACAGATACATAAGATGGAAACATTTATATGAAATGGTAATTTGTTCAACGGGAATTGGTTCAAGGATATGGACCGACACAATAGATGGGAAGTCAAAACAACAGCCAGTAAAAGATTAGTAAGTCACATACCAAGAGGTCTGCTTGCGTAATGCCTGGGCCACCCTTTCTAGGTATTTTATCACCCGCAGAGACATCTATTATATAAATGATAAAGTCAGCCAACTCCCTGCTGAAGTTAGCAGCCAAATTATCTGCATCCACAACAATTCAAAGATACGTTAGATCCCCACTCTCTCTTTATATATAAGGCTTGTTAGAATGATACATTAAATCTCCCTTGATTGATACTCAATTCTAACATGAACATCTTCACTTAAATATTGATCCACAACAAATCAATTAAACTGAACGGCTCATTCCTATTTGATTTTACATTAGATTTGTTTATCCATGAAATTTTGTTCCAAGTAAAAGGAGCCAAGGCAACAGAAAAAACAAATACCTCCTCCAGATTCACAGAGAAGTATGTCTGCTTTATACAAGTTAGATAACTCCTCAAGGGGACCAAGATTAATGCTAATATCTTCACGAATTGCAGCATGTGGGCAGCCTCCTGTTTCCACAGCACGTATCCTTTCTTCAGGAAGTGCTCCATGCTTCACCAAGAATTCACCGTCTTCTTTTGTAAATATGTCATTTGTCACCTGAAATACACAAGTGATTAGATCCTTAGGTGGAGCATCATGTGAGTCATCAGTTGATGGGTGATGTGAATAAAAGGAACCACAGATAAATCAACAATGAGGAGGTGCCCTTTGATCCATTAACTAAGGAGAAAAAAAGTTGGATGCATACTGGAAATAGCAATTGGAGAAGAATGTGAAATGGTGGTGGTTCATTTGATGAATACTTTGAATTAAATTAACCTGAAGATACACTGCAGATTTTTTTCATGAATCGGGTTTTAGCGAGAACATTTAGAATGTTATCCACTATTCATTTAAGACTATGAGCACAGTCTACAATTCTATTGACTAGTCTTCTATCTGTACACAGTAGCCCAACCATCCATTAAGAGCTGTGTTTGCTTATGATGCACATCTTTTTTATTTGATAATCATTTACTTTAATTAGATCATATTTTCCAATCTAAATGAATTTCTAGCATAAATTTGTGTTCTTTTCTTATGAATATGGTAATTCAGTATAAACCTTTTTTGTGTTCTAAAACGCAGTTGTCAGCTCTTCCACAAACTACAGTTGGGAACAGTGTCAAGAACAATACAATAAAGGAGGAAAGACGATGATTAAGAAATTTTACGGACAGTTACAATCTCTGAAATGTTAGTTAATACGTACTGCAGCAAGACTGTATTTGTCACGCAAGAATTTGCACAATGCCAGCATTAAAGCCGTTTTCCTGTACAATGTGAAATGGTATCCAATTAATACTTCTTTGCCATTTTTGTTCACACTATGAGAGATAATTTCATGCTTATAATCCAAAACTAGCAAAGGTAGCATCCAATCACATAAAGACAATACAGTTCAAACCTTTTATTTTTATTTTTTTTCTTTTTTAATTTTTGAATACCAGATTCAAGAAGAAAGGGGAAAGGGGCAATTGGCTAAAATAACCAAATTCAGGTACCATAACCAAAAGTTGTGCAATAACATAACCAAGAACCTTTTGAAATCTATTAAGTTTACAACATACATTCAAGATGACACACTTATAAAGATCACATTTGAGAAATGAAGAAAATTGCTTCATATGGAATAGGAATCCATAATACCAAAAAAATCACCGAGTGATTTGTATAAATTTAATGAAAAACACCAATTTCTTTTTCTTTCAAAATTAGGAGCATGAAAATAACAATAAAGTTAAATAAATAAATTGATGATGATGATGATAATAATAATAATAATAATAATAATAATAATAATAATAAAACAGTAATGAATGAATGAAAAAGTTAGGTATGAACCTAAAATCAGAAACCCATGATGTAAAGATCCTTTCTTTCTTTTTTCTTTTTTTTTTTCTTTTTTTTGGGTTTTGGGTGGGAGTGGAAATTATGTGAGTCAAAATCCTAATGAACATACATTTTTTTTTTTTTTTTGAAGTTGAACATACAAAATCTTCTTTGTCTCTCACTTGAAGCAAGAACAAAGGCTATAGATTCTAGTCATGCCAGTATTTGTAAGAGTAAAATGACAGAAGGTCAAATCTTCCAAGCAGCAACATGTAATCAAACACAAATCAGGGGAAAGAGAAAATACAAAAACAGAGAAAGAGAGAGAGAGAGAGATATACCCAGTACCAACAGGCCCACCGATACCAACTGTAAAAGCTCTTTCATTGAAATCTCTGGTGGAAAGAGGACGAGCTCTTCTGCTAAAATACCCAGGTGAGTATATGGGTTCATGTGAGTGTGGTGCCAACCCATCATGACTGTGATAAACTCTACCATCTGGACCTACCCATGATGATCCTGGTGACACAACATCATGACCTCCCCTGTTTCATACAATAACAAACAAACAGATAAACAAGATTTAAAGGAAAACCAACCAAAGAATCATACAGATTAAAAATCAAATGTAAGTATAAATAAACATGCGAAATTTACTCATGGGTATGATGATGGTGGGGGCGGCTATGATCTTGGTCATGATCATGATGATGGTCATGAGAGTGGCCATGGGTATGATGATCCTGAGAAGCCATTAACTATGATCTTAAGTTCAAAGATTCTACTGGTAAGTGTAGCCTGTAGAGAAGACGACGACTGGGTTGGGATTGGGCATAAATCAAGATGCCTTTAAGGGTGAGAGGATTAGCTACCCAAAAAAACAAAAAGGAGTGAGAGGATGAATCATTTTACAAATATGCCCCTGATGGTTTATCTTATTCTGCTTAAAGATGTTTTCCAGAGGAGTAGCAAAAAATCTGAACCAACCCCTGAATTCCCCCACCCACAAACCTCCCTGGTAATTGTCCAATTATTTATAATAATATATAGTGTATATAATATACCTTCCGGGTCTAATGGGTCACTCGACCCGATTTGACCCGTTCCAATTGGTCCAATCCAATTCAACTGATTTAATGTGGTCTAACTGGGTTCAATTTGGTCTGACTTGACCCCAACCGTCCAATTTGGTTCAATTTGGTTTGATCTGGTACAATCCGGTCTAATTCGTCCGACCCGGCTATTATAAGCTATCTACATGTGACTCACCTTCCATTAGATATTTTTCATATAATATATCTACATGTGACTCACCTACATCACATATATAATCTATTTACATGTGACTTAACTTATTTCAGATATTTATATAAGCTATCTACATGGTGATTCACCATCCACATGTCACATTCTCACTCAAGAGTTGCAAGCCAAGTCTACTTAGAGGCCAAGTAAGACAAGGCTATATAACGACTACTTCAATACAAGAAGAGAAAAGTTGGGGGAGGGAGAATCTGAGAGAATAAAAAAGGTTCTTAAATATTAGAGAAAATGGAAGAAGAACACTATAGAATGAAACATCTCTTTCCTAACATCTCTCTATCTCTTCCTCTCCCTCATTTATTTCTTCATTCCCATATGATTGGGATATTCATTATGTCCTCTATACTTCTAAATAGTGGAAAAAGACCTCCTATGAGACGACCCCGTAGACAAAGCATATTGTCGAACCACGTAAAAATTATGTGTATCGCTATATTGGTTCTCCCATTTCTCCCTTTTCTTTTTTATGTTTGTCGAGTATAACGCCGTCTGAATGGTTACGCGATGGTTTAGGCGGACGGTTGGGACGCCCCGCGTGTCCAGACATGATCATATCCAATCCCGGGTAGTGCGGAAGTGACCGACACTTGACGTCGTCACGTGCTCGCACGGTTTACCCCCCTTTAAGCAGCTCGATCTAGATCGGAGGCTTAAAGCGGGTCAAGCAGCACAAATTTCGCATCAACAATATCCAATAACTACTTAATGCCTAATATAATATGTAGAACAATATAAAGTTGTTAAATGGTCTAAATGGGTGGGTTTGGATTGGCTTTAGACCAACTAATATAGATTCTCAACCCAACCCCTTGCTACCCCCTCAAGGCTCCAATACGATTCGGTTTGGTTCAAGTTGACATTAACCTAAAATCAAATCGAGGCCAGTAAAAGTTAAACCAAAACCTAATCGAACTGAATTGAAATGAAAAACTCTAAACCCAAACTAATCCAACCCAAATTATAATTTCAATTCGATTTTGGTCAGGTTAGATCGGGTTAACACCATATATTTTATAAGAATGATAATATAGATATAATTTGTTCTAAACATTAGCTGAAAGCTAAACACAAGAGTTTAGCTTTTGGCTTGACTCGGTTTAACCAAGACTTCAACCCAAAACCAAAACAATCTTATTCGTTTTTAATTTCAAAACCAAAACCGAATCAAATATCTAGAAACCCAGCTTGAATTAAGCCAATGTTGGTTTGAATCGATCGGCTTTCAAAAACCGGCCCAAGTTGTACCACCTAGCCTAGCTAACCCTAGTTTCTTTTTTTTTTTTGGTTTCCCAAGGTATCCCCAGACTTTTGCCCAGGACTAATCCTCCAAGGTACGGTCGGGCGCCAAGCCCTAGTTTCCACATTACACCTAAGCTTCTATCAGTTCACCATATGATGGTCCAATCATAACTGTCATTTTCCTAAAACAAATAATGGTTGGACAATAATGAAAATCTTAGCTGGATACAAATTAGTGTTGTCAATGGATCGGATCATGGTCCGAGTTCGATCCGAATCCGATCCGAGAAAAGCAGATTTAGTAAGAGACTTCTGATCCGATAATCCGATAAGATATGATCCGATTCGATCCGATTTGAATTGGATCAAATTCGGATATAGGCTGATTTGATTCGATCCGATTTCATTTGTGTACATATATATATATATCACAGACATACATATGTATTTTAAAAAAAGATTAAACATATATCAAATTATATTTTTTATCTGATTTCTTATAACTATAAAATAGGTTTACCAAAAAATCCGACAATTATTCGAATCCGATCCGATTTGAAACTAATCTGATTTGGTAAGGGATTTATGATCCGACGATCCGATTCGATACGACTTTTAAACTAATCAAATTTGGATATGCCCTGATTCGGTCCGAATCCGATCCGTTGACAGGCCTAATGCAAACTAGGAAAGAAAGAGAGACAGAGAGAGAGTCTTGACGACAAGCTTTAAGAGTGAATTAGTGAAACGAGCAATTTTTAGGGGTTTTACTCACATTTAAAAATCAGCTAGAAATAAAGTTAAAAAAAATAATATATAAAATATAAAAATTACATAAATCATTAAATTTTAAGTATTAAAATTTATAATCTTAAAATCCTAAAACAAAATATAAACTATAAGTGTTAAATCATAAAAAAAAAAAATTGATAACAACAAAAATCTTTACAAAGTTAAACTTTAAAAGAAAGAGATAAACCTTAAAATCTAAAAATAAATAAATTCTAAGAAGAGAAGATGAACCTAAACGTAATATCCTTAAAAATTTTAAATCCTAAAAAAGATGTTAAACTCTAAAAGAAAAAAAATAATAATAAATAATCCTATGATTGTTTTACTTTAAATTTTAGTTTTTTTTTTTTCTATATATAGTATTGTATAAAACAGATTTTATCTGATTTTTATTTAGATAAGGAATTTTATCTTTAAAAGAGAGTTTTATAAAAAAAAAAAAAAAAAAAAACCATTTAAACACATTTTCAGTTGAGTCTATCGTCACATGGTGCGGAAGACTTGTCATCTACGGTTAATACTCTCATTTTCCTAAAAAAATCAATCAATTTTATGATGCATCTGATGTGTATTACAAGGAATGCACATCCCCCTTGATTGTCAGTTTTAAGACAAAGTGATTCAATGGTGGTCATAATTCATATGACGTACAATCTCTCGTGTATTATCTATCATTTATGCAGCCCACTTTATCGAACGATTTTGATTAATTCATGAACATGTGTAAAAAAGGCCATTTAGAATCAGAAACATAGTGTGTTGGATATTAGTGATGGGTCAACCCGATTGGTCCGACCTAGGTCCCTATTTAATGGGATGTTCATACTTGATAAGAAATATGGATGTGAATATCTCTCCTAATTGAATTAGGAGATTGAGTCCTACGAGGAGTTGAGTTGAGTCTTCTATATATAGAAGACTCCTCCTCCCTACCCATTATGCAAGTCACGTTTAGGTGACTTTCTTAAAATTGAGTTCCTCTTACTCTCATCATCTCTATATTCTTTTGAGATCAAGGCTTGCTACTAAGGTTCCATACAAAACCCTAGATTGATTGAGTGTGGATTGCATTGTGTGTGGTTCTACTAATCACATATTCTGACATGAGACGTTTTCCGGTTCGGTAGAGATTTTCTGTTATATATTTAGGTTTGTGTGCATTGAGGTACATGATATGGGTCGTCTACAATCTCCATTGGTATCAAAGCCACTGCGATACGTTTTCGTTAGATTGAAGTACATGATCCGCACGCACGCCCCTTTCTTGAGCTCAAACTCATCTCACGAGCCTAATTACAAAAATCAAACTCAACTCATACTAGCTCGGCTGGTTGATAGCCCTACCAGCAAGCATATCCAAAAACAACCTATATTTGGTAAGAAAACCTTTAATTACCTCCTTCATAAAATTAATTCAAAGGGTAAATTGCACTTAGACCTTCTCAATTATCTGACAAAACCCTTTAACATTTTTTTATTATTGGTGCCTCTATAAATTTTTTTTTTTGTCTTAACCACGTGGTGTCGCCACACCTATTTGGGTGTAGGACTAATCCACATTTGGGGTGGGAGCAATTACGGTAAACCTCTAGCCACAAGTACTTCTAGTGAGATTCAAACTCCAGACTTACCTCCAGAGACGCTCACTAGAACCCAGTTTGCTACCAACTGAGCCACACATTAGTGGTTGCCTCTATAAAAAATTACGTTGATCGAATATCTGGTGGAGTTGTCCATAAGCCCGAGTGGTTGATTGGTTTAACACGTAAAGACACAATAACAATGCACTAACATGGCATTATAATACGATATAATACTAAGCTTTCAAGGACTCGATTGGATGGCTACAAGTGTCTAGTCAGATTGATTTTAAGAAAAGGAAACACTAATTAATAATATCACAGTGTTTTTCTTGGTGGACCCAATAAAAATATCACATTTAACAAGTAAGATTTAATATGTGCATGCATAGGAAACTAATATTCTTCACACACATGCACATACGCACACGCACCCGCACACAAACACACACACACACACACATATATATATATATATATATATATATATATATTCTACTCGAAAAATATAATCAATATCTTTATCAATGTGCTTCTTTATTCCATAGATATCATATAATATAGAAAACAAAATCTTACACAAGGATTTGTAGAAATAAGAGTAGAAGCATCATAACATTATCCAAGAACTTTAAGTCTCCTTGGGTATTTTTGGTTTTGCTATAGTACGCAAAACACCTTCCTTGCAATTTGGGCACCTTGGGTCATTTGTCTTGACCATCACATACATATTGCAATGCGGACATCCCATCAACACCATCATAGGTACGTTCGGATTGGAGATATCAAACAAGTTAGTACCCCCACATTCTGGACACTTGAGATCTTGCATCAACAAGACATACATATAGCAACGAGAACATCCTTTCAGCACCATGGATCGCCTTTCCATCCCTCACCTGCTAAAGATAGAAGATATAAACAACTTATCAAATGTATTGAAACATCCATGCTAAAACTGTATCAATATGTAACTAAGCAGAATTAAACAAAGGAACAACCAAACCATGAACTTTAACAAGAAGAAATTATTGTTATTTCTAATTTTGCGAAGTAATGAATCGCATCACATCTATGCAATGTTCAACTTAAAGTAGAAGCGGCGCACCTCGTGCAATCTTCAACTTAAAGGTGAAGAGGGTAAAGTTTAAAGAATTACGAAGAAATAATCACACTTAGTTCCATGGATCACTTCTCCATATTTACAAAGCTTGAGAGATATACACAAGTTACTTTCTCCTTCAAATATATTGAAACATCAAATGTTGAAGTTGTATCAATATATAACTAAATACAATTAATTAAAGAAACAATGAGACCATGAACTTTAACAAAAAGAAGTAATTATATTGTTATCCATCATTTGAGCGAAGTAATGAAACACATCGCCCCAGTGCGATTTTCATCTTAAAAGAGAAGCGGCGCAGCCGTGTGATCTTCAACAAACATGTAGAGAGGATAAAGGTTAAAGAAAGAAAAGAAATAATGACAAGTTTATAGCATAAATTATCATGTAAACATAAAATAAGGAAATGAAATAATTTTCTGCGAGGAAATTATTTTTACCTGAAAGCAATGAAAATAAAGAAATAATAAGAAACATTCACATACCAACATAATTAACTACATGCGGCTTTACAATAAAGAAGATAAGAAATATAAAATAATGGTGAGGAAACTCAGGCAACCTTTAAAGAGAATAGATTAAATCAAAACTGCTTGTAGGCGACGGGATCGAGAACGACCGAGGACAATGAAGCGCAGGATCGAAAATGGTCGAGGATAGTGAGCAACAAAACTTGAAGTGGAGAGAATACTATACTATGACTGAAACATTATTGATGGAGTATCACCACCATGATTTTCTTGTTGTTGGCTGCTATTTCTTTTTCTACATCTAAGGCCCTTATATAAGAGTTTGGAGGGACAAAGCTGATATTTCTTTAGGCCTTTTACCTATGGCCAGAGGTAGAAGACAGAATTTAATGCCAAAATTAATTGTATTTTCCTAATTTAGTATATTCTTAAACAAAACTATTTTCTATAGGTGGCTAATTTAATGTGCTATAAGGATTCAATAAAAATAGAGTGAATAGGGCAGTAAACGAGTCGAGCCACCAGCTTGCGCTCGTAAATCCTGAGCAAGGTTCAAGCTCGGCTTAGGCTCTACAAAAAGCTTGTTTTAGAAAAAGCACATTTCATAAAAAATAAAAAAAATAAAAAACCTCAACTTGGTCCCAATACAATATTATAGTTGATGAATAATATATATATATATATATATATATATATATAACACTGTTGATCAGGCGGGCTAATTTAACCCTGCTTTACACGCGGTGCTCGATTACGAGTGCGTGTACGCGTTTTGGGTATAGTCGCATACATTAAATCATTCCAAAAAATTGAAACGGCTGTACAACCATCCCTTTCATGTGCCAGCTGTCAGCAGCTGCATACGGTGATTAGACCGTTTGGTGAAAAGATAAGATTTGAAACGACAGAGAGATATCTGACCGTTCTTATCACGAGAAGAAGCAATAGCTTATCAAGGAAGCTACCCTTTGAATTCCAGCTTGTGGAGGACGCCACGTGTCTCAAACCCAACAAACTCGTTCCCTTTCTCTCGTTTGAAATATTCAACGGACTAAAGACTTATGTTCCTGCGACATACTGCCTCTGGGCACCTGAGGGAAGGAGAATCTTATTCTCCCCTCGACGGACCCTACTTTACTCAAAGGAAAGATTCTCAAGGAAACTTTTATGCCTTCTAACTCAGGAGTCGTTCTTGGACCATCTCCATAGACTTCAAAGAACTATCTTATATACTTTGTCTTGAAGGATCACAAGGCAAGGACATCTTCGAGAGACAACCTCGACAGACCTTCGAAGGACAACCTCGACGGACATTTCCGAGGGACAACCTCGACGGACATTTCCGAGGGACAACCTCGATAGACCTTCGAGGGAGAATCTCGACGGACATATCCGAGGGACAACCTCGACGGACATTTCCGAGGGACAACCTCGACAGACCTTCGAAGGACAACCTCGACGGACATTCCCGAGGGACAACCTCGACGGACATTTCCGAAGGACAACCTCGACGAACAACCTCAATAGACCTTCGAGGGACAATCTCGACGGACATATCCGAGGGACAACCTCGACGGACATCTCTGAGGGACACCTCCGATGGACAATCTCGAAGGAGGTCTCTTCCAGGCTAACCACCCAGATGGTCAATTCAAAGGAGGTATTTTCCTTCCTACTAAAGATGAATTCAAAGGAGGAAT
>JAUPMG010000019.1:9262651-9273741 GCA_031762675.1 Pachysandra terminalis
TCTCTCTCTCTCTCTCTCTCTCTCTCTCACACACACACACACACACACACACACACACACACACACACACACACACAGATTGTCCTGAAATTATGGAAGTTAGGTTATTACCTTTGAGGCCTGAAAAATCCAATCAAGACTTGCACCCATATAACAGCATAAAGACCAAGTCCTATTCTTTGATGGTTATTATTGAAGGAATTTTCAAAGTTTTTAATAGACAGAACTGCTCCAGCAGTAGCAAGAAGTACGGCAAGGATCTGTCAGCAAAAAATACTGTCAGGTCATTTACAAATGTATAAACTAGAATTATCAAATTATTACATTTAAAAGGTAAAAAATTCCTTGAATAGTTTTGCCAAATGATTAACCACCCTCCTTAAATATGTACATTCTACAGTGGATATTAATCAGCTCAAACTGATTATTGAAATTGATAGCATCTATCTGATTTTCACTACAAGAAAAAAAAAATTAAATTATATTGGTGTAACAAATTAAAATGTAAAAAAATCAAATCAATATATTATGATAATTAGATATGGGAAAAATGGAAAACATTGATATCTCAATTGTTAACTGAATAAGTTTCTTAAAACTTTCTGGCTAGGAGGTGCTACTGCCATAATCACAGTCCTAGACACCATTTAAAAATAAAAAGGAAAAAAAATGTGAGGTCAACAAAATAAAAAAGAAGATAGAAAGAAGAATATAAAGATAACCCTTTTAATTCAATCTTTAATTTTGTTCTTGACCAACTACTATAAATTTATACTTAAAATGCCATGAAATTTGGATATCTACATTGACAGGACAAGTTTATAGGCATGGCATCCATGTTGGGCAGAGCTATCTTGAACTTTTTATACTAATAATTGTATAACTGTTCTATAAATTTAAAAGAACAAAGTAATACTGGATTTAATTCAAATAAATGCATCTAACAGCCATGATCCTGAGATTTGTGGTTTGGGAAAGTTCAAATTCTAGACTCATAGCCATAATTGGCAGTGTCATATGTTAGCAGATAACAAACTCAATTAAAGTATGGATTGTTTATCACTAGAAAATTATAATCACCAACTTTTCTTTCCCTTCAAGCATTCATGATAATCTCTGTTACTTACTCTTGATTAGAAATCAACATTCTGTGGGCTAAATAAAGTATTGTGAACCAGAAACCAGAACCACTAACTTTTATTTATCTCCACCATTATTTAAAGTCTAAGTGGGGTATCAAAACCAAATAAACAATGTAAAGTTCAAGGATTGAATGATCTAAACAGGCATTTTCAGTTAAGTATAAAAAGAAGATAACTAAATAGCATGGTAAATCTAAAATTATAGGTAGGTTAATTAGATAATTAATTTAACCAGAAAGTAGATATGACCCTACCTGGAAGATAACATGAGAATAGAAGAGAATTTTGATCCTTCTTCCACATTCCTCTCTATTGGACATTCTGACAGTAAGTATTCCAATAGGCATCAGTAATCCCATTGATGTCCACAGTAGCAACCCATGGATTGTAATTTCAAATGATAGTTCATGCTTCAACTGTAAATATAACCGAAAATCAGTTAAACTTCAGTAACAAGCATTCAAGTGCATAGCTGGTTAATTTGCGAAATCAAGGCTATATGTTGATCTTCATGTTCTAGCAAAGTGGTTTCTACAATGAACTAATATAATGGGGACAGCCCATATTAGTCCTAGATGAAGTGAAAGTAGAATGGAGATGAAAAGAGAGGAAACAATCAGTAGATAATAACTGCTGGCCATTTTAGTTGAGTTTGAAATAAAAAGTTGGAGAGTGAATGAAATACCTTGTGAATGTTATGTTGGTTTTGGTTGTGACTGCTGATTGAATTCACATGTTCATGAGATGAGCCAGCAAATGGTAGAAGAACAAGAATAACAAAACTTGCAGGAATGGTTAAAGACACTAGCTTCTGGAAAAACTGCATCCTTCAAGCTCTAAGGAAAACAAGAATAACCCAACTCCAGTTGCTTGTTTAATGATGCTAAGGCTTCGAATTCCTACCGCAAATTAAAGGCACAGCAATACTGTAAGAAATGGGAAAACCACCCCAGCACCACAATGATATTTTCAATGGGTTCTCAATTAACATGGAGACTCAACTAGATAATTCCGATCAAGATATGAACATCTCTCTCTCTCTCTCTCTCTCTCTCTCTCTCTCTCTCTCTCTCTCTCTCTCTGTCTGTCTGTCTCTCTCTCCCCTTTGTGAAAACTTAGCAGCTTTTTATCCTCTCTTGCAATATACTGAAAGACCTATTTGAATATTTTCTATCTAAAAAGAACCAGAACTTTTGAAGTTATTCAAAAGTTCTTTGTGCTCAGTACTCTTCTAGAGAGCCTTGGATTAATAACTGTGGGTCTTGAATGTACTTTTATGGTGTATGTGAGGAAATTTACATAAATTGCAATTTCAACTATGTGGGGTTCACTATGACTGGCTTTTTGGTTTAATGGAGGACTATGTGGAGTTGCAGAGCAGAAGGATGATCAGACTTAATGGAAGGAAAGAATTTTAAAAAAAAAATGTGAAGTGGAGAAACAGTGGGGTATGAAAGTAAGCATTATGGTCTGCAATTCCCACTATTTCCACAGATGAGAGTGCACAAATAATGGTACCTTTGAACATAAACTAATACACATCGGACAAACATTCCAAGGTGTTAAGAAAGAAAGATAAAACGTGATAAGAAGAAATCAAGCACACAAAGACAGATTTATATAAATTGTGCTTACGTCCACGGATGCACACCAGATTCTACTATTCTTCAAAGCTCAGAAAAAAGTGTTACAAAGAGCAGCAACAAAAGCATGATAACTACCTGGGCTTAACATAATAGATGTAAAATTACTATTATACCCCTCGTCCCCCAAAAATTCAGGGATTATCAGTTTTGGATCATCGGTACTTTCCGGTTGCCTCAATAGCATCAGTCTCCACATAATAAAAGAGCAGCCACGAAAGTATGATAAATACCTTGTAATTAGGACTAAACATAATAGAAGTGAAATTACTATTATACTCCTAGTCCCCAAAAATTTGGGCTGGGGGGTCCAACCCCAGACCCCAGTGGTGGCTGGATATCACCAATACTTCCAGACAACACAAGGATGGTAGTGTATATTTTGATCTTTGAATTACAGAATACATAAACACTTATTTAATCTTTGGGTGATAAAAACTAATACAATGAGCCCTTCTGTATCTTTGTTGTTTGATCAATCTGGATTCTCTAAAGTACTCTTTCTTAGAATCATTAAAACTACTAAACTTTCCAGTGATAAAACTCACATTTCATAATGAGAACAAGCTTTGTTTTTGTGGCTTGCAGTAGGATGCAAGTACTAACCAAGAGAAAGAAAGATAAAAGAAGAAAAAGTAGATAATTAATGGTACATTTGAGAATAGTATAAGACAGGTAGGACCAAGACAACGTAGCTCATGCAACTTTTTGGTGGTGGGAAATCTAGCAGTGATTGAATAAAGCTCTGTGGTCCAAACCGCAATCGAACACTGCGCACTTGACTTCATGAACTGTCATGATTACGATTTGGAACCTACAATATTTTTATTAAACATGCAAATAGAAAAAGTGTATGTGTATAAATGTGTTTGTGTGCACACACACGCCCATATGAATCGATATTTTACCATATTTTTGCTTGGCAAGTAAAATATTGTTGTGTTTGAACTGTGATCAGCTGATAATCAACGTCGAGCTATAGTTTGATTGATGTGTAGGTGCAGCTGTAAGATAATTCTGATTGTATTAATGAGTGTTTTGTACCAAATGTACAGTTAACAGATCAGTTTGTGAAAGATTTAAGGTAAAATAATCTTGTGTCAATCAAGGTTTCCAGGATCGGACCGATCCGGTCTGTATCGGGATCATCCAGGACCATTCCGGTCCTAAGCCACGATACAATCGTTGTATCGTGAGGCTTTGGAACCGATTCAATGTTTTTTTTTTTTTTTTTAAATTTATAAATTAAATGGTCCAGACCGATATCGCTCTGGACCAGTCTGGTACTGATCAGTACCGCCGGTTCGGTGACCGGTCCGACCGATCCAATTTATAAAAAAAAAATCTGTGGGGTCCATTTTTGTACCGGATCCGGACCGACCGGTATAGGCCGGGACCGGTCCGGTCTCCGATCACAAGACTTTAAACCTTGGTGTCAATAACCCAAATGAGATGGGTCCAAGTCAGCCTCCCTCAACACATGAACCAATGATACAATTTTCCCATCAATTTGACTTTTTACATGCGGTTCCAACTGCTATGTCCACCATGAAATCATGAAATTAATTTATTGAAACAAATCTCTACGTATTTCAGTTCAAGAAAGTGACAAAGATAGAGGAATGAAACTCACATATCTATTCCTTTAGGATAAGAAATTGAAAGATAGTGAAGGGAATCCAATCTCCTTTAAAAAAAATCAAGACATTGACTGCTACCTTCATAGTATTTCACCATTTGCTAAAGTGAGAAGCTTGACAAATTGTCTTTGAAGAATAATCAAGTGCGAGTCTTTGAAAAAAAAAAAAGGATTTTGGATGAAAGGTACTATCTAACAACCTCCATTTTAGAAAAAGAGACATCTTGATTGAAGGTGTTGGGGGGTTGTCGTTTATAATCTTTTGGCCTTTTTGAAAAAACAAAAAAAATTAGATCAACCCAACCAAAAGAAGAGAATTATATATAGGGATCATTCCATAAAATTCATATTATTCTAGTTATTGTAACCATATAGATTTGTCTTCAATAATCATTTTGTAAGAGAAACATGTTTAATTTGTTATAAATTAAGCTTCACATGTTGGCTACTCGATGAGAAACTTTGAATAATGGAAATGTAATTTGGCTCCACGCAATTGGATACCAAGTCTTTTGTACTGGTTTTATTAGGAGAGTTATTGCTTGATCATGTTTGTAACTTTTGTGAATAATTACACAACCTGTTGAGTTTTTTTGGCCTAGCTAGGACTTGTTTTACCCGCATAAAGAAGTCAAGAACATGTACAGCTCGCAATTTGTGACCCCACCTGTCAACCCACTAACCCGCCCGCATCTTGATTGGTTTGGTTTGGGGTACAGCAAAGGGTTACAGCCATCCTTACAGCACCAGTTGGGGGGCCACGTGGGGGTACCAAGGGGATACCCAAAGAGAAAACCCAGGGAGGGGGTATCAATGGCTTATTCGTGGGGTATCAATGGTGGTGGTGGTGCGGGGGTGGGGGGTGTACCGGTGGCTTATTCATGGGGTACCAAGGTGTTTCTGTATAGATCGTTGCGGGTTGGTAGCGGGTCAACCCGTCTACAACCCACAAATAAAGGAAAGTTCGTGACTTGTTTGATCCATCTGACCAGTCTATTTTAGGAAGTGGAAGTGGGGGCCATATGGTCCGCCCAGCCCTATATTTGAGCGGATAATTATATTTGAAAATATTTTTCAAAACAATTGATTTTTAATTTCGAATATGAGAAAATAGTGTTTTAGGTCCAGACCGGGTTCAGATTTAAAGAAGCCTAAGGTCCAGCCACAGCCAGGCTAGGCTTGCACATATATCAATTGTGCATGCTAGTGTGCAAGCCCAGCCCGTGCCACTCCTAGTTTAACTCCCTATTTAAACTAGTAGCCACTAGTAGACCTTCTGTAATCCGAACAATTAACCCGCTCAGTCAATATCGGAATAGCATTGGAGAAAGAAAGAAGATAATCGATGGATCATACAGCCATACCAGATGAAGTGCTTGAGATATCGCAAGATACCTTTACAGCCTACCAGCGAACGTCAATGGGACTCTGCAGAAATTGGCATGCTTTGTTGACCAAAACAAAGATATCTGGTCGCATGAAGGATAAGCATTAAAGGCCACCAACAATGATGTGACGTTAGAAATAGATGTTCCAAAAAGAAAGAAATTGCAATCATGTAGAGAACAAGACAATGAGAACAACACAGATTTAAGGTGATTTGGCTGAGAAGCCTACATCTACGAAAAGAAAAATAAGTAATCTCTCTCAAAGACGCTAATGAGAAGGCTGAACACCCAGAGAAACACAAACCTCATTTCAACTCAAAACACAATGACAATATAATGGATTTTGTTTGGCAACCAATTTGGCCACATTCTTATCTTAATAAATGGGATACAATTTTTCATGGTTATTGCTTTTCATTTGTAAAATAATACTATTAATTATGACAGGCAAACGATCTTTTTCAAACATGCGAATTGCATGGTATAAAATTTAAAAAACAAAAACTCCATAATTATTGACACTCTCTGGAGTCTGGGGCTTAAGAAAACCAAATTAATTGTTTAAAATCTAACATTTGTAAACTTATAAGATTAGGATCCACTACTAAATGAGTATCATTTATAAGAATCTTCCTATAAAAGATTAGAATAATTTGAAATTTTGAATTATATGATTTACATTATCTTTCAGAATTTTAACCTAAGTTTTTCAATAATTTTTTAAATCATTGAAAGGTCAACTAGGTTGCTTGCGTGTTGTTTTACCTTTTTTCCTAAAACTTTGGGAATTATGGGTTGGCAGGAGTAAAGCTCGTTTTAAGATATCAAATTAAGTGCTGAAATTGTTATTTCTAAAGTCCATAAGTGGTTGTTTGATGTAAACTCTCTTATAATACCTAAGAAAAATGCATCATTTTCTGATAAATTATCGATGGATATTTTGGGAATTGGTGTTTCTTCTATTCTAATTCTGCGTCGGATTTTGGTTAAATGGTTAAAACCAGAATTTGGTTTTAATCATAACACTGATGGTGCTTCATTGGATAATCCTGGACCTAGTGGTGGTGGTGGTATTATAAGGGATGCTCATGGTTCGATTGTGGTTGCATTTTCTATGGCGTTCTTTCGAATAACTCGGCTGAAACTTGGGCTTTACTGAATGGTTTAAAGCTATGCTAGTTAATGAATTTGAAGCCTTTAATCATTGAGGTTGATTCTCATATCTTTTATAGACCGGTTGGCTAAAGGAAAATGCATGTTTTTATTAAATGAGATGCAGTGTCACTATCATATTATGTAGAAATTTGCAAAAAGAATTAAAACTTTCAAGTGTCTAGGATAGTGATAATATGAAGAGCTATAAGACAAAGCTTCATATAAGTTTCATTCTGTTTGGTTAGTGGTGATTTCCGAACAAGTGGTGGTTCAGCAAAGTCATCTTCACAAAACCTGCCTTCATTTGCTGCGAATCCGGCTCCAGACCTATCAACATGAATGAGATTTGAATCTAAACATTGGATTACATTTGGTAGCTCCACAAATGTTGCTTTCTTGTAATATTGGTGATACATAAAGAAACAAGTCCTCAATTTAAAGTCTGTGGCCTCCTTAAGAAGCCTTTCCACTTGATACACTGTCTGAGTTGCATTGGCAAGCGCTAGCTGAAGTAAGATACGGGCAAGGCCTTTGAGGTCTGCACTAGAACTTTCAGGGACCGATTGCAGAGATAATACACAAAAATCATAATACATAGTGAGGTTACATGTATCATGTATCAAATCAGATCCCTTGTTACTCACAGACACTAGAGATTGGGATTATGAGAAAAGCAGGAAAAGGAGGAGGAGGTCGAAAATCCATGCTAGAGTAATTGAAAACTTCATTTTTTCCCTGATGAGAAAGTAGTCACAACTCTGAACACAAATAGAATGGGAAAGAGATGCTATAGACAAGACAATTTAATGGATTTTGTTTAGTAAACAAAAATCCATTATAAAACTTTCCTTATAGTGCTATTAATGAAACCTTTCCTTTGTTGGCTAAAACCTACCATTTATAAAAAAAAAATTGACTAACACTTACCATTTATAAATTACTATTACTGACAACTTTCCTTTGTTAGCTAATACTTGCTATTTATAAATCACTACTAATGATGGAATAGGTGACAGACCTAGCTTAAGAGGGAAGTTGAAGTCCTTTTGTCAAATAGGGTTGTGTCTTCTGCATCTATTGAGTCTCGTCCGTATCATTAAAGATTTAATTATTAATTTCTATGGAGTTTATCATTCAAGTTTGCCTTACTAACTAAAACCCTTCCTTATAGTGCTAGTTGTAGAGTTCATGAGCATTAGTTCGTGCTTAAGGATCCTTATATTTAGTTCTTTGTCCCTAGACTTCAGGCATTCCTAATCTTTGAACTTATGACTAAAACCTTTCCTTATAGTGCCAGTTGCAGGGTTCATGAGCATTTGATCGCGCTTAAGGATCGCCCTAGTCTGGGGCGAAAGTACATAAGTACAAAGATTAGGAACGCCTAAAGATTAGGATCCTTAAGCACGATTAATGCTCATTTCTTCTTAGTGTAAGAAAGAAAGAATAGATGCAGGATTTATAATGTAGACGTAAGTGAACTTTCTCCAAGTTTTTTCAGAATTTTTTCAGAGTCTTTCCAAGCTTCAAAGCTTTTTTCTGGATTTCTGATCCTTGAGAGCTCGTGTATGAAGCTCTTTATTTATAGGCAAAAGGTGAGGGTGTCCTTTCCTTGCTATGGAGACCTCCTTTGATTGAAAATTTCCATGTGGAGAAGATTGAATTCTCTTACTTTGACAACAATCTTAATTGATTGCAACTTGCCATTGTAAAAGGGATATTTGACTCATTGATTTGAAGTCTTGCATATTGAGAGGATTTGTGTACCTCAAATTTAAAAGTAATTTGACTTGATTGAAACATGCCATTTTGAGGGAATCTTTTGCCCTTGATTTAGCATGATTTAAAATTAGGTGTCTTTCCTAATATTTTTTGCCACCTAAGAGAATATGACATTCCGTATTTGTTTGTCACATGTTGATTGTCTATAAGATGGGCTTTAGTCACATGTTTGACTTGTGACTTTCTTTGCGGGTCCACATTTAGTTGTTGGGCCAGACTTGTATATGTATTTGTCCCGATCCATATATGTTAATGGACAGACGGAATTATCACTTTTATTACCCAAACCCACATCTTGTGACTTGGCTTGTTGGGTTTTGACCATTGACTTGGTCAAATTCTGTGACTTAGATGGCACAAATTTTTAGTGTCTACAGCTACATACAAAAAGAACTGGATAAATATCCCACTCTATCTCACGTTGAGAGTAATGGAGTTCAAAAAAATACAAATCTCTTTCTTTTGTTTTCAGTAAAGACATTACATCTTAGCAAGAATGCCATACAATGAAAGCCATTATCTAAATGAAGCTACGAAATTCAGTTAGAGTAGATCAAGATCAAATGGAATATTAGGTAGTATCCATTGATCACCTAGTATGAACTTTCTCACTGTATATTGGGCAGCTTCAATAGAGTTACTTATAACTCTAAACCCTTTGAAATGACCCGATCCGTTCAAAAGGAAAATAAAATCCCGTCTGCATTTTTTTTATTTTTTTATTAATTAATTAATTTATTATTATTTAATTTATCATTTTATTTATTTATGTGCATAATCGTGTCGCACGCATTACATGATGTGCACAAATGATATTTTAAATATATATGTGTGCATGGAGTTAAACTATAGGGGAAGTGCTAATTAAATAAATAAATGGCATTGTAGTAATTAGGACAGTGGTACTGTCGTAAATAAGTGTGCTGGAGGGAATAAGGGTATTGAATTAGAAAAGTGGAATCAAGGGTTCAGATTAGGTGATTATAAAATAGGGGTTGAGATTAGATGAATAGACTCAAGGGTTAGGATGAAGGGGGCAAAAATGTGGGAGCATAGGATGATGACACGTGGCATAGGAGAGAGAGAGAGAGAGAGAGGGAGAAGATATTTGCTTAGGACTTGTTTGTTGAGAAAGAAAGAAAGAAAGAAGAGAGAAAGAAAGAAAGATTAGAGAAGAAGAAAAAAAGGAGAAGAGGAGGATAACTTGGACTTCAAAGCCCAATAAGAATCAAGGTGAGTATGGATTCGCGAACATATCTAGGCATCTCAAGATCTAACTCGATTGATGATATTATTTATATATATTATTTGTGAGAATGCTTGGTTTGATGTGTGAAATGTATTGATGTTTGATTGTTATGTTTTTTACTTGAATATAATATATGTTGAATAGAATTAGGTATATAATGACCTAGTGTAGAAAACCCTTGGAAACCCCCAAATTTTGGCATGTTCGGACCCTTTGGCGCATGCGTCGGCTCGCCGAACCACTTTTTTGGGCCGTAGGCGTACCTTCCGTGCGCCGACCAAGAACAGCACGCTGAACTCATCTTCGGTGCACCGAACACGTTGCCGACCATGAACAGTACGCCGAACTCTTCTTCGGTGCGCCGAAGTGGCCGCCAAAGCAAAATGTCACTTTCTGTAAAGTGCGCCGAACTACAGACCAGTACGCCGAGAGGCTACCGAACTTCTCTTCGACGCACTACTCGATGCGCCGAACACCCCGCCGAAGACATTTGCCACTTTCTGTAAAGTACGCCGAACCACAGGTGGGTTCGCCAAAGAACCCGCCGAAAACCATCTTCGGCGCACCGAACAGGTCACCAAAGCACAAATGTGTACTTCAGGACCTAGACTTCATTGAGTAGCTAGTTTACACATAGTGGACAAAGATTATAATCTTATCATGTATACCTGCACCTGTTGATTGGTATTGGTAAAACCGGCGGAAACCTGTAACTTCCATGGCATGCAGAGGAGCTGCTGAAGGAGACTTCAGGTCTAACATTACCAACCAGTAACGATTGGCACACTACATTAATTGAATGTTACTGTTGATTTATGATAACACATCTGTTGAATTAGTTGATTGTGAATGTATTGAAATGATATGGAATAAATGAGAATGAATGGCGTATGTGATGAAGAATAAAGACGAATGAGTAAAAGGCATATGATATGATGAATTTCGAACAATGATGTTGAGTGAGACTTTTTGTGAACACATGACACTTAGTATAAGTATTGTATGAGTGTTTGTATGTATGTATGTATGTTTCCTGCTTTGCACGTTTTATACACATAGCTTGCTTGTTTAGTTAATGTGCACTAACACTACACT
>JAUPMG010000019.1:9279256-9297471 GCA_031762675.1 Pachysandra terminalis
ATATATATATATATATACGTACTGTAAAATGATTTATGGTATATCTCACTAGGTATATACGTTTTTTTTTTTGTGTGTGTGTAAGACGTATTTTTGTGCAACTTGAACAAGTGGGTTGTTATATATTCTTACAAATCTACTTTCTCTTTCAAAACTTCCTTGCGCTAAGGAAATAGGTAAATACTCCCGGGTTTACTTCATATATTTTTCAATACATTTGTTTTATCACCCAAGAGCAACCATATTTATATTAATCAAGAGAAACAATTCATACTACAAATGTTCAAGAAATCATATATGTAAAACTACGATGATAATCCCATTAAGCTAATGCAACCTACTTCGGAGTAGATATTCAACTTTTTGAAGGGGCACAAACCTCAACCGAAGATAGTTAACATTTAGAAAGGGGCACTAACCTCATCCAAATACCTATCTCTAAGTTTTATGACTATAGAGACATCGATAAAAGCCCTTGACAACATGAGTAGGTCTACGGTAGCTTTTGCTTCTTCACATGAACATTGGTCGTGCATATAGATCATCATCTGCTTGAGCATTGGGGCTTTCGCTATAATATGCTTTGCAAATTCCATTTCATTCATATCTCCTTTGAATCCTTTCATACACACTCTCTTCAAGTGATGTGAAATACTATCAAAGAGCTTTGCCTTCTCCCAATAACTTGACTGGTATGAAAAGCCATAGTCAGTAGAATTAGGCATCAATTTGGTGTCATTTTCAATCTGAGAGATAGTAAGACAATATGTGAGAATTCACCTCAAAATCTTATGAAAATTGAGTTATTGAAATCATACCTCGATATTGATAATAATTTCTTCTAGACAGAGACACTCTAACTATATAAAAGAGGATAATATTCTCTCGTATATCATTGAGGTTCATTCTCAAGAACACCTTTTGCAACTTTTCAAAGGAACTTGCATAACCATTGCCACTATAACCTCCCTGTGGAATTTTTATATTAGAAAAATGAGAGAAAAGTTAGAATCCAAAGTTAAGGTATGTCAGTCTTAATTACTAACCAATCAAATGAATATAAAAGAACAAGAGATATACTTACCAAGAGACCACTACAACGTTCAAGAATTTTTGTAGTCTTCGTACATGTATTGTATTTCCTGTAAAACTTATTCTTAATGCGATTAACATTGTCATAAGTGTTGAACACTAACAAGTTTGGAGTCTTGATCTTAATGTTTTCAGGAGGACAATATATACTGTCAATTGTGAAAGTCATAAGATTCATAGCTTGAACATCTACCTCTGTTACACTCAAAGCCTCAAGCTGTATAACATTCAGATTTGAATCATGGATTGTTAGTTTCTTTATGCCAATACAACCATGCAGGCTCAGCTTCTCCAAGATGACACAATAGTAAACGACTTTATTGAAGATATCATCAGTTAGAAACACGGAATTGGGGGTCAAAACTCGAATATTTGTGCAATCTTCAAACGGTGAGGCATTTTTTAATACATATCTTTTCAATTCGAGTATGCACAACAACCTAGAGCTAAAGATTTGAGCTAGTAAATCAAGATTAATTGATGGTGGACTACGCATCCACGGGGAACACAGACCATTTATGCAAGTAAGAACAAGTTCCTGAATCTTTCTTACCTCAAGATGTTTGATCCATCTTTCCGTGTCCCCAGTTATAATATTTATTCGAAAATGAGTGATTCGACAACTATCTATATGCCCATGATGAATTGAGAAGACATGATCGATGATACGAATAGCATTTTCAATCTGCTGTCTTGGCATATATAATTCTACATTATTGACCATATCATCAGTAACATCTTCATTCTCCTTGATCATATGTGAATCATTTTTACATAACTCCATTGCTGGCTTTGGATCGAAATCAAGGCAAGGAATGCACTTCCACAATTGAATCCATCGATGCGAAAAGATGCTTGTTCTTACGGCTTCTTTGAGCAATGCTATAATTGAACAAAGAATTGAGTCTGGTAGATTACTAATTTGATTAAGTCCTTTTCCTCCCCTCTTGGTAGCCATGTTCTGTATCTCTCACTCACTTCTTTCACAATGAAAGAGCGATGTAAAAGAAGAACCGGAAGCAACAAAAAGGAAACCCTAGTGCCTAAATGGAAATAGAGTTGTTCCTATAAATGGAATAAAGTTTTTGCTATTTAAAATTTCATCATCATTAATGGAGAAATCTAGATATGGTCTACAAATCACATATGTGTGAAATTTGTTTATTTTATTAAAAATCATATCTTATGCATTAACTATAGCTGGCTATAATAAAATATTGTCAGTGATATTATGATAGGTGTGCAACATGTTATTGTGTATAGCTGGCTATAATAAAATATTGTCAGTGATATTATGATAGGTGTGCAACATGTTATTGTGTAAAATCAAACGGTTCTGGTTACATCAAAGAAATATGTTTGACTTATGAACCTCAAATTGATTAATCCAAGGCATCATCATCAGTAGCGATTATTGAAATAAATGTTTTTGTATCTCTCGAATAGTTGATAGTATTTGGATTCAAGACATGAAGCGTTTCTTAGATGTGAAATGCACCACAAAGTACAATAGATCCTAACAGTGTTTTAAAACTTGAATTGGATAGTTGATCCTAAGTTTTTTTTTTTAAATAGTGATTTAAACATTTTGATAAACATGGAATTTTGAAATGTTTTGGTAATTTTGCAAGATATTGAATAAATGTTTTCATACTTTTTGTATTTCTTTATGCCGAAAGGTATTCTGGTTGCCTCATTTGGTTTAGTGCGTATTGAGACGTTGTTTTTTCTATCACGTGGAATGATGGTGCGTGCAATCCAAACTATCCATTTAAGAGGAAACCCTCTAGACAAGCCACGTGGATAATATTTCAAATACATATTATTATATATTTTTCACATGCAATAACAACCATTGAATTTCTTTAGTATTCTTTTTTTAATTTTGAATGAGAAGATGTTAGAAAGAGTGCTTCATGTCACATGAAATTTTTTTTGAACTAAAAAATTTGTTAGGTGGGTTCAAGTGGAAGCACACAAGGAAAAGGTTCTCTAAATAAATTGCCACATGTATTGTTAGGTTTTGTCTTCAATTCTTTGAGGTCCATAAATTGTATTTTTATTACGAATAATTTTTTTAATTGGATTTATGAGTTTTTTTTGGTTTTCAATAGGAATATAATATTAAAAATTCTATAAAAGGGATTTTAAGCTTTGGGTTTTTAGATATATATATAGAGAGAGAGAGAGAGAGAGAGAGAGAGAGAGAGAGAGAGAGACGCAAGGGCTGGCAATTTGTTGGGTAGGGCTCAACATAGGATATAAGGGGTGTTATGAATGCCCAAGCTTCGTTCAATTTTTTGGCCTAAGAATGAAGCCCGAATCTGGCCCTAAATTAACATAAAAAGTAAAAGCCCTACCCAATTAAATCGGATTCTTGATTTTTTTTTATTAATAAAAATTCTTATAATCTTTATATTAATCTTTATTTACAATATTTTGCTATATATTTTTCATAATTTCAATAGAAAAACAAAAAAAAAATCATTAAATCAATTAGGGATATTATGAAATAACCTTAAATATATTATCTATTTTAAAATAGAAATAAAATTTGCAAAGTTATCCAAAACTTTTAAAATATTAGTTTAGTCACCATTCTTTGAATTAAAAATTTCTTGTACCTTGGCAATATATTTTTATGAAACCTCAAAATCCTTACTTGAAAGACAAGAATTTTATTTTTATTTTTCTCCTATTTGAATTTGTGGAGGAATGATATAATCAATATAGACATGGCAACAAACCGAGCTTGGGTGGATTTTGATTCGACAAGGGCTCAAATATAACACAAATATAACACCTTATACTGGCTTGGCCCAATCTTTGGGCTTAAAGTGCAAGCCCGGCTCAACCGTTGAAACTACGCCTAACTTTTTGCTTGAACATCTTATGCTTAGCGTCTGTTTTGATCAGAGGAATTTAGGGGTAGGAATTGGTAGGTAGGAATTTCAATTCTTGCATTTGGATGCCCAATTCTCACGATAATTAAAATTCACGTGGGAAAAAAATACTAAATCCCCATGATTCATGAGAATCATAATTTACACCTTGGGGGGTGTTTATTGTAATTACCATGTCAACTGATTTCGTTGGAGTGATTTAAAGGAATAACCCGGCCACCCATCCACCCACCCCTAATGATTCCGATTTGGTAACCCATAAATCGGGTAAGAGTCGAGTTCGGAAACTGCCCCATTGCCATCCATGGCTCTACGGACTAGCTGGTACCGGCCTGTATTGGAACCGTACCTCAACGGTCGAGTTCCAACCCACAATACAAACTATTATACCAAGGAGTTATGGAACGGCCTGGTACAATCGGTACCGATCTGGACCAAACCAGTACAATTGATCCGATGGCTGGTCCAACCGATCCTGTATTTTGTTTTTGTTTTTTTTTTTTTAATTTGTTTAGTGGACGATGTAAATCGGTTTCGGTGTGGATTGGCCACCGATACCTCCAATCCGACGATTGGTCTCGCCAGTCCAGTGACCAGTCCGATCTGATCTAATATTTTTAATTTGAAAATGTGTTTGTTTGGTACTAGATCCGGATCGATGATCGATCCGATTCCCGGTCCCAATACGTTAAACCTTGTTACCATCCCTATTTGTTAAGAGAATTCTCTAATATCTCAATACATAACATTTGTTTAGGCTTAAAAAAAAAAAAAAAAAATTACCATCTAATATTTTCTACCATATCAGTCTCTATGTAAAAAATTATCAAACTCCTATAACCGTTTGATTGAGCCCTCAAATTGTGGATTACAACATTCCTTATATTAGTGTGCTACACTATCTTGCTATTTTGATATGGTAAACAATTCAAAGGTCAAATCTAATAGCTGCAATTGTAAAATTGGGCTTTTTTTCTAATTTTTTATATATATTTTGCAGAAAGACTAACGTGGCAAAAATACTAAGTAAATTTTTTATTTATTCCAAATATTACCATGTGCTGAGATAATAAGATGCAAGGAGTCACTTGTCGTAACGGTAAAGTCCGATGTGACAACATCCAGACTTGAATCGATTCCTCCCGCCTTCACGAATAGCTCCTTTAAAAAAGGGTCATAATTAGAGCCGGCAATTTGAGCCCGACCCGTTTAGACTCAATGAGCACCCCCAATTTAAATTGGGCTTAGGCCTAATTTTGGGCCCTCAGGCTTGTCAAGCTTGATTTTATAAAAGTCCGAAGTACTTAAGGCCAGGCTTGGACTAGGCATGTATTAGTCCGGTCCAAGCTGGTTTTAATTACCATGCATTTATAATACTAATACAATACGTTTAGCATATTTAAGGTTATTTCATCATATCCCTAATTGATTTTATGATTATTTTTTGTATCTTTTATTGAAAGTGTGAAGAATATGTAACAAAGTTTATAAATATTGATGAATATGAAGATTGTAAGAATCTTTTTTAAATAAAATAAGAAAAATATGAATCATATCCCTAATTTTTTTATATTTCAAAAAAGAAAAAGAAAAATAATAAGAATCAGATTTAGTCAGGTCGGGTTCGAGCTCTTCACGTTAATTTAGAACCGCATTTAAGCTTCATTCTTAGGCCCAAAAACCAGGCCGGGCCAGGCTTGGGAATGCATAACACCCCTAATGCCCTATATTGAGCCCGACCCTATCTCGCCAAATTGTTAGCCCTAGTTCTAAATTGCAATAGTCTAGAGTAGGGATAAAAAGAAAAGGGAGATAAGAAGATGCAAATAAGGAATGTATAATTTATAGTAAACGGAAAAGTCAAGGACTATATCGACCTTGTATGACTATCGGTTGGAGTTCAAAAGAGAGTTGTAAAGAGGTGCTTCCAGTCTCCTCATCTGGTAGAAGGTTGGTCACCAATCTAAACTTGCAAAGCACTGCTCCTCCGTCGGTGCTTGCACTCGCGAGTTAGGGTTCACATCATCTCTCCCTCCTCTTTGATTCCCCCTTTACTCTCTTTGTCCTCTCCTAGTTTTTCACTCTTTGCAATGATGGTTCAAGAGTTAGAATAGATCAGGTCCTCTCCTCTCCTATGTGGTCTTTTAGCATCGAGTCCTTTCCCATTTGGCGTACCCATCCCCCAACCCTAGAAATCTCTGGCATGGAAATGGGAGCAGCAAGTCCTTGAAAACACTAGTTTATCCGATCGATTTCCTCTGATCGAGTGGTAACAGTACGAAGATAAAACAACCGATTGAGCGAGCACGAAGTAGGAGATGAAATAACTTGGGCAGGACCAAATTGTCAAGACAACATATTAGGCAGGTATACTTCTACACCACACTTCTGATTACGATCAGGGGCTCTTCTTCTAGAGACCAGAAATGCAAGTCTTGGCATATCAAATATGAGGCCCAAATCGAGTTCCTCTAAAGAACGGCTATAGGATTATCAAAGACCTCAAACAAACTAAGGTTGAGAAACTCAAAGGAACCAAATTCAACTGGAAAAGGCAAAAAGAGCAAACCTGACTGATCAGAAAAAAAGAGAAAAGAAAAACTGAAAATATTATGCAAAGAACCGAGGGAAGAAGTTGGCATTTAGCCACCTTTGGCCACAAAAAAAAAGCAAATTAGAAAGAGGTGTCATAGAGGATTGGCAGAAAAATCCAAGCAAATACTCCTAAGCCCAAAACTGCAGAAGCCACAAAGGACCACCGACCGAAGCTAAATTGCCACTAGAAAGAATGAAGAGACCACGATAAATCTGAGATAGAAAAAACAGAGCAAAGGCAAGATGACGACCATCGGCTAGAGCGATAGCAACACGGCTATACCTTTAGTCAAATGGCCAGAGGCCACACACAAATTGCGACACAGAAACATTAGCAGGAAAGAGCAATGCTCTTGACTATCAGGGACAAGAGATTTCTTCTTCTCTTTAAGCATGAAGGAACCATAAGAGACACAAGCGTTAGAGTTGTCAAAAGAAGTGTTGGAAGAAGAAAAGTTACATTAGCGGATTCAACGATCTGAGGCGAACCGGTCAAAGAACAAATGTCCAAAATGGGAGGACTCACATGTCCACAAGGAAGATGAAATGAGTTGGTCGACCGATACCAAAAACACACTATAGCAGCAAGCATAGAATGGGCCATAGAAAACTCAAAACGAGAATATTGAATCAACTCAAAAATACCTACAGATTTCCATTGATTGGTGAAGAAAGGGGATAAACGGTCAATCCAAGCGGTCCAGTCAATATTGGCTTTTGGCCATGACCTTAGTAAACGACCAACTTTCCAAGTATCCAATCAAGAAAATTAGCATCTGCAAGGAAGCTTCCACTCATGCATTGAGGGAAAACAGACTCTAGAGCTGAGAGCAGCTGGGGAGAGGTATTAACAAAAAATGGACCAAGGACTAGAGAATCGGCGTAAGGAGAGATAATGTGTATAAACAATATAAAATAGACCAACTAACGAGAGATTTTTCTTATCAAATCTTAGGAAAACAATATAAATCGTGGTGTTGTCTTGTTTGAGTTTGACCACCAAGGGTCAAGCTAACTCTATAATATTAGTAAATTCAAATGCATGTCATATGGCATAGCAAAATATGTTCGCTCAAATACATATATGATTTTGTAAAGTTATCCACTTATATAAACAATACAAATATATATATATATATATATATATATAGGTACTATAAAATGATTTATGGTATATCTCACTAGGTATATAGTTTTCTTAAGACATATTTTCGTACAACTTGAACAAGTGGGTTCTTAAATATTCTTCACAAATCTACTTTCTCTTTCAAAGCTCTTCAAAACTGCTTTTCGTTAAGAAAATAGGTAGATACTCTTGGGTTTACTTCATATATTTTTCAACACAAGTGTTTTACCACCCAAGAGAAACCATATTTATATTAATCAAGAGAAACAATTCATACTACAAATGTTCAATAAATCTTATATGTAAAACTAAGATGATAAGCCCATTAAGCTAATGCAAACTACTTCGGAGTAGATATTCAACTTTTAAAAGGGGCACCAACCTTAGCCATTGATATTAACTTTTAGAAAGGGGCACTAACCTCAACCAAATATCTATCTCTAAGTTTTATGACTATAGAGACATTGATAGAAGCCCTTGGCAACATGAGTAGGTATAAAATAGCTTTTGCTTCTTCACACGAACATTGGTTGTGCATATAGATCGTCATCTGCTTGAGCATTGGGGCTTTCGTTATAAGATGCTTTGCAAATTCCATTTCATTCGTACATCCATTGAATCCTTTCATACACACTCTCTTCAAGTGATGCAAAACGCTATCAAAGAGCTTTGGCTTCTCCCAAAACCTTGACTGGTATGGAAGGCCGTAGTCAGTAGAATTAGGCATCAATTTGTTTTCATTTTCAATCTGAGAGATAGTAAGACAATATTCAAAATCTTATGAAAATGGAGTTATTGAAGTCATACCTCGATATTGATAGCAATTTCTTCTAGACAGAGGCACACTCTAAATATATAAGAGAGGATAATACTCTTCCGTATGTCATTGAGGTTCATTCTAAGGAACACCTTCCGCAAATTTCCAAAGGAACTTGCATAACCATTGCCACTATAACCTCCATGTGGAATTTTTATGTTAGAAAAAAGGAGAGACGAGTTAAAATCCAAAGTCAAGGTATGTCGTCTTAATTACTAACAAATCAAATGAGTATAAAAGAACAAGAGATATACTTACCAAGTGACCACTAAAACGTTCGAAAATTTATATAGCCTTCGTACATGTATTGTATCACTTATTGTTAATGTGATTAATAATGTCATAAGTGCTTAACACTGACAATTTTGGAGTATTGATCTTAATGTGTTCTTGAGGACAACATACACTGTCAATTGTGAAAGTCATAAGATTCATAGCTTGAACATCTATCTCTGTTACACTGAAAGCCTCAAGTTGTATAACCTTCAGATTTGGATCATGGATTGTCAGTTTCTTTATGCCAATACAACCATGCAGGCTCAGCTTCTCCAAGATGACACAATAATAGATGACTTTTTTGAGAATAGCATCAGTTAGAAATACAGAACTGAGGGTCAAAGCTCGAATATTTGTGCAATCTTCAAACAGTGAGGCATTTTGTAATGCATATTTTTTTCAATTCTAGTATATTGTATACTCAACGATCCACAGCTAAAGATTTGAGCTGGTAAATCAAGTTCATTGATGTTGTACTACGCATCCGCTGGGAACACAAACCATTCATGCATCCGCTGGGAACACAAACCATTCATGCAAGTAAGCACAAGTTCCTGACTCGTTCTTACCTCAATATGTTTAATCCATCTTCCCCCAGATATAAAATGTATTCGAAAATGAGTGATTCGACAACTATTTATATGCCCATGATGAATCAAGAAGACATGATCGATGATACGAATAGCTTTTTCAATATGTTGTCTTGGCATATTGAATTTTACATTATTGACCATATCATCAGTAACATCTTCACTCCCCTTGATCATTTGTGGATCCTTTTTGCATAACTCCATTGCTGGCTTCGGATCGAAATCAAGGCAAGGAATGCACTTCCACAATTGAATCCATCGATGCTACAAGATACTTGTTCTCACTGCTTCTTTGATGGGTAGCAATATTATAATTGAACAAAGGATTGAGTCAGGTAGATTATTAATTTGATAAAACCCTTTTCCTCTCCTCTCGGTAGCCATGTTCTACCTCTCTTACTCACTTCTTTCACAATGAAAGTGAGATGTAGAACAAGAAGCGGAAGCAGCAAAAAGGAAACCCTAGGGCCTAAATGGAAATAAAGTTGTTCTTATAAATGGAATAAATTTTTGGCTATTTAAAATTTTGTCATTATTAACGGAGAAATTTAGATATGGTCTAAATATCACAAGTGCATGAAATTTGGCCATTTTATTAAAAATCGTATCCTATGCATTAACTATAGCGGGCTATGATAAAATATTGCTAATGATATTATGATTGGTATGTAACATGTTATTATGTAAAATCAGCGGTTGTGATTGCATCAAAGAAATATGTTGGACTTAGAAACCTCAAACTGATTAATTCAAGGCATCTTCAATGGCAATTATCGAAATAAATATTTTTATATCTCTTGAATAGTTGATAGTATTTGGGTTTGAAGACATGAAATTGCATCAAAGAAATATGTTGGACTTAGAAACCTCAAACTGATTAATTCAAGGCATCTTCAACGGCTATTATCGAAATAAATATTTTTATATCTCTTGAATAGTTGATAGTATTTGAGTTTGAAGACATGAAACTTTTTTTAGATGTGAAATGCACCATAAAGTACAATAGATTCTACCAATGTTTAAAACTTGAATTAGATAGTTGATTCTAAGTTTTTTTTTTTATTTTAAATATTGATTTAAATATTTTGATAAACATGAAATTTTGAAATGTTTTGGTTATTTTGCAAGATATTGAAGAAAATTTCCATACCTTTATGTACTTTTTATATTTCTTTATGGCGAAAGATATTCTGGGTGCCTCGTTTGGTTTAGTGCTTGTTAAGACATGGTTTTTTCTATCGCATGGAATGATGGTGCGTCCAATTCAAACTATCCATTTAAGGGGGGACTCTCTAGATAAACCACGTGGATAATATTTCAATCCACACAGGCCCAATTATTGATACATATCATTAGAATTTTTTACATGCAATAATAACTATTGAATTTTAGATAGAATGATGTATGTCACATGAAAACTTTTTTGAAACTAAAAAACATGTTAGGTGGGTTCAAGTGAAAGCACACAAGGACAAGGTTCTCTAAATAAGTTATCACATATAATGTTAGGTTTTGTCTCCAATTCTTTGAGGTCCATAAATTGTATTTTTATTAGGAATAATTTTTTTAATTGTATTTAAGCTTATGATTTTCTAGAGCGAGCGGAGACGCTAAGGCTGGCAATTTGTCTGGTCGAGCTCAACATAGGATATAAGGGATGTTCTGCATGCCCAAGCCCGACCCGGCCCAGCCCAGCCCTGTCTGGTTTTTGGGCCTAAGAATGAAACTCGAGTCTGGCGCTAAATTAACATGAAAAGCCAAGCCTGACTTGGTTAAGCTTGATTCTTATTTTTTATTAAAAAAAATTCTTATAATATTTATATTCATCTATACTTACAATTTTTTTGCTATATATTTTTCATAATTTCAATAAAAATATAAAAAAATTATTAATTTAATTAGGGATATGATGAAATAACCTTTCATATATTAAACTTATAGAACTTTATACATGCCTAGCCCAAGCTAGGCATTTGGGCGTCTTTAAAATCTTGACAAGTCAACGGGACCAAAACCGGGCCTAAACCTTGTTTAAACTGGATGGGCTCATCAAACCTAAACGGGTTGGGCTTAGACTGCCAGCCCTAGAAGACCCCACATCATATAAAGCACGGAAGCTATAGCATCAGCTGCAATGCATCCACGCGCACCATGGATATAACCTTAGTACATTAAATGAACCACATAAATCCTTGTGTTATGAATGTTTTTCTTTTGCTTCACATATGATACATATAAATACTACTAACTATAACCTATATTGTTATAAATCCATGATCAAGGTAATTATTTCACAATATATGAAACCTATGTCTCGCCATGTTTTACATTTTGAGTATTTCACCAAATAACTCTGCCCTTTTCTTCATATATATATATATATATATATAAAGAAATTGTGGAGGAATGTGGATATTGATTCCACCATGGATCTAACATAACAACTTCTACGTATCCAACCTCAGCTTGGCCCAATCTTTGGGCTTAAAGTGCAAGCCCGACTCAACCGTTAGCCTAACTTTCTCTTGATCATCTTATGCTTAGAGAACCTTTTTTAATATCTCGATACATAACACTTGTTTAGGCTTAAAACAACTATCTAAAATTTTCTACCATATTAGTCCCTATGTAAAAAGCTATCTAAGACTTGTAATTGTTTGATCGAGTCCTCAAATTGTGGTTCACATCACTCCTTATTGACACCCGCAGTCCCGCTAAAGTATATTGATGTAGTATTTTGATATGGAACCAATAGCTCTAACAAATAAGGAGTGTCGTAATAGTCTAATAGAGTAGGGATACCAAAAAAATAAATAAATAAATTGTAGGGGTACGTCAGGTCTGTGCAATAGTGCAACGCATAAGTAACACGTAAAAATTAATTTAATATCATGTGAGTTGATGGCCCACATATATATATATTAGATGCGAGCTAAAAATGTATCTATATAACCTACAATAAAAAGGGGAGAACTACGGTCCATTTTTTATAGTCTCTTTTTCATCGTCAAAGACTGCATTAAATAAAAAAATCGATTCTTTTTATTTATAATATTTACTGTTAGTTACTTTACATCTCATCAATTTTAAAAAAAATATCTCAGTGTACACGTACCCTTGCATTTTGTCCTCCTCTAAATTGCTTTAATAAAATATAATATAAAAATTATTATTATACTTTATCTATTTGCTAGCCGTAGGACACATTCAATGTTAATTTCACTTACATCCTCATGTATCTAAAAACTACTAAATAGTCCCTTGTATTTTTTTGATATTTTAGTTACATTCCTTGTTAATTAGTGACATCGAATAGGGTTGTAAACAAGTTAAGTCGAGCTGAGCTCGGCTCAGGCTCGTAAACCTTCAGTAAGGCTTCAATTGTTAAAAAATTTTGAGTTGAGGCTCGTTAAAGGCTTGACTCACAAAAAAACTTAGATTAGTACAAATGTATTAATATTATATATTGTAATTATTATTAATATATGTATTTAATATTAATACATAGTATAAGATATAAGAATATCAAAGTATAATCTCATACACAAACCGAGCCTAGCTTTAAATGAGTCGAGCCTACCCAAGCTTGGCTCAAGCTTTATAAGATAATGAGCTTTTTTTCAAACTCGGACTCGACTCATGAGCTTAATTATAGAGCTCAAGCTTGACTCGTACTGGGCTCGGCTCATTGATAGTCCTAACATCTGGTGAACAATGTTAACAGAGCACCTTGATTGATCTTTTTAACCATGTTTTAAAAATTATATTTAAATGAGATAAAACTAATATTTATAAGACAAAATTACCCTTTTATCATTTTTACTTTTGGGAAATTTTTTTTACTCCTCAATAATACTAGTAAAGCAATAAAAATATGATTAAAATCCTGTCGAGTAGGCATTGAGGATTTTTTTTCTTCATTTTTAAGTATATGGCTTTAGTTCAATGATAATATAATCTATAAATTAGAAAAATTGAATGACATTAACACTTTTTGTCAGGTGTAAAACGGAAAGTTAACAAATGCGTGGTCTATACTATGTAGTACAAAACTTCAAGGGGAATAAGTGAAGTATTAAAAAAACACAAGAATGTGTTTATAGTTGCCATAAATGCGAGAGGGTGTAAGTGAAATTAATCTTTCTTTTTAACATTTATTAGAAGATAATGTGTATAGTATAGCACGTAGATAAGGGAAAGCAAATCATATGCAATGTTTCTTGCAGTACCAATTGGATAGTGCAATGTAAGCAACACTAAAACATGTGTGATAATTTTTAAAACCCTAAGAGACATATCAATCTCAAATCGGCTTCTATCTTAACTGACTTTCACCTTAACCGATATCGGCCTTATACACATGACATAGCATGGTGAATACTGCCGCAAAAAAAAAAAAAAAAAAATCGCAGAAGAATTTCTTTCCCGATAAGGATAAGAGTCAATTCCTACCAAAGAAAAATAAAAAACTTAATACACTTTTCAAGGCAATTATTAGCGTTACAAATAATAAATAGAATATAGGCACAACATAGATTGAATTGTATCAATAATCTCATATGAAAACCCTTTAGTTTACTCTTTTTTATTTTTATCTTTTGTGATTTTGTAGTAATTACATAATATATTAATTGATTATATTAGTTTTTTCTTTAAATTTATTGATTTCTCTCTTGCAGATAATTACGTTTTTTTTTTCTTTTTTACTTCTTATCATTTTTTTAGGTTAAATCATTTGTTTGTTGTTATTTTGCAAAGTATACAAAATATATTAATGAATTAAACTTCTCTTCTTTTTTGTTTATCTTTTTATATTTTTTTAAATTGATTATGGTTTTTGTTTTCATTTTCCAACTAGAAGGTTTTATAACGTTATTGTAATTTTTGTCTGCTTCTTTTTTTACTCGATGTACAATGTATTGTCCGTTAATTCTATCAATAGATATGCTGCACGTGCAGGGCACCCGCTGGTAATATACAGTGAGGGAAAGTATGGACTTTTTAAATCGACCTTGTATGACTTATCGGTCGAACCGGATAGATCTTCGTGGTCCTTGGCTAGGTCAATATCTGGTCCAGGTATCTGAGAATTGGTTTTAACGACTCTTCTGGTTTCAGTCTAGACTTCGGTAGCGGAGACAAAACGATCGTTATTCACTCTTAAGCTTAACCATGAACGGTGCAATTTAGCATCTGAATTCTTCTTCTATGATCTGATCCGTCTGAGTTTGTTCATCTTCTCGCTCAGGAATTCCAAGGTTTAAGTTTTAACAACCTAGTGCGTCTCAATTGCAAATGGACGCATTTCAATCTTTTTAACGAAACAGCAAACCCTAGAATTGAACAACCATGGCGGTCGTCTCTGTTGCTGCGGAATGGCAGCTCCTCTACAATCGATTCTATCGCAAGCCTGAGATATATACAATGCAATGGAAGCACATGGATCTCAGTCGTAACAAGATCGCCTGCGCTTCATTTGGTGGTCCGATCGCTATAATCCGTGATGACTCCAAGATTGTCCAGCTTTACGCTGAATCAGCTCTTCGCAAGCTTCGCATCTTCAATTCGGCCGGAGTCGAGCTTTCCGAGACCGTATGGAAGCATCCCGGTGGACGCCTTGTTGGAATGGCATGGACTGATGATCAGATTCTGATTTGCGTCGTCCAGGATGGCACAGTGTATCGCTACAATGTCCATGCTGAGCTTCAAGAACCAAATATCTCGATGGGGAAGGAGTGCTTCGAGCAGAATGTAGTGGAGTGCGTGTTTTGGGGGAATGGGATGGTTTGCATTACAGAGGCTAATCGGATTTTCTGTATTCCTGATTTTAAGAACCCAAATCCATCTAAGCTTGCCGATCCGGTTATCGAAGAGTTTCCGCTTTGTATGGCGGTGATTGAGCCTCAGTACACAATGTCTGGGAATGTAGAGGTGCTACTTGGGGTGAATGATTATGTTTTGGTTGTTGAAGAGGAAGGTGTACAGCAGTTAGGAGCTGGGGTAGGTCCTCTGCAGAAAATGGTGGTTTCGCGGAATGGGAAATTGCTCGCCTCGTTTACCCATGATGGCCGGCTTCTAGTCATTTCTACAGATTTCTCGAAGATTATATTCGAATATAATTGTGAGGTCAGTATTTGAATTTATGTCAAGCTGAATTCTGGGCTTGTGGTTGTTTGTGTTGATGCTGTGTGTTGATCACTGGCTTTGTTTCATTGTGGAGCACTTTAATGTTGAAATTAGATGCATGTTTGTTTGAAAGGATTTGCATAAATGGGTGATTGGAAAGATGCTTGTTACAATTTGATGTGATGATCTTTGATTTGATATTTGATAAGGTGAATTATTTTGTTAAAAATAGGTTACTTGTTTTCATTTCAATTAATTAGCTCTAAATTTGTTGATGAATCTGATAAACATATGGCATATGCAACAATTTCAAGTGCTTTGTGTGTAATAGATTATTAGTCTATTAGTCTCTTAAGTTTCATATTCTCTTTGCAGTCGGCCCTACCTCCAGAACAGCTAGCTTGGTGTGGAATGGACAGTGTACTGCTGTATTGGGATGATATGCTTTTGATGGTGGGTCCTTATGGAGATCCAGTGCGATATCTTTATGATGAACCGATACTCCTTATCCCAGAGTGTGATGGAGTAAGGATACTATCAAATACAAGTATGGAATTCCTACAAAGGGTGCCTGATTCAACTGTGTCTATCTTTAAAATTGGGAGCACACTTCCTGCAGCTTTGTTATATGATGCCTTGGATCATTTTGATAGGCGGAGTGCAAAGGTAGGCTTCTCTTACTGTAAACAAAAAATAAGCTCACTATTCCTGACATCAATGTACACACACCTCTTTGGTCATTCAAATTGTGGTAGATTGGCTTCACTTATTTGCCATCGAAACTACATGCATATGGCCCATTCCTCAACCCCCCACCCCATAACTAGGCATATGCTTGTGTGTTGTTGTTAAAGGCACTCATCTAAGCGCCTAGCCGTTTTTCTTCAGGACGTAGGCAATACTAGCCTAGGTGAGCTAGATTTAGGTGACTGTCTAGAGGTTTATGTCTCGAGTTAATATAGTTTTAATACCTGTTTATTAATTTATACTTTATATATTTACTTATATTTTATAAAGTTATTGGATCTTATCAATATAATTTTATTGTTTGTATTGATTTATATTTATTTCTTGTTAACTTAATACTTTTTACATGACTTACTTTATATTAGTTATAGTTATTATATTAACGAAGACTAGTAGTTAAAATTTACAGATAATTAATTGCTTATTACTAACGTAATTAATATTAAATTATTGATTATATAGTTTATATTAATTTGTGAGTTATTACTTAAAACTTATTATCAAGGTTTTAAATTTTGATTTCTAGAAAAATTTCACACCTTTGGAATTGAGGGAAATTTTGCTCTTTTGTGATATTTCTTGTAAAAATCATAGATAAGAAGTTTAAAGATAAGGAAATATTGATGTAAAGGAAATTTTGGTTTTCCTCAACAAGGGAAATTTTGGGGACATTTAAAACCATGCTTATTAGTGATAATTAGAAGTTTTTTACTTATTAGAACTATGCAATATACAATTATATTAATGATTGGAAATGATTCTGTTTGAATAAGACCCATTACCCCTTATATCATATTGTCTCATCTTCATTGGTAAGGAAAAGTTGGAGAATTCTTCACATTCAAAATAAGTACTGCTGTCCTATGGATTCCGTAGGAATCTCTTTTGTTTGCTTGTTACCTGGTACCTTTGACTTCACTGTTTCTACACTATGTAAATACAATGCTGATTATTTTGATTTCTATATTAGGTCCAAACGTATGTAATACACTGTGTTGCTGCTTTGTTTCTTTCTGCCCTCCCCCCCTCCCCTTTTTTATTATCTTTATTTTTTTGGTGCATTTACTTATACATGTTGAAGAAATACAAGTACTTAGATGGGCAATGGTAAAATAAATCGTCTATCATCCAGTATCTATGTTACATGTAATTAGACTTGTCAGCCTCCCAAATCGCATGTCCATACACGTGGACACGGATTTGGACACTAATGTGGCATTGAATCACTGATACGGTGGGACATTGTTGTCAGTTGTGCCACATGAAGGAGAAGAAGAAGGAGAAGATTTCTGCAATCAGAAGTTTAAATATAATTGAAAAATTAAATATATTGCTGAGTCCTTGAATCCTATTTTTATCGTGGATCGCCAGATCCAACACCTTGTTCTCGACTCTGATACATGTACTTGTGCCATATGCAACAGAGCCCAATATGCTTTTCTCCTTATTCATACGTAAATCAATATTTAGACTTGTATAACAATTGTACTTACCTAGCAGGAACACTTTTTATTTACGGTCATACCTTTTTGATTGCTTCCATCTTTCTACATGAAGTGGGGAGTTTGTTGAAGAAAAGAAAAAGATATGACGTCTATACAGCCTGCAAAAGAAGATATAATAGCTTGTACTGCTTGCCTATGAATATATCTTCTTTTTTTTTTAATTCAAGTTTCTTTCTTTGTTGTCAATAATGAGAAAAAAAACTGCTATTTCATTTGGATTTTTTTTTGATCAATAATGAAATATTTCATTAAAAATAGAATCAAAGCTACACTATTACAATCAGTTAAGAATAAACAAACAAACTAAAATAAAACAGGATTAGGCACCCAAGGTAAGCAGGGGCGGAGCCAGGATTCTATTGTAGGGGGCAAGATTTGGTTTACATATATATACATATATATATATATATATATATATATATATATATATATATATAT
>JAUPMG010000019.1:9297571-9309011 GCA_031762675.1 Pachysandra terminalis
GAGAATGAGTTTGGAAATTGGTGGGAAATAAGAGCAAACAAAAAAAAAATGCCAAAACGATAACGCCGTTAACGGCGATTTAATTTTATATTCAATCACACATGGGTACCCTTTTTTAAGGGTACCATTTCTAATAACGCATGGGTACCATTGAGGTACCCACGTGGCAAAAATCCAACGGTGCTGTATGGATTGGTGTAACCCTTAAGCTGTAGAGGATGCGAGGCCGAATTCAACGACCATGGCGGTCGTCTCTGTTGCTGCGGAATGGCAGCTCCTCTACAATCGCTACTACCGCAAGCCTGAGATATATACAATGCAATGGAAGCACATGGATCTCAGTCGTAACAAGATCGCCTGCGCTTCCTTTGGTGGTCCCATTGCTATAATCCGTGATGACTCCAAGATTGTCCAGCTTTACGCTGAATCAGCACTTCGCAAGCTTCGGATCTTCAATTCTGCAGGATTCCAGCTTTCCGAGACCGTATGGAAGCATTCCGGTGGACGCCTTGTTGGTATGGCATGGACTGATGATCAGATTCTGATCTGCGTAGTCCAGGATGGCAAAGTGTATCGCTACAATGTCCATGCGGAGCTTCAAGAACCAAATATCTCGATGGGGAAGGAATGTTTCGAGCAGAATGTGGTGGAGTGCGTGTTTTGGGGGCATGGGATGGTTTGTATTACAGAGGCTAATCAGATTTTCTGTATTACTGATTTTAAGAACCCAAAGCCGTCTAAGCTTGCCGATCCGGTTATCGAAGAGTTTCCGCTTTGTATGGCGGTGATTGAGCCTCAGTACACAATGTCTGGGAATGTAGAGGTGCTACTTGGGGTGAATGATTATGTTTTGGTTGTTGAAGAGGAAGGTGTACAGCAGTTAGGAGCTGGGGTAGGTCCTCTGCAGAAAATGGTGGTTTCGCGGAATGGGAAATTGCTTGCCTCTTTTACCCATGATGGCCGGCTTCTAGTCATTTCCACAGATTTCTCGAAGATTATATTCGAATACAATTGTGAGGTCAGTATTTGAATTTATATCAAGCTGAATTCTGGGCTATTCTTGTAGTTGTTCGTGTTGATGCTGTGTGTTTTGATCACTGACTTTGTTTCATTGTGAAGCACTATAATGTTGAAAATAGATGCATGTTTATTTGAAAGGATTTGCATAAATTGGTGATTGGAAAGATGCTTGTTACAATTTGATGTGATAATCTTTGATTTGATATGTGATAAGATGAATTATTTTGTTAAGAAAATAGGTTACTCGTTTTCACTTCAATTAGTTAGCTCTAAATTTGTTGATGAATCCGATAAACATATGGCATATGCAACAATTTCAAGTGCTTTTTTTGTAACAGATTGTTAGTCTCTTAAGTTTCATATTCTCTTTGCAGTCAGCCCTACCTCCAGAACAGCTAGCTTGGTGTGGAATGGACAGTGTGCTGCTTTATTGGGATGATATGCTTTTGATGGTGGGTCCTTATGGAGATCCAGTGCGATATTTTTGTGATGAACCGATACTCCTTACCCCAGAGTGTGATGGAGTAAGGATACTTTCAAATACAAGTATGGAATTCCTACAACGGGTGCCTGATTCAATTGTGTCTATCTTTAAAATTGGGAGCACACTACCTGCAGCTTTGTTATATGATGCCTTGGATCATTTTGATAGGCGGAGTGCAAAGGTAGGCTTCTCTTACTGTAAACCAAAAATAAGCTCACTATTCCTGACATCATTGTACACACACCTCTTGGTCATTCAGATTGTGGTAGATTGGCTTCACTGATTTGCCCAACATTCTGATCCATACTCCATAGCACGCCTAATGATATCTTCTAAATTGTTCCTTTTAGTTTGAGTGGAACAGGTTGATCATATAACAATCTAGAAGCGCCTCTCCACTTAATCCATCCAGCTTTAATTTTACGTGCAACATGCCCATGGCTTTATGAATAATTGGTCCAAGATAACAAAATTGGTTGACTTTTGGAATCTCTTGATTTACAATTCTTACCGTTGCTTCACCTCTACTATTATTTGTATTAAAGCTACGTTCCATAGATTTGTTCTTAATTCAACTTATTTTAAAACCTTTTGATTCTAAGGCATCTCTCCATAATTCCAGTTTTGCATTTACTCCCTTTCTAGTTTGGTCTACCAACACTACGTTATCTGCAAATAACATACACCGAGGCACTCTTGAATATGAGTAGTCAATTCATCCATAAGTTTAGTATTTTAATTAAACCATTTAAAAAAAAAACAGACCTGGAATTAGATCATGATTCGAATTTGGTTAATATACTTAATGATTCGGCAGTTTTCAAATTTGGATTAATACGCTTCAGTGCCCTCTGATCTCGGTCTAATAAGGATATTAGAGTTTTTAAATTGTTCAAATACAGATTATAATTGATTCATATTGCATTTGACCCGTTGACGGCCCTATATGGGTGTCCATGTAATTATTCTTCGTCGTTGTCGTTGTTGGGTAAGCAAGTTGCAGCAACGATCAGTCTGCAAAGGAACACCAACGAACACACAAGCTTCAAAACCCCCAAACCTTAGAAGTCCTCAACAGCATCCACAACATCATTAACAATTACACATTCGAGCTTATCATGCTTCTCTATTTCCTCCCATCCAGCCATGATCAAGCTCAAGCAAGGGGTCCTCAACTACCTCTCCAAGCTCTCAAGCTAAGACACCCAACAGACTGCTGTCAATACCTCAAGGAAACCAACCAAATCCTTTCACCTGATGGTATCTCAATGCTTCTTAGCTGCCTTTACAATGCTTCCAATGATCTGAAACCAGTCATCAAGAAGGAAGCTCTACTAAAGAGGTTTCTGGCTCTGAGAGGAAATTGGTAGGTGAAGAAATGGAGTCTTCTGCACCTTTTGACAGATGGCTATGGTTGGGAAATCTTGATTCCCCCCTCTCTGTTGTTCTTTGAACATGTTGGAGCCACAGTACCACTATTATGCAAATCTTTTTCAGTTTGCTCATGAAGTGTTGAATCATGAACCGTAGTCAAGTAGAATCGAAAAATCATAGGAATCTGGTTTACACTGTTTGCCATCCAAACCCATAGGAGCAACAGTCAGTTGAATCACTTCCTTTTGCACATTTGATTTTATATGATAATCTGGAGAAGATTCTTCAGTTCCCATTTGGGCGTGATCTGAACCCACGGAGCTAGAAGTACAATCTTGGACTCGTTGTGGTTCCATTATCATAATACCTTGCTTGAATTATTCCAATTTTTGAATCATCAAATAACATGTGAATACTAATAAATTATGGGGTTTTTAGATAAGTGAATGGAGACCAAAGAGAAAAGCATCACTTCCATGAAACCCAATGAGTTCAAATGTACCTCTTCAGCCCATACTTTTTCTCATGGAATTCCAACTTCTAAACTGGTTCAAGTAGTGAAACCTCATACGTGAACTCTCAAATTTACTGTTCTTCAAGTTGCCACTGTTATTAAACAAAAGTTTCATCTACTGTAAACCAAAAAACAATTGGACAAGTATTTTTTTATTTTTTATTTTATTTTTTTAAGCGGTTACCTAATAGACCATAGAATTGTTCAATTTGGTGGATAACCTCTTTTTTTTTTTTTCCTCTGATGAAAGCATTATTGCATTGTTTGTAACCTATAGTGTTTGTGAACTTGAAACTTGTCATTTTTTTTTTTTTTTTGTAGTGCTACACAACTTGCTTGCTGATTATTCAATATTGCATATGAAGCTTCATTTTTCCAAATTAAAGTATATTTCTTAATTGATCTTAGTTTTGTTGGATATAGGAATTCTATTGGTGATATCTGTATAATCAAACAGTACATCCCTATCCTTGGCTTTGAATCGGTTTGGTCCTGAAATTTAGCAACTTTTAGATTTATTCTACAAGCTGCATGTGTCACATGGTGGCTAGCCACATGTAGTTGTATTGCTTTCCTTTCAAAAAGCAACTGATTATGGGTTTATGAAATATTTGTGATATCTTATGGGATCAATTCTGATACCCTTCCATATTCAACAGGCAGATGAAAATTTGCGATTAATTCGCTCATCCCTGCCTGAAGCTGTTGAAGCATGTATTGATGCAGCAGGCCATGAGTTTGGTGTTTCACGACAGCGAACACTACTAAGAGCTGCCAGCTATGGCCAAGCATTTTGCAGGTTAGTTTTTGAGGAGTTGTTGGTGGCTGGCTTTATTAAATATGCTAATTATGAAAAAAGTGAAAGCAGCTACCTCTTGTTAATTATTAACATTTGCCCTTGCATGGGTGTGGGATATAAAATTAACCTGTTTGGTTCTAATTCAACTCCTGAAAAACTGACACCATAGAATTTCGCTATCATGCTTGAACTTCATTTGAATATAACATTCTGGCTTTAGACTTGGTGCACTGCAATGCCGTATGTTCTATTTATTCTAGATTGCGCAAATATCTTAAATCGTTGAACTGTCCCCCTCCTGTAGTGTATGTTAGTCACCAAAGCAAACAATCTACCAGTACTAGCTTACAGCATATTGGAAGAGAATATGTGAAAGGAAAGAGAGAAAGCTGTTAATCCTTGCCTTTGCATTGGCTTAACTCCAGTAGATTTCATCATTGTTGTAAAATTAAGATAAAAAAGCTGTTGCTTCTACTAAAGGTTCAATTCCTCTTTAATCATTCAGTGGAATTTCCTTTGCTATCCACATGATCTATAATGACGAAATCATAACCACCTTCTCCACAACCATCTTAATTAAGCATAGAATGAGTAGTGGAAAGCTATTTTTGCATCTTCACAAAGAGGGAGGGAGGGAGGGGGGCAGTCATTCACCAAAACAGATTCAGATTCTATTAACATGTGAAAGGAAAGCCCTAGCACCTTGTGTTTTGCATGATATAAAGCCTAATCTGTTAACAGTGTTTGCAATGTCGGCGACATGTCGCCGATTTGGAGATGAGGAACATGACACCAGGGCGTAAATCGATTTTACCCAGGTTTCGTGCGACATGGGGGAATTTTTTTTATAATTTTTTTGATATTTCCCCCATGTCTCTTGACATTGGTGACATGGGAAAGAAATTAAAAAAATTTGAAATAAATGAAATAAATTGAATATGTTAGTAAATATTAATTATGAAATTGTTTAAAAACAGATTGAAAAAAATTGAAATTATGAGTTAAAATTGGTATGGTATGTATCTTATATGCTTATTTTCATGTACTTTTAGTAGATCATATTACATCAATTACATCATATTGCTTAAGTATATCATATTACATCAATTAAATTATATAGCTTAAGTAGATCATATTACATCAAATTTTACACAGCTTGCACACCTACAGCGAGTAGGTGAACCTCCCTCAAGCAATGTCCCTTGATATGTAGACACTTTGTTTTGCATTTTTTGATGTATTTGGATGCATCTAGGCCTTAATTAGGCATGTTTAAAGTTTGGGGCAAAAAATCCATCAAAAACCCATGGTTTCCCCACATTTCCCTGAGGTTTCCCCTTTTTACCCCCATGTCACTGGAGCCACCTGGCGATTTGCCAGGCGACATCGACATGTCGAACCTTGTCTGTTATGCATGATCCATGGTCTAATAGAAAGCTGAAATCAGAAGTTTAATTACTCTAACCATACATATCATACACACACGTGTGTATAATACATACATACATACATATATATATGTGTGTGTGTGTGTGTGTGTGTATATATATATGTGTATACATGTGTGTGTATATATATGTGTGTGTGTGTGTGTATATATATAGGGAGGGAGGGAGGTTTTCTACATTTGTAACAAAGTTTGTTTGTTTTTTTTTTAGTTACTGTCTGTACAGCTTGCTTTGGATGGTTGTTTGTGCTAGCTTTTTGTTTACTTTTTACGTGCATGGGCTTACCCCTTGTTCTTTTTAATATGATCTGATTATTATTTATCGAAAAAAATTAGAATGTGTGCTAATATAGGAAAAGGGGGGAAGAATCCCAGATTACAGGTCTTATGTCTTCATGAAACAAGGTAAACTGTTAACCGTCTAAGATAATAACCCTAAAAGCTGTACAGGCACATGAGAAGGAATGCTGATCAATACAAGGAGAAAAAACCTTAATTATGATATCTCTCCATATAGGCACACACACACGTGTATATATATATATATATTGTGAGAGAGAGATACAGAGCGGGAGAGACATACATGTTTGTATATATAATGTCTGTGTCTTTGTGTGTATATACATAAAAATACATACCGATCAAAAAAAAAATATATATATATATATATATACATAAAAATACATATATTGTATTTGCTTATAGACTTCACATGTATGGTGGAGGTTCTCTCTCTCTATCTCTCTCTCTCTCTCTCTCTCTCTCTCTCTCTAATCTACTAGAGTGGCATCATCTTGTGAACTTTGCATGGATTTAGTTTTTACTATCGATATGTTGTGTATATGTATTCCCCTTCTTTTATTTTCCTTTTCTCCGAGTTTCATAGTCCGTAATATTAGAAGTCTAAAAAGAAGACAACTTTTTTCTGATTTGTGCTCTCGGTAATGATATCCAGTTGGCTTTGGCAGCCAAGTCCAACATGACCATTTTAAAGAAATGTGCAAAGCTTTACGAGTTTTGAATGCTGTTCGCAACCATGAGATCGGTATGCCTCTTAGCATTCGGCAATACAAGGTATTCAATACTTGTTGAATCATGTTCTGATTGTGCCTTGCTGAATTTGTGTTCTTTTCTATAACTATACTATAAATGCTTGTCTCAGTTGCTTACTGCCCCAGTTCTAATTGGCCGTTTGATTAATGCTCACCAACATCTTGTTGCACTTCACATATCAGAGTACCTTGGCTTGAACCAAGTAAGTATTTCTTGTCAACGTCATCAGTTCACACCTTATGTTTTATTATAAACATTCATTATTGTTATTAAAGATAAGTGGTCTTTCTGTTTAAATATAAAATAAAACTATCCATTAACCTAAAAACTATTAATCAAGTTAAATATAAGAATTTACAATCCAAAATTATAAAGGGCTATGCTATTTCTTTATGTTTTTTCAGAAGTTCTACGCCTTATCATTTTTATGATTTCTAGATTAATTCCTTATGCTTTTCCAAAATTAATTCCAAGTAAATTTGCAATTTTTTTTATGACGGTTTGTGGCAATATTCAATTGGATCGGATGGGATTCAGATATTCAAGTTCTTAATTGGATTTGAATTTGAATCGTATAATACATGATCCGCTGGATATCAGATCGGATTTGGATATTCGAATTTTGTCGTCGGATGGAAATCGGATATAGCAGAATTCGGTCCGAATCCGACCCGTTGACAGGCCTACCAGAAACTGGTAATATGATATCGTGTGGCAAACCTAAGTAAACATTCTTTGCTTTATTGTTGATTGATGGTATTCATTGTCTATGAATTATAAAAAATTCTTTTTTGACCGCTGATATGCTGACATCGACAGTTGAATGTTCAAATCTTTTGTTGTATGTAGATATGTCTTGTCTTGTATATATTTCATCATTTTTTTAATTGACTTTGTATAGGAGGTTGTGAAAAGGCACTGGGCATATAAAAAGAAACACATCTTTATTAGGTTCTCTGGCTGCGGGCTTCCTTCGTATAATAGGTCTGTGTAGTCGACCCCTTTTAAAATACTTTATTCCGGGATTCAGTTTGTCCAATTTTTCTAATTAGTCAGAATAGGCAAAACCCTAACTGCTCCTTATTTAACATCATCTAGACAACTCATACCTTTTTTTATTATTTATATATATATATATATATATTTTTTTTTTCATGTCAACCTAATGCCTTTTACTTTTTTAATCGACCTTTCGGTATCAAATATATCTGGTACCAGGAGGGTGGGGGCTTAGATGGAGATCCATATCGGCCTAATACTGGAAGTAAATTATTCTAACAAGTAATTTTAGAGCTTTGATAATTTTTTGATTTTTTTCATTTTTTTAGCCAGGAACTAGTAATATCTTGGAGCAATGCTAAGCAAACTTGTTTACTTTATTATTGATTGATGACATGCATCATGTATGAATTATTAAAGCTTTTTTTTTCAACCACTGGTATGTTGACATGGAAATGGTCCGATAGCCAAATCTTTTGTTGTTTATATATACACCTTATCATGTATGTTTTTTTTATCATTTTTTTATTTAATTGACTTTGTATAGGAGGTGGTAATAATGCACTGGGCATGTACAAAGATAACAGCTTCACTCGCAATTAATGATTCTGCTCTCCTTGAAATCTTACTTAATAAGGTTTGTGTTCCGTCATTGAGTTGTTCAGATGTGGCAGAGAATTACCCTTAGCACTTCAAACTACTTCATGCAACTTCTGAGATGATGGTTTCTAAATTTCAGCTGAAATTATGCAAAGGCATATCTTATGCAGCAGTTGCCGCTCATGCAGATAGCTGTGGTCGTCGAAAGTTGGCTGCAATGCTTGTTGAATATGAACAGTGTTCCTCCAAACAGGTTATTCTTTTTTTTCTCCCTGGTAATTTGATTAAGAGGAAAATATCATTTTTCACATAGTACTGCTCGCTGTTCTGAAATTAGCTAACTTACTATTATTTTGTTAATTTTTGACAAAGGATGTTGTTGCAATACTGTATAGGAAGTTTAGTTTAATATATTGTCTAAGATATTTTTCGTTCAGGTTCCTCTTTTGTTAAGCATAGGAGAAGAAGACACGGCTTTGACCAAAGCTACTGAAAGTGGTGATACTGACCTTGTTTATCTTGTTCTCTTTCATATTTGGCAGAAGGTATAATTTTATACGCAATTATATGTAGTACAGATTGAATCAACTAATAATTTATGAGAGTGTCGAAGGATGATTCTTATCTCGGTTATGATCTTTCCGCACATTTTGCTACATTTTCTGAATGCAGAAGCCTCCCCTAGAGTTTTTTGGAATGATACAAGCAAGGACCTTGGCACGTGATTTGTTTATAACATATGCACGGTAATGTGTACTTTATTTTTCTGTCTAAGTTACACTTGGATTTATTTTCTTCCCAAGCTGTGTCATTTGGACACAATCTCAGGAGTTTGGTATTGATGTACCTCCCCATTCAATACCGTTGTCTTTTTCAGGTGTTATAAGCATGAATTCCTTAAAGACTTCTTTCTTTCTTCTGGACAGCTTCAAGTAAGTTAGTATTGTCAGTAAGATACTAAAATCTAATGGTTTGCTTTGCTTAGCAATACTCAGTCAAGCAGCAATGCATTTTCTGACTAGTTGGGGTTGGATACATGGATTCTATACTGCAAAACAACCTTTTATTTTTATTTGTGTGTGTGTGTGTGTGTCCGGTCATCATAGCCACTGCAAAACAACCTCAGGAACATTTATATAACAAAATAGAGACCTTGTAAATTATGAAGTGATTTTCGGAGGTCTGTGAATCGAATGCACTCTGTTTCTGATAAAATGTGGCGTTCTCCTACTTTTTTACTTAATGCACACTGCAAGTTGGGTAAAGGGCGTGCACCACATTTACTGAAATTGGGTGCCACCAAATCATTCCCCTTTTCCCGATGCTATTGCTAGAAAGGTACAGTCATTGATTACTGGGTTTTAAGGAGTGATTGTGCTCGACGTGCTAAAAGCATCTAAGGATGCCTCAGGTAATAGGGATTCCTTAGAAAGAGCTTTTCCATGGAACTGCTTAGGTGGTGCCTTGGCAGTATCAAACAACTCAAAAGATTTTCATCCATCAAAGTTCAAACTGAAGATGAACTATAGATAAGACTAGAATCTCTTTACAAAAGCATAAATCATAATTTAGTATTTTGTAGCAAAAGAATCAGCCGATACTGTAACTTTTCGCCCAATATGTATCGAATATTGAGGTGGTCGATATGATACCAGCCACTGATATCATAAAATATAAGGGAGGTGCTAATGTCCACCGATATGACTTGACCTGTACCAGCCTCTTTATCGGCTGATAAATTAAAATTTTATATGATACGCTAATATGTATGGGTGAGTCGTAATGATCGACGAGCATTTTTTGCAGATTTTTTAAGGGTTTTTCTTCACTGTTTTGAGCTCAAACGAGCTCAATACTTTTCGCCTTGTTTTGCAGATGTATCATTATGTTTTTTATTTTTATTTTTTACTTTTTTATCCTTAGTTTATAGGTTATGATGCTCAATATATAGTGTGTGATCATTCTAAGCTTCTTAAATACTAATCTAAATTGAGGCTGCATATTATTTATGCTTTATTGTGTTGTAGTATTCATTTTTCATCATTTTTTAATGAAAACAACAATCTACATTTCTTTTTTGATTTTTCTTTTTGAATTTCTTAAATTTTCCTGGATCCACATTGGCCCGTATAGGCTGAGTCTTACTGTATCAGCCAATACAACTCGGTTTTGATTGGGCCAATACTCGATACGAAATCGATACCTTAAACCTCGGTGTATGTCTGTATTTTTTTTTTTTGGGTAAGGATCTGTGTGTGTGTGTACATAGAGAGAGATTCAACATTCTATTTCTTTAACAGAGAACCAGATGAATGGTAGACAAAGTCCCACAAAATCTCAATAATTTATTTGGGTGTAGAGTGACTTAATTTGTCGCTAGTTCTTTAGTGTCTTGGATTCAATGCCTTGGCGCTACTGGGCAAGTGTATCTTAGTGACTGCTTGCTTAGATCCTAATGTAGTGTATCTCAGCTTCACATTCACTATTTGCACTGAAGAATATTTGGTTTTGCAGGATGTAGCTTTCCTCTTGTGGAAGGAGTCATGGGAACTGGGAAAGAATCCAATGGCAAGTAAGGGATCTCCACTTCATGGTCCACGCATAAAGCTTATTGAGAAGGCTCAGAGTCTTTTCTCAGAGACTAGGGAAAACACCTTCGAGTCAAAGGCTGCCGAAGAGCATGCAAAATTGTTAAGGTAATACATACTAATTGCCTTGGATTGTACACAGCAATATGTTTGTTTGTTTTTTTGTTTTTGATCAGTAATGAAATCTTTGTATTAGTGTATCAAAAGGATAAAGACTGTACAGAATTTTTCCTTCTTTTACATCCCCCCAATATACTAGAAAAGGTAACTATAATTCCACCCAACTCAGAAACCTATATTTTAACTCTAATCCCAGAATAGCCCCCAATGATGATCAAAATCTTCAAACAAAATACCCCCAAATTCTTGGTACATAGAAGCCCACAAAAATAAAACTGAGGGATTTTTCCACCAACTTCTGAAAATCTGTTTCCTTTTCTTCGAAAATTCTACGATTCCTTTCTTGTCATACTGACCAAAGTTATAACTGCAGGGCATAAGTTCCATAAGATTGAACTCCTTCTCCTACCCCTTTTCTTTCGTTTCCATCCCCAACTAACAC
>JAUPMG010000019.1:9309111-9342474 GCA_031762675.1 Pachysandra terminalis
CGCATCCAGAAAGTAAAACGCAGCTTTCAAATCTTCCACGAACAGCCCTTGTGTAAACGTTTTATTTTTCTTGATTCCAGACCAACTCCAAGGACCGAATTCTCCTTCATCTTCTTGCTACCCCAACGAATAGATAACTCTAATGGCTTCCCTCCAATCTCACGTCTCTTTCATTCTCTCACAATCTAATATCTGATCTACCATCTAAGATTCAGCAAAACAGCACCATGCCTATTCGGTTCTTACCCAACAACAATCTTATTACGTCTCTCTCCCTTTTCTGGTTTATCTTATCTCAACCGAACCCATAAACTCTTAATTCAATGTTTAACCTCTTAATCTATCCTAATCCACACTTAACCCACGTTTCTCCCTCTCTTTCTTACTCTCTTTGCTAACCAACGAATGAGATAGGAGATTTTCTATACCCAATCAACCACATACGGTTCTCCTAAACAGCCACATCCACTCACGTTTTCTCTCCCTTCTTATCTTCTTGTTCTATCCCCTACTTACAACATAAGTATCCCACTCTAATTAAACCCCACGGTTTTTGCTTCTCTTTCTTATTCAACCAAAATTTTTAAGAAAGAGTCCTATTATAATAAGTAACTAATTAATAATGTTAATTAAGCTTATAACTTTCAATATGTAAAATTTAATCCCTAACAACATAATATATAACTAATCCACCCTAACCGAAAATAATAATCACCAATTAATCCCTAGTTTAAAGCTAGACCATTAATTAAGGAATTTATTACCCTAGAATTTAAAATAATTAATTAATTAAATAAATGAAATAAATAATAATAATAATAAAAAAAAATGTTAGGGAAATTATTCTATTAAGGTGTCGGGTTATTACAGCCTTCCACGTCAAACCCCTCAAATTGTGTTTGTGATCAATGGATTACATCTTGTACATTGTTTAGGGGAGCACAATCTCAGGGATTTTCATATTTTTATCATCACAATGTTATTGTAATTTTTATTTTATTTGTTTTTTTCTTTACTTTCTTGTTTTGCTTGCTAGTTAATTCCATGTTGGCTTCTGTACTTCTTGGTTTTTATGATGAGTACAAGTTCCATTTATTTCTTCAAGTTTCCTGTGCTTATCTCTGGGTTCTTGAACAACTCAAGCACCTGATTTCTGACTTTAAATTATTTCCTCAGCCTTATGGGTTCTTTTTTAGGAGTACCCAATATGCTTTTTCCATAATTTCTTTCTCTTTGTTGGTTAGAAGAATAATTTATTACATAATGAAGCAGTGTCTAGCAGTAGTCTTACCTACGGTATCGGCATCTTGTACATTGTTTAGGGGAACACAATCTCAGGGATTTTCATATTTTTATCATCACAATGCTATTGTAATATTTATTTTATTTGTGTTTTTCTTTACTTTCTTGTTTTGCTTGCTAGTTAATTCCAAATTGGCTTCTGAACTTCTTGGTTTTTATGATGAGTACAAGTTCCATAATCCATTTACTTCTTCAAGTGTCCTGTGCTTATCTCAAGGTTCTTGAACAACTCAAGCACCGGATTTCTGACTTTAAATTATTTCCTTAGCCTTATTGGTTCTTTTTAGGGAGTACCCAATATGCTTTTTCCATAAGTTCTTTCTCTTTGTTGGTTAGAAGAATAATTTATTACATAATGAAGCAGTGTCTAGCAGTAGTCTTACCTACGGTATCGGCATACAATGTTTGAGTACCTGTGGTAGTGGCTTATTTAAAACACATAAAGACTATTGTAAAATATATCCTCAGCTAAGCGATCTTTATAATAATTCCTTTATATGTATTTTTCTTAACAAATAATACTCACGACTGCCTTTAGGAGATAGCGGTCTAGTTTTTGGTCATCTGTCATTGGAAATTTTAAGAGATTGTCTACTTGGAAGAGAAACTGCATATATTTTGGTGGCAAGATAACCGTTTTCTAGGCCTCTTTGGCCTATTTACCTTCCTTTTGGGTTCTGATAAGGGTGATGGATGTAATAGAGAAAATTCAAAGGGATTATATGTTGGAGGATAGTAGTCGTAGAAAGGACTACTGAGTAAAACAAGAGGATGTTAGAGAGAAGACAAAGGGGTTCTAAAACTAGGCAAAACTTTGGACAAAAACTAAGACCTCATTTGGCTACCATTTTGGAAATGCATTCCATGACTTAGGATGAGTTCCAGTAAGTGGAATGAGTTCTAGCAGATAATGGTTGTTTGGTTAGCAAAGGCATAATTAGTTCTCCCAGAATGAGGATGAGAAAATACCCTTCATCACAGAATCACCATTAACCCTGATTTTAGATGTTAGGAATGAGTTTTAAGTATTTGCAGTGAAAATCTTGTAGATAAAGTGAGCAGTGGCGAACTTGTAAATACAGTATTTTTATTATAGATTATTATTTTTTGATAAATAACAAGCAGTTTATTCAGATAGCCAATACCAGTACAGATACAAAAAGGGGTAAGGGGGCGCACAAGATGACCACCAAAACCCAAAAAAGCATACCCAAAGTGTAAATTAACAAAAGTAAAAAAAAAAAGCAATGTGTCCTTAAAGATAAGGACACCAGTGAAAGCCAAGAAATTGTCCCCCAGGACTCCATCAACATCCTCACCCTCAGTCTCGCACCGTGTGTGGAGAAGACCTAGCCACCTCCTACCATCCTATCAGTATATTAGTCATGGAGAACCCTCTAAAAGCAGGAAGAATCACCATCCATGAGCAAACCATAAGTAGAATAGAGTCGATAATCCTCCTGGTCAATCTAGCTCTGTCTTCAAACACTTTCATGTTCTTCTCCCCTCACAAACCCAAAGTGTTGCGCGCCATACACCCAAGTACATCAATTTGCCTCTCACACCTAGCCCAGGGAACCTCCATTGGATCAGACACTCACCAATCTTGTCAGGCATCACCCATCCGACACCAAGTCGGCACAAGAAGGAAGCCCATACCTCTCTAGCCACAGAGCAATGTAGGAAAAGATGGTCAACTGATTCCCCTGCCTCCTTACACATACAACACACATGGGGTGAAATCATCCGGGATGGCCACCTTCTTTGAAGCAAGTCACAAGTATTGATCTTATTAAGGATTGCGGTCCAAACAAATGCCTTAATTCTGGGGGGAGTAAATGGTAACCATACATGACGAAAGGGGAAAGAGACTTGGATAGACTGAGGTTGGATGACAGAAAAAAAGTTCACTGAGAAGACACCGCTGCTACAAGGGCTCCAAATCCGACGGTCCCTACACTCGGAATCAATTAAAATCTCCCCCAGATCAACAAAGAGAGCCCCAAGATCTACTAATTCTGCAGGTCGCAAATCTCTACGGAATGGGAGGTTCCAAACCAACCTCGAGATAGATCAAGAAAGGACATCAGACACAAGAGCATCCCTAGCGGAGGCCACTCGGAAGAGACGAGCAAATCGAACAAAGGATAAACTCTCCTTACCAAAGATCATACCAAAAGTGAACCCGACTCCCATCCTCAACACTAAATCTGATGAGGCTAGAAAACGAAGGGAAGATCAATGAAACCTCCTTCCAGATACTAGCTCTAGAACATCTAGCCGAGGAATTACAATCCCAGCAATTAGGATACCCGCCGAATTTACTGTAAATCACTTTCTGCCACAAGGTCTTCTATTCCTTGCTGAATCTCCATAGCCATTTACTCAGTAGCGCCGTGTTACGATGAGCGATATTTCCCAAGTTGAGGCCCCCTGCTTCTGTCTTCAAACAAACTGATTCCCACTTAACCAGATGATACTTCATAGGACCTCCTCTCTTCCACAAGAAATCTCAACGATAAGTAATAGACTGGGATATTAGTCAATGCAGCTTTAATAAGAGTGATTCTCCCTCCTAACGACAAGTATCCTTTCTTCCAAGTGGCTAACCTCTTCCCAATCCTATCCACCACTGGATCCCAGAAGCTAATAGACTTGGGGTTACCACCAAGTGGTAAACCTAGGTAAGACAACGGCCACTCTTGTACCCTACACCCTAGGACTGATGCAAAAATCCTCACCCTCTCCTCATTCATATTCATCCCCACCAAGCTACTCTTTTCCAAATTCACCTTTAACCCTGAAACCATCTCAAAACATCTAATAATAGACTCGATCCAATAGGTTTGGCATTCCTCCACATGAATAAAGAGAAGGGTATCATCTGCAAACTGTAAGTGTGATACACTCACTCGATCTTATAGATTATTTTGAAGTGTTATTATCACATTTAAAAGGATAAAAAGTGTGCAAAGCTTATGTGTGGCTATGGGATTATATGAAAATATTTATAATTAAAAGAAAAAACGTAAAAAAATTTGGTCAAAACTCATTTTAGTATATCTTAGCCAAACATTTGTATTAAGTTGGAACTCATTTTGTTACATGTTAACCAAACGCGACCAAGAAGCCTTCAATATTAGTTCCCAGAATGAATTTAGGGAACTGGTTCTTGGAATGAGTTCTCAATCCAGAATGACAGCCAAACAAGGCCTAAGCTTTGTTAGGTAGTTTGGAGATTCAGCATGAAGATTGATAGTCTTTGGTGCAGAATCATCATCAGCAAATATGGCATTAATGAGAACGGGTGGGACACAAACCCTAGAGCTAGAATAAACATTGCTAGTCTGCTTGGAAAGCAATCACTTCACTGTTTTTTTTTTTTTTATCCTCTTGTCCGTTTTAGTCTGGTTTCTGGGTCCTGTATACTTTTTTGGTCCGAATTGTGGTGGGGGATTCTACCTTATCTACTTATTACCCATGCCTACTTAGACTGCTTGTATCCAAAGATGCAAAGATGACCGAGATCCTTTCTTGGTCTTCAAACGTTTGATATGGAACTTGCCCTTTAGGTGGGATCCATGGCCAAGCGAATCGGAAGAACTCTCATTCTTGCCTGGTCCTTTCACTTGGTGACAAGTGACATGGTCATTACTTTGCTCCCGATGTTCATACTTGGATACCCAATTCTAGGGGAAGTCTTTTCCGTTAGTCCTTTTCAGACTATTAACAATGACAGACGTCATCCCCTACCCCCTATCTCCTCTCATGCTTTGTGAAATATTTTATTCCTCCCACAATAATGGCTTTTATGTGGACATCCCTCCTATATAAGATTAACACCGTTGACATCCTATGGAGGAGAAGGAAGTATCTAGCACTATGACCTAATGTGTATTTCATGTGCATGAGTCAGGGAGAGATTATAAATTACTTGTTTCCACATTGGATAGTGGCTAGAAAGGTCTGGTGTTTTTCTTACATATCATTACGGTGGATTAAGTGATGCCGATGAGTATCGAATCCACACTTGATTAGTGAAGGTTTTAATCTACCGATACCGTTAGTATTGGAATTGTAGGTGGCCGATAAGATACTGGCCACCAATATTATTTAAATGTTTTATCATACATAGCGTGTATAAGTCGAGTTGTAACATTCGGCTCCCCTTGTTTTACATACATATTTTAAGGTATTTTTTACGATTTTGTGCTCAAAAGAGCTCCAAACTTCCCCCCTCTCACCTATTGCTTCTATTTTTATTTACCTTCAATCTAAGCATTTTCAGTATCATGTATGTTTTTTTTTTCTATTAACTTTAGTAGCCTTATTTTCCTTGTCATGACACTCTTTGGGTAGTGTATGATCATTCTGAGCTTCTTAAATATTATTGGGTTCGTCTTTATTGAGGTTTTATACTATTTATGTTTTATTTTATTTTGAATATTTATTTATTTATTATCATTTTTAATGAAAACAACAATCTACATTTTTTTATAGATTTTTTCTAATTGTATAGAATGGGCTGGGATTGTATCGGATTATTGGCCGCTATGACTCAGTTTTTGCTTGGGCTGACACCCGATACGAAATCGATACCTTAAACCTTGAGTGGAGATTTCTTGTTTTAGTGAAGAGAGGTTATATTTCATGCCATCCTTTGGCCCATCTAGGGTGAAAGTAATTGGCGCATCTTCGAGGATGTGAGAGGGACAATTTGGATTATTAACAATTTAGTTATGGTGATGTGGCCAGATAGGTTGTTACCATTTGGACTTTAGGAGTATTCCCACTTTCAAGATCATTAAGGAATCGTCGATAGTGTCTTTATCGTCACCTAGACATGAGAGGTGTAATTTGGCTTGGAAACCACCTAGTATGGGTTTTATCAAGCTGAATTTTGATGGCTGCTCCATTTGGAACTTGGGACGTTCAGAATTTGTGGTATGCTTGGAGATATCTAGACCACATCACTAATGCTTTAACATTCCCATTGGTGAACAATCATAGTTCGGGCTGAGATATGAATTCTCCTGACACGTTTGAGGAAGGTTAGATCACGAGGGTACATAGCCTTGGAGGTGGAGGGGGATTCCAGTACCATAGTCTCGTGGTCATCCGAGCTCTGATAGTGCTCTTGGAGGGATTGACATCTTGTATGGCTAGCTAGTGCCTTATTATAGCGTTTAAAGATCTCGTTCCACCATGTCCTAAGGTTAGCTAATGATTTGGCTGATAGCTTAGCCAAAGAGGTTGTAAGGAGAACATAATTTTTCAGAGTCTACCAAGGTTTTCAATGTCGATGTCATTTGGCATGTTGCCAAGTTGACCTATTGACATGTCGGCGACATGAGGTGAAAAGGGAAATTTGGGGGAAATGATGGGGAAATGTGGGATTTTTGATGGTTTTACCCCTAAGTTTTAAACAACCCTAATTAGTGTCTAAATACATCATAATACATCAAATATGCAAAAATGAATGCCGACATCTCAAGGGACATTGCTTGAGGAGGGGTGGGGGTTCACCTACTCGTTGTGGGTATGGAAGCTGTGTAAAAATTGATGTAATATGATCTACTTAAGCTATAACCTCATACATTTGCATATCTCACAACTAAAGTACATGAAAATAAGCAAATAAGATACATACCATACCAATTTAGTCAATCATAAATTAAATAGCAAACTGAATAATTAAAAAGTTTCACAATTAATATTTACGAACATACAATATTTATTTCAATTTTTTTTCTTATATTTTCAAAATTTTTGATTTTTAATATTTTTTTCAGAATAATTAAACATTTTCATAGTTAATATTTACTAATATACAATGTCAAAATTGTTTGTTTTATAATTTACCACATTAGACTGTATATAACTCTTATATGGTATTTAAATATTATTAAATGTATTTTTTATATTGTTTTCGATTAAAAAAATTAAAAATATTTAAATATTTTCCAAAAAAAAAAACCTATGACACCTATAGATCAGGTGTCATTAGACAACATATAATAAATTCATAGTGTTTGCACAAGAATGAAGAGGGAAAAAGTAGAAAATATGGATTTTATCTTCAAGTTTTGAAGAAGTCCCTTGAATTTTTATAAGATCCTCGAGAACTTGCTGTGATGTACTTAGATTTGTGTTTGAAACACAAATCTAGCAAGAAATGGGAAATATTTAAGCTAAAAAGAGTGAAATCTTAAGAAATGGGGAAAGTTTAAAAAAAAAATTGAAATTTCCCCCATGTCGGCGACGTGGGGTGATATGTCGGCGACGTGGAGGAAAATAGAAATCTGGCAATTTACATGCATATTTCTCTTCGCCAGGGGCTGGATTGGTGACATGTTGCCGCATGTCACCGACATGGAAAACTCTGGAGTCTACCATCTAACGACATGTTGAGGGATTGTAATGATAAGGTGATGGTTGCACTCTATTTTGTATTATTTTCGCTTTGTTGATTTTGTCCTCTCTTTCTCTCTTTTAGACTACCCAACAGGTTGATTTTTCCTTTATTTGTACATAGTTTCTCCTGCATCTTTAATGATATTTTACTTTACCTATATATAAAAAGAAAAAGATACATGTAGGAAATTAGGACAATAGAAATTGATAAAATTCCATGTTAGTATCATGCTGACATGCGGAAGTGAATTGATAAATATTCCATGTCAGCATCATGCGGAAGTGAATTATTTTTTCTCTCTTTTAGCCTACCCAACAGGGAGTGAATTTGTAGTGATCTGAAGCCTAGTTAATATTAATCATGATTAGCCTCTTAATAATTATATGCTTAATGTAGTAATTATGTGATTAGTATATATGCATATTAATTTTAATTGTTTGTCTAGAAGTTATGTGTATATAAACCTATATATGTAAATGAATTGAATTAATATATGTTTAATGCTAATTAATTAATATTTAATCTTAATTAAATAAACAATAATTGAGATGTGCTCATCGGATTGGTTGAGGGATATGGTGATGGTGAGATACACTCTTAACACAACGACATGAAAGTAAATATGGTTAATAGCATCCTTGTAAATAGTTGTAAGAATAAGGTTTAAAATAAAACTGTGTAATTACAGAATTGCCACTCTACCTTAGTCAAAAGGTAACTAAGGTTAAATAGTGACATGTGGCATAGACTAAGGGATAATGGGACAAGTGTTCCTAGAGTAATTAAGAACTAAACATAATTAACTAGTCCTAACATAGATTAACTAACTTATACAAATTATACCTACTTTACTAATTAGGTAAATTAATTAACTTACTGATTAAACAAGTACATATATAGACTTAGATTATATTAGTTCACTAATCGTGTAGAGACAAAAACAATAGAGAGGCTAGAGATCTGTAGAGAGGAAGAAGAAAAGGAGCTAAGGTAAGGAAAATCAAAGGGAAAGTAAGAGATGATTGAGGAGAGCTAAGGGAAATTAGAGGAGAGGTGTAGCAGAAGAATTCCGATGTTTTGAGGTTGGTGTGGAGCTAAGAAGTGAGGTTTAGTAAAAGAAGAGGTGTGTGTGTGCTAAAACAATGCTTAAGGTAAGTATTAACTACCAAATAAGGTTTTCTAGATAAAAACTGCCTGTTTTATTTGATTTGTGAATAAATTGGTGCATATATATTGTGTAGAAAATGATAAGGATAAGTTCTCATGTATGTTTAAGTTAAGATGAGTTCTTAAGGTTATGTTTTCAACATGTTTTGAATTACAGATTTCATAAAAGTAAAAGTTGGGTTTTAATGTGTTTTATTTGCTTACGTTTTTATGTTGCAAGTTAAAATGAATTTATGTTGCAAGTTAGTTGGGATGTGGTGAAGGATGATATCAAAAAGGTGTTGAAGGAATTTTTTGGAAGCGGGATTTTTCACAAGGCGACCAATTCAACATTCTTGGTGTTGATTCCTAAGAAGTCCGGGGTTGAGGAGATCAAAGATTACTGTCCTATTGGTCTTACTACGAGCTTGTATAAGATTATTGCTAAAGTTCTTTCTATCAGATTGAGGGATGTGATGTCGATTCTGGTCTCTCAGCAATAGAGTGCATTTATGAAGGATAGACAGATAGTTGATGGTATATAGGTGGCTACGGAATGTGTCGATGAGAGATTCAAAGTCGGTGAATCCGGCTTGGTCATTAAGGTTGATATGGAGAAGGCGTATGATAGGGTTGAATGGGATTTCTTAGATCATATTCTAGAATGGAAAGGTTTTGGTGCGTGGTGGCGTAGGTGGATTGCGTGTTGTCTTAAGAATGTGGCTTTCTCTTTCTTGGTGAATGGGGGTGTGCACGGTTTTATATCTTTATCCAGGGGTCTTAGATAGGGGAATCCGTTATCACCGTTTCTGTTTTCTTTAGTGGGGGATGTTTTGAGTTGGTTTATGGACTATGGAGGTCGCTGAGCAGAGAGGTATCATTAGAGGATTCGGGTGGATAGGGAGGATGTCGGGGTTTCTCATTTACAGTTCGCAGACGATACAATTATTTTTGTTGATTCTGAGGTGTCCTAGGCTCGAGGAGTTAAAAGTGTTCTGAGATGCTTCGAGATGATATCAGGGTTGAAGGTTAACTTGGAGAAGTTGACTATTTCAGGGATTCATGTTGAGGATGTGTTGTTGTCTAAGTTTGCAGGGGTTTTTGGGTGTGGTATCGGTGCGTGGCCTATGTCTTATCTGGGTTTGTCTTTAGGCGGAAACCCATGGTCTTTAGCCTTTTGGGATCCAATGGTCGAGAGGATTTAGAAGCGGGTGGCTTCGTGGAAGAGGCAATACTTGTCATTGGGAGGAAAAATTACTCTTATTCAGGCCTCATTGGCCAACCTCCCGATTTATTATATGTCGGTCTTCCGTATACCTAGGGCGATGTCTTCTTATATCGAGAAAGTTCATTAGTAAGTTTATGTGGGAGGGTAATGGTGGTAAAAGAGATCATTTGGTTAGATGGGATACCGTATGTCGGGAGAGGGAGTAGGGAGGCTTAAACCTGGGAAATACTGTAGCCAGAAATTCATCTTTTCTTGTCAAGTGGCTATGGCGTTTCAACAACGAGCGGGATCACCTGTGGTGCAAGATTATCGTAAGTATGATGTTCAGCAGAGTGACAGGGATATGAGTCTGTCGGTGCGGATTTATGCGGCTAGTCCGTGAAAGTATATTGTTGCGTTGGCCCTTTTTTCTTGTCTTTGGTTCGATGGTTTGTTGAGGTTGGTACGTTTGTGTTTTTCTAGAGGGATCTTTGGATTAGGGAAGAGCCTTTATGCTCATGGTTTCCGAAGATTTATAGGATCGATAGTTGTCAGTCTTCTTTAGTTTGCGAGGTTCTCTCTTGGTCTGAGTCTGGTCTGGTTTGGAACCTCCCTCTTCGTAGAAATGCTAGGGAGGCGGATTGCGTTGATTTGTGTTCTTTATTCGCAGTTGTCAGGGAGGTGTTTGTGGGTTCTGATTGGGGGGACAAGAGGATCTGAACTCTTGATCCCGCAGGTATCTTCTCATGTCGTTCTTTTTTCAGTCAGTTTCGTCCTGACTGGGATTGGCCTCTCGGCTTCCTTTCCAACTAGTTGTGGTCCTTGCCCGTCCCTCCCAGAGTCAAAGCATTCACTTGGACCGCTTTACTTTATCGGATTAATACCGTGGATATGCTCCAATGTAGGAGAGGGTTTATGTCCCTTTCTCCTAACATGTGTTTCCTGTGCAAAGCGGCGGAGGAGTCCTTGGATCATATTTTCATTCACTTCCCTTTCGTATCGGAGATTTGGGGCTTTTTCATTCGGTTTATCGGGAGGGCGTGGGTGTTTCTAGGGAGTATTTGTCAGTTACTTGAGCAGTGGAGTTTTCTGGGTCTTGCCAAGAGGGGCATGGTTCTGCTTTTGATGGTATTTTATGCTGTGTTGTGGTTTGTGTGGAGGGAGCGGAACTAGAGGATTTTTATGGATTTGGTGTCTTCGACCTTGAGTGTTATTGAGGGGATTTTGTCTTCAGTCGCCTCCTGGGCCTCGGTTCGGAGCTAGTTCTTTGATCTATTTGCGACTGATATTATGCGCTAGTGGCATTCGATCTCTTTGCTCGCCAGCCTTCCTCAGTTCCTCCCGGTGCCCTTGGCCCCCTTTCCGGTTGGCTGGGTGAAGCTGTCCTTTGCGGCATTTTGTCCAGTCCTACCCGGATTTTCGAGGATCTTCGGGGATTGGAGGCGTGTTCCGTGACTAGGGTGATAGACCAATTTTTGTGTTTTCTGGACTGGTGGTGTTGAGTGAGGCTGTGCAGACTGAGCTGGTGGCTCTTGTGACTAGTTTGAGGTTTGGTAGAGCACAGGGTTTTCTAGATATCGGGATTGTGTGTGGTGCTCCCTTTATTGTTGATTGGTTGGAGAGGTCTGACACGTGCAGCTGGAGGGTCACTCATTTGGTTCGTTTGGCTGTATCTTTGGTTAGAGGGCAGAATTTTTCGTTCCTTGCGGCACCTAGGGAGACGGATTAGTTGGTGGCTGACCTTGCAAAGAGAGGTGGTAGTAGGGTCACTATGGTTTCAGGGGACTTGGATTTGGTCATGATTGATTTTTAGTGTCTTGGTTGTGCGCTCGGGCGCATGTGTGTCATGTTATATTTTCGGAATCCTGGTCCTTTATTTTATTTCTGGTTTGGTGCCACTGGTAGAGGGCTTCTCTATAGTGGTCACTGTACTTTCTTCTTCTCTTTATACACACATATATGTATATATGTATATATATATATTCATGACTTATAAAAAAAAAGTTTAAATGAAAAGGATTTGAAAAGGTGAAGGTTTTGAAAAAGTGTAAAAATTCTGGTTATTTGTTTTGGTTGATTTTGAAAGGTATGAAATGCATCTATATGATTAAGTAGTTTAACATTGTATAAATTATGAGTTCCAAAGCATGAGAAATACTCAAATACGTGTTTAATCATAAATGTGCATTGCTATTAGGATTTCATGAATGCTATCTGCAAGTGCATATGTTGTTTGATGATTCTGGGGCAAGTGTTCCCTGGGCAGTGGCCCGATAGGTGGGTGTATGCTGAGGTATGGCTACATGTCACGATAGAAATGAATGTATGTTAAGTTTATATGTTTTGGAGCCTGGTTGACGAGCTACATTCTGGAGTCCTTGTAAGTGATTGTTTCTACCCCATCTGATCAATGAGGGTTTTGTTTTGTTCAATCTTTGCTGATAGTCATGAGCCCAGACGTCCGGTCATGACATCAGATTGACTTCTGCATATGTGATTAAAGTCTTGCGATAAGTTGATCTTTACCATGAGCCTTGTTCTGGTAAGGTGAGCTCTGGTGCCAACTATCACAGGAAGGCATCTATAGGTGTCCGTGCCAACCCGCGTACCTATATCTGTGCTTTCGTATTTTTATATATAAGTTAAACTGCATGATATTGGAAATGTTTCATATCGCATACTGTTTTAGTGTGAATCATATATGGAGATTTATAGTTTTCAATTCCTATTCCAAATAGTATGATTTCTCGCATTGTTTTTATTTCTCTGGTTATTACTTACTGGTAATTTATTTGCATTAAATGTTTTCTAACACTTTCAGAGCCTGGTAAGGAACAGATAGATGGAGATGAGAAGATCGGTTAAAGGCAAAGATGTTAGAGCATAGTGATCGAGATTATATTTTCGTGTTGTGTTTGGTCCTGGAGAGAGAGAGTGAGAAAATAGCTGTTGTGTACTTCTTTTAGAACTATTATATAGTAATACTATGTTTTGTATATTTACTTAAGTTGTAGTTTTGTTAGCCATTAATTGTTTTTTAGTCTTCCGCTTTTAGTTACTCTGTATTACCTGTTAACAAGTATAAATGGTTTTAATTAACCTTAGATTATGCGTTTAGATGTGAATGTCGCGGACCAGGATTTGGCATATTAAGTCCATTAGTCCTGGGTCGTGACAGATTTGGTGCTTGATACTTCTATATTTATGTGTTTGTGTGTGTGTGAGAAAGTAGCTGTTATATACTTCTTTTTGATAGGTTAGAACTATTATATAGTAATACTATGTTTTGTATTTTTACTTAAGTTGTAGTTTTGTTAGCCATTAGTTGTTTTTTAGTCTTCTGCTTTTAGTTGCTCTGTATTACCTGTCAACAAGTATAAATGGTTTTAATTAACCTTAGATTATGCGTTTAGATGTGAATGTCGCGGGCCAGGATTTGGCATATTAAGTCCATTAGTCCTGGGTCGTGACAGAATTTGTTCTTGATGCTTCTATATTCATGTGTTTGTGTGTGTGAGTATATATATATATACATTTCGGTAGGGTTTGATAAAAAAATCTTTGGTAGGATTTGATGTCCTCTTTGGGTATTGAGTTGGTTTTTTGCCTCATTTTGGTAGGTTTAGGATGGTTTAAACCCTGTTACTTTCATCAAACTAGGTAGCTACTACTACTACTGCTACTGCTGCTGCTACTCAATTGTTCTGTATTCTTATATTTGTTGATTGTTTGCTAGTTTCTTTTGCTTTTATTTAATTCCTTTTTATTTTTTCTTTCATGAATTGATTGGTATTTGATAATTTTGATAGATGAATCTTCTAAGTGTGAATTGTTAAATACTGGTTTTACCTACCTGCAAGTGTGTCACCATGTGTACTTAGTATTTGGTAAACCTCCATACTGTGTACCTGGTGGGTGCAATAGTTCTTCTATACTTCGTCCGTCATATGTCTGATATTCATATTAACGTACCATTCTTGTTATCAAGTTTTCTACAACATTTTGAAATAGTATAGTATTACAGGGAAGAGGTGCAAGTCTGCAAAGGTCTTTAGTGCATTGTCTTGGAGTTGGTCTTCTAAATCACTTCAGTCCAGCAGAGATTCCGTTGAGTTTCATGGCCTAAGTGAACCTTGCAGGCCTGGTGCCCATTGCATTACAGTAGATAAACTTTATGCTGAGGAGCAGAAACTCTATGTGGAAGTCAAGGTAATTACGGTATTTATCTTATAATGAGATTAGCAGGTGCATAATCTGCAACTAAAATGCTGGACTCTGGGTCATCATTAGGCTCATTGTAGTATATTGGACGACAATAGATTTCCTTCTCTAGCATAGTGGAATGCATACTTATTTTTAGGAGTAAATGTTTGTCTGTGGGGAATGCATCAAAGTTCATTCATGGTTAGCTGGAATTAAACATGACCAAATCATTGGAACCAATGGTGATAGACCTTGAGTTTGACCACAAATCAGCACATAATTTTGTGGTGTTGGTTCTGATCGTTCCTCATTCAAACTATTTACTAATAGTCACTAGATACGGACACCGGTGTCCCATTTGAACCCAGTTATCGTGTGTCAGATATGGGCCGTCTCCCAGATTCTAGAAAATATACATGGACACAATATTATATTTTTCAAATTATTTTATGTTTTATATGTAACATAAAACGTGTGTACTGTGTGCTTATGCATATCATAGGTTATTATATTATGAAAGAGCAGGTACAAACTGTATAAATAATCTCTTCATTGCACATTCTAGTTGCAATTAAAGGACATGCTCGTACGTGTCCAACCTTGTGTCTGATGCATGTTGACATCTGTTTTGTGTCTACACATGTTTAACAAGCTGGCATCAATAAGGATTTGTGCCCAATATATTCAGAATTGTTTGAGGTGCCTTTTCACCAACAGCCCAATTATTATGATCTGTTAGGGGAAAGAAAGGTTCTTGATTCTTTCTTGATTGAAATTGATTAATTATTGATCAAAAAAAAAAATTAATGGAGATTTTAAAGAAAATAAAAAGCCCTTTTAGCAAATTGTAGGAAAGGTGGAAAACAAAAGAGTAAACTTGCTTGTGTTCTCTCCTTTTAGAGCGCATCTGTTATGGGATGGCTTTCTCTTTTGATTTGTGGCTAGGCGTTGAGCCGGCCTCGCTACTATTGTATTTCCCTTTTTTTTTTATCATTAATAAAATTCCCTCGTGCCACCGAGGTTCTCCCCAAAAATATATATGTATATATATGTATATATATACCCTCTTGATTTCTCCTTTGTTTTGATTATCATTTAGTACTTGATGTGCCTAAGTTGGCTTATAATAAATAGGGTTGCACTGAAGTTGATACTTGATAGAGCTCTGAAGTAAGCTACTGTCATTTGTTGCTATCATCAATGAGTTCCAAGACTAGGCTTGAAGCTGGTTACAACTTACATCCATTTTTTCATTTTATTCCCAAAGCCATTACGAGACTTGGTTTGTCAGAAAGATCCATCCTTTCCATGGTTAAAGCATTTTTCCAGGTATCAATTTAACTGCATGGAGTTGTTGTCCAAATAAAAGTTATTCCCTAATTGTTCTTTGCCTGAACCTTGTATAAATTTGTCTTTGGCAATAGATCTTTTTAATAGATGATAGTACCCAGCTGATTCAATTTAACCTAGGACATAGAGTGTATATATTTATCACTAATACAACATAGTACTTGATTCCACAGCAAGAGTCCTTTTCGATTTAATTTTCCCTTTTGAGTTTGGGTTGATAGATATTAAACAAGTCAGGAGTTTGCACCTATGAAATCCATCTTTGTTTATTCTCTTTCTCTTTCATGTATTAACTTTGCACTGCCAAGAATCAATTGAGATTCTGAAGGAAAAGTTAGATTGGAGTTAGTAAAAGGTGCAGGGAGAGCACCGTTTTGAAGAGTAATGAGGTTCAGATTCTTAGCAAGAAAGAGAAGCGTTATGAGTTTGTAACGATCATAGGTAAAATGGTTTTAGCATTTTTTCAGAAGATTCTTAATCCTAAAACAAGAGGTAAAGTTAATATTAAGTTCTTTTTCATATCCAAACAATCAGGTCTCCTGTTTCCATTTTGCTAGGTTGTACTTTTTATTAGGCTTTCAGAATTCAGGGGTGTTAGATTTTCGGGACCATCATTTTCAATATGCTAATCTATTGGTTGTAGATAACAGTTATAATGATGGGGATGTAATTAATAATGATGGACAATGTGGCTGTAATTTGAATCATTTGGTCCACCTGTATATAAACATGTACTACTTATAAAGTGTTAGTGGCTACCTCATGGATCGCAACCAGCCCAAAGTTTGTAAAAGCAAACAGTCATAAGATTGCTAACCAACCACTCCTTTGACTTCTGATTGTAAAACAGTTTCTGAGCTTTACTATTTTTTTGCATTTGTGATGTGGAATGGTTGCTTAGTGTTGCTGATTGAAATGGTCGATGATACTGCCAAAGCCAGGACTTGTATACAATATGGTGTTGAAGAAGACATTGAACCTTATCCCATTAAGGATACAGAAGTCATTTTGATGATGATGATGATCGTCATGTGTGTAGAAATTTATTCTTGTCATAAACTTGCAGTATAGTTGGTAGGCTCTTGAAGTTCTATCTTTATTGAATTGATTTTCTTAACTTCAGTTCACTTGTGTGCTTTTGTTTAAAAGTGTTTTAATTACTTTTTAATATTTTTGTCTTGATGATAATAATCCATCAAGTAAGAATCCATTTACCCAAGGGGGGATTCATCAGCATGATTCTTGTCCTGCGATTCCAGCTTATCAAAAGTGATTTTCTAATTAAACCATGAGTTTTTATGTTTCCTCACCAATTCTTTCCGTGTCCAGCTCGGTTCTGCCTTGCTCTTTTTGAACCTTTCACTTACATAAAGTCACACCTTTCTCATTGCCACTGTCATTGATCTTTGATTAACATACCCAAACAATCTCAGTTTATTTTATGTTGTTTTTCCCTCATTTAGGGTTATTCTCTAAAACTGGACGTGGGCATGCTAGAGACTGTCTCAGTGAGCCCTTTCTTATGACAGATCTCGATCGGCCAGCCAGCCATTACTATTCTTATCTATATAGAGGTCAATCTTGATCAGGAGAATTGTGGGGGAGGGGCGGGAGGAGGGGATTTTGCTTACTTTTTGTGAGTTCCAGATTCTTGCAATTGAAACAGAAATGTTTTGAGACAAACAAGTAAAATGATCCAAGACAGAAAGGCTGTAGACAGCACAACCATTAGCACAGGGCCATTCAAATATGGCCTTAGCCACACACACTTACCAAAAGGAAAGAAAGAAGGGAAAAAAAAGGCTTAGCCAAACTGCCTTGTCAAACTATATTTGGAATGGGAATGCCATTAATAACAAATCTGAAACATAAACTTTTAGTAAAACATTTATAGACTTCATGAAGATCTGATTTGTTGGGCTTTCCCTTTTTTAGAACACATTCCCTTGTTGAGATTAGTATAATACTTTAAAAGTAATTTCTCTTATTCTCTTTTTATCTAGAACTCCATTAGATTTTTCTTTTTAATTATTATAAAAAAGAGTATAATTATAGTTATAATGGCAAGGGACAATCCCTATTTGCGGAAAGTGTGTACATTAAGGCTAGTAATGTAATACCCAACTCATTAAAAGATAAACTCCCACTTAATCTGGGCTCCAACCTTATCAAGATTTGCGATGTCAGTGTCGCCTGGCATGTCGACGGTGACATGTCGCAGACATGGGGGAAAAAAGGGAATACTCTGGGGAAACTGAGGGGAAATGTGGAGAAACCATGGTTTTTTGATGGTTTTTTTGCCCTAAACTTTAAACATGTCTAATTAAGGCCTAAATGCATCCAAATACATCAAAAAATGCAAAAAAAGAATTGCCTACACATTAAAAGTCCTTACTTGAGGGGGGTTAGCTTACACGCTGTCGGGTCTGTAAGATGTAAAAAATATGATATATGTAATTAATTCAAACTGAAAGATACATAAAAGTAGGAATCAAGTGTCATATACATAATACAAAAAATGAATGTAAGTCAAACTAAAAGATAGCTCAATAAGAAGTCAGAAATGCCATAAATGATCAAAGGAAACATGAATGTAAGTCAAACTAAAAAAATACATCAAACTAGAAATCAAGTTTCATAAATCTAAAGTTTGCTTGTATCATGTATGGCCTCATATCCAAAGTGAATGACGAGCAGGCTCATCGGCATCATCATCTCCGTCTCTGCTCTGTCCCCCACTGTAATTTTTCTGCTCCACGTAGCTGCAATACTGGGCCCAAAACATCATCCGATGATACCACTCCATGTACTGAGAGACATATCTCTGGTAGTCCTCAAGAGTCATATGTACAAATATCCCCATGGGAGGATATTGGAGGTAATAGGTCGTCACGGTAGTGACCGTGACAGCCCCTGGCACAACAGAAGGAGGGTTTGCATATGAATCATCCCCATATCCAACAGTTGCAAGGTATGGGGTATCTGGAAATATCCTGTAGCCTCCTCCATACCCGTAACCGTAAGATCCAAACTCCTCTTACTCTAATAAGATGGTGCTGGATGGTGTCCCTCATGTCCCCCATATGGGCCATATCCTCCATACCCGTACCCTCCATATCCACCATATGATGCCGAGGAAGAAGATCCCTGTTGCCCACGTCCTACATCCAAGCTTCCAAAGCTATGAGAGATTGATGCCTCCTCCTGTGCTCCTAAATGCTTCTTTCCCCCTTATCCATACATTGATGCTGAGATTGAGAAGGCTGGCTGGCTGTACCACGTGGAGTTGATGCACCATGATTTGTATCCTGTGTAGCGTAATCAAAGCTACCCTCTCCAGTGAAAGGGGAAATCCCTACTTGAACACCACTAGGTCCACTACCACATCCACCCTCGCTTGTGCCACCCTGAGCATCATCGTCATCATCATCCTCTCCTCTAGAACCTCCACCACCACCACCACCAACACTCGGACTCCCACCGCCACTCCGTCCACTCCCACTACCAGCACCACCAGAACGTGAGTGTGATCGGGCGATCCGCATGGTTCTATCGAAGGAGTTCACCTCAGACCTCACCATCTCCAACCTCGGTCTCTATAACCTCATCTACATTAATACCCATCTCCGCAGCTTGTCTGGAAATCTCAGCATTAGGCCGACTGTTTGCCTCATCCAACTCACAAGTCATAACCCGCACATAAAGTGGGTCCTCCTCGTCCGTGATCTCCACAACCATGTTTACCGGGTCCTGAGGTATTGAACCACCACTCTCATCTTCCAACTGCTTAATCCTCAGGCGCATGTTGTAGGCATGTTGTAGTGGCAAAATACAAGCTTCTAAAGTTTTTCGTGCGCTAATCTGTTGTGCTAGTTTGTGTGGGTGAGTGCGAACGTGCTCCAGTTCCTTTCACAGGTCGAGGAAGAAGCAGTCTGACGACAGCTAAGGATCGAAGCGTGAGGGCGCTGGTACCGTACATAAGTCACCACTCACCTGTCCATCAAATTTATGTCAACTTATGTTAAATGAGCGTGGGGTCGTTGGTGCTGTAAAAATTTATGAATATTGTAAAATCTAACTTAAAAGTTCAACATACATGGCATCATCTTCTTCCTTGCATCCATGGCTGCATCCGAGCCAAATGAGCCAATCGCATCTCTAAACATTATCAACTACAAAAGAAAAAAAAAACAGAAGTGGTTATAGAGTTATAAAAAAATAGGGAATTGAAAAATCTTCCAATTGGTATTATCTTACCTCATTTCCAAACAATCCCTTGGTCTTTGACTTTGGATCCAACTTCACATCAACAGCATGAACGGCATTCAAAAGCTCCACTTTTGACCACAATCTATGTTGATAATGATACTTCGAATTCAAAAAATAAACACCAAACTTTGCAAATAATCACTTACCAGCCTCATGAAGGGAATGAAAGAGGTGTCTTAAAGCAACACTTGTCAATGATTTTGTGAACCCATTTATATAATCTAGGGCTCGCGGCTTTAATCTGCTCCTTCATGACTCGCATCAACTCGTATATGGACCCCATGGTGGGATAGGAGTCCGTGTGCACACTATGTAGTCTAAAAATGGGCTCAACGAGGTTAACTAAATTTACAACCTTCTCCCCTCCCAAAAAGAAGGATCTTATATAATCTTCTCAACTTTCTTGCCCACATCAGTAGTAGTATCATTACAAGTTGTCCAAGCTGTAGAAGTAAGCATAGTTCTCAAACCGGCCTTGTACTCTAGGATGCTCTCTAAAGCAATGTAGTTTGTAGCAAACCGAGTGATGCCATGTCTGACTATGTCCCCATTACAGGCCTCTCTAGTCTTGGCCAAGATATATGCATGGTTGTATATGAAGTTGATGATCCGACATGCATCCTCCAACACATTGAGTACAGTAGGCCGTGCAGCAATGGCATCTAACATCAAGTCAATGCAGTGTGCTGCACACGACGTCTAATAAAGGTTGTATCTATCCATCAATGCCTTCCCAGCCTTTACGAATGCATTGTCGTTGTCCGTGACAATTTGAACCACATTCTTCTTTCCCACCTCATCAATCACACTCTTCAACAACTTTGAAATATAATTAGCATCCTTTATTTTATCGGATGCATCTACAGTTTTCAAAAAAACAGCTATACCTCTGCAATAGACCATGAAGTTGATAGAAAGTATCGTCGACCCAGTCCACCCATCACATATGATAGTAACTCCGTACTCCTCCCAATGGGGCCTCAGACTATCTATATACTCCCTGATCTTTGTCTCCTCCTGATCCAAGTACTTTCCCAAAATATCCTTTGGAGTGGGGGGCAACACTCCCCTCCCAGACTCTTGTATCACATCCACCATGTTCTTGAAGTGTGGAGAATCGACTGCATTTGCTGGGAATGGGATGTGGCTGAAAATGAAGAACTTCGCGATAACTCGGCCCATCTTATCCCTAACATTGTCTCCACTCGATATACCCTTAAGGCACTTTTGCTTGGAATCAGCAGATTTATAATGAGATGGGACCATGGGTGGATCTAGCATCCTCGTACTCTGGCTGCACTGAAAAGGTCCTTTAGCCTTAGAAGATGCTGCCCCACTCCCACCCTCTGCTGGCTTGGATGGCCCTACCCCAATAGGCCCTGCACTAGAAGGTCCTGCCCCAGAAGGCCTTGTTCCACAAGATCTGTATCTATCCTTCTCTCCCTTGAAACTTGTGCTGCATCAATGACCGAACAGCAGCACGATATTGTAAGCTCTCCCGTTTCGTGACACAATCATCAGGATATGCGATGCCATCATCATCATCATCTATCGGTCGACGTGTTAGTCCCGTTACTTTATGACGAATACTCTTCTTTTGTTGCTTCTTGTCTTTCCTACGTTTACTACCTTCCTCCAAATGATTAGCAATTTGCTTCTTAACTTCAGGAGGTACCCTAGGGCAATTCTGAACATTCATAAGTAATGATTTGCATTGCATAATATCTAAAATATGCTATTTAAATATTATTAAATGTATTTTTTTTTATTTTTCGTCTACAAAAATAAAATAAATATAAATATTTTTTCAAAAAAAAAAGTAATGACACCCATCTGTAGATCGGGTGTCATTAGACATCATATATTAATTTCATAAGGTTTGAACAAGATTTAAAGGGGAAAATTGATAATTTGCCTTCAAAGTTTGAATGAATGCTTCAAATCTTCACAAAACCACCAAAATTAGCTTCAAAACTCAAAACCAGTCTCAAATCTCAAGAGCTTTGAGCAAAACCCCTTCAAATCAGCTTCAAATCTCAAGTTTGAAGAAGTGGGGAGGGTTTCTCTCAACATTTCGCTGCTTTCCAGCGAAATTTCGACGATACCTCCCCTTTAAAGAGAAATGTCGCATGTGTCGCTAGACACGTGTGACATTAAACACGCGACACGTGCGACATTAAACACAGTTAATTTTTTTTACCTCATGTCGGCGTCATAAAGGGAAAAATGAAATCTGGGAATTTACCCCCAGATTTCGTGTTGGGGGGGGTAATGGTGAAAGGTCGGTGACATGTCGCTGACATTGCGAACGCTGTTTACAATAGCTCTTTTCCTTAAAAGTTCTTCTGTTACATTCGAGCCCCAACCCCCCCCACCCCCCCCCAACTGATTTCCATGGAACGCAAGCTCCAAAGTTTTTTTTTTTCTAGAATTCCCTTCTCTTCCAACCCCACGTCAAGAAGGTATCTAGCATGTCACAAGGCTGCACCCAATCAACATTAAACCTCCTAAGGAAGGCTGACCAGATAAATTTGGCTACACGAAAGTGCACCATTAAGACTCCATTTGTTTCAATAAAATAGGATACGGAAAACATTTTCAGTGAAAAATGTATTTTCCGAGTGATTGTTTCAATGTAATACTATATCCATTCATTTTCCAAAAATGAGACAATTTTTTGGAAAATGACATTCCTTTTAAAATTCTACATGTCATTTTCCAAAAAATCAAGATTGGGTGGATTCAACACTATTGAAGTTCTTTCTTTTCATTTTGTTTTATCAAAGTCATCACCAACATGTGTAATCACCTCCACCTTTAGTGACATCACCACCGCCACCACCACTTTGATGGTGGCACACTGTCACAACATGTTCATCACCACCATCACTTCCAGTAGCGGTATACCACTACTACCATTGTCAACTCTGGTAGTTGCACCACCACCACTCTTGGTGGTGGCATACCATTAGTTACAACATAAATATCACGTATAACAATGATAATACTACCATATCATCACTGCCACCGTTATCATGTCCAGCGGTAACGTCACCGCCATCTTCACCACTATTGGTGGCGGCACCACTACTATTGGTGCTGAAAAAACGACCACCTCCAATAACGATAGCACCACCAAATTGCCATCACAACCAACACCATCACTTTTGGTGGCAACGGTGGTACCACCACTACAATGTACCAACCATAACAACGATGTTACCACCAGAATACCATCAAGAGAGATGACAAAATTTGAGCCAACCTGCCACCCCGTTTGAACCTATTGGGTATTTTAGCAGGTTCAGGCCGACAAAAACAAATTTTTTTTCATCAGGTCAACCCGAACCTACTTGAATAATAAATGGGTTGGGTGTGTTGGCGGGTTTGCATTATAAACATATCAACCCGCCAAACCTGAGTGACTCGTTTATTAAATGGGCGGGGTTCGGTTAAGGTGGGTTTGCATTATAAACATACCAACCCGCCAAAACCCGAGTGACCCGTTTATTAAGTGGATGGGGTTCGGTTAACTATAGATATTGACCCGATCCGTTTCTGGTCTGAACCAAACCTGCCTGAGCCCAACACATTGCCAACTCTAACTATCAGCGCCACCATGTTTTAATAAGATCTAAAACCATTTTCCTAGCCTTTCTCATCTTCATCCAAGCACATGAAAGTGAAAATGTACATTTTCAATCCTTTTTTTTTTTTTTATTTTATTTTATTTTATTTTTTTTTATGTTTCTAACCAAACAATTGAAAAATACATATTTTTCAGAAAATCAAATTCGATATAAAATCGTTTACATTATAAAATATTTTACATCGAAACAAATGGAGCCTAAGTGTGCCACCGACTCCTCAACCGTCTTGCACATCTTGCACCTATTAGCTATGACCCAACCCCTACTAATCAGTAATCAGATGATCAAACACTATCTTATGAATCTTTACTGTCCAAATGCAGAAAGCAACCTGGATAAGGCAGGAACTTTCCGAACAATTTAATGTACCTCTTCTTAGAAAGAGATGCATTAAAATTATAATTTGAAAATAATTGAAATAGAAATTATTTTCAAATTCAATATTTTCATTTGGAAGTTTATTAGTACATTTGTTTTTTATAAAGAATGTTCTGAATACTGTCATGTCTGTTCGACTAAATCTTTCTGTTTCTTTTCTTTTGATTATCCCATATATTATTGTCAATTCTACAGGTTTTTTTTCTTCCATGTCTTTTTCAGATTGCTATGTCAAAAATGTATTTGAAACTGATTGAGCTGGTACTATTAATTTGACAATGAACTCTTTGGTCTCCTTTGACCAGATTCATGTTTATTATTCTATGGGAATTTTCTGTTCCTTTTCTTATTTCTTTCTCTGTAATTACTGTAGGATGCAACACGAATTAGAAGTGTCGACAAAGCAGGCCATTTTTGTTGACTCAAGTATCAGTGATACAATTCGCACATGTATTGTACTGGGCAACCATCGAGCTGCAATGAAAGTGAGAACTGAATTCAAGGTTTGTAGCCTGTACTTCATCCCTTCTTCCAATGATACGTAAATATTACTGAACAAAAAATAATGAGCCAAGGTAGTTGCTCGTTATAAATTAAATTCCTCAATGGTTGGAAGATCTTGATTAATTTTTTTTCTTTCTTTTTCTTTTCATTTATTTATTTTTTTCAGTTATCAATTTTAATCTATTTTTATAGGTATCTGAGAAACGATGGTATTGGCTCAAAGTATTTGCTTTGGCTACAATCAGAGACTGGGATGCCCTGGAAAAGTTTTCCAAGGAGAAGCGACCGCCAATTGGTAAAAACTTCGAAACTTTCTGTAAATTTTTGAAGAGCAAGCTAATGGGCTGTTACTCTGACCTTTTTTTTTGGAACTAATACATTACCCACCATCTGTTTTTTCAATTCGATATTTGTGTGAGATCCCCAAATATTAATTTATTTCAGTTGGCAGTCTCAGTCTGGACAAGTCTGGTTACTCTGGCAATAATAAATCTCAAACAATAAAAAGAATGGGAAAAGGAATCATAGGACCTATTCACGTGTTATTCATAGCTTGCTTCGGTTTCTGTTCATAGCACAGATTTCTAAACTAGTGCATGCATGATTGAAATCAAATAGGTTATAGACCATTTGTCGAGGCATGCATTGATGCTGATGAGAAAAGTGAAGCTCTAAAATACATCCCAAAACTTGCAGATCCCCGAGAAAGAGCCGAGGTAATCTGTGTATTTCTTTTTTTCTTTCCTTTTTCTTTTTGGCATTTTTAAAATTTTATGATATGCAATTGTGTGGATTTTGCTTCTTATATCAATCAATCGGTATTATTTATAACTGTCCATGTTAATGAGAGCCAATCTGAATGGTGACCTTAAGTTGATTTTGCTTCTTTCTTTTACCCTTCCTAGAAACTTGTGAATATGCAAATGGTTTGGTAGCTGTATCTGTTAAAAGTACATAATATATTGTTGCTTACAACCGTGATTATGTACAGTCTTTTGCTCGCATTGGCATGGCCAAAGAAGCTGCAGATGCTGCATCGCAGGCGAAAGATGGTGAATTGCTTGGCAGATTAAAACTAACCTTTGCTCAAAACACTGCAGCTTCATCAATTTTCGATACTTTGCGAGACCGATTGTCCTTCCAAGGAGTTTCTTAGCCTTTGTCTCCATTCTTTGGCTTTGTTTCTTTTTTTTTTCTCAACGTTTCTATCCGTTTGAATGTTTGTTTGTGTATGTGTGCGTGTTTTTCTTTTTGTTTACACAATATCTATGGATGCATGAAAGCCAGGTGTCTTCTTAGGCTGGACATGCATATGAAAGCTACTATGGAGTCTGCTCATAACTGATCAAATTGAGGAGACTTGCCTGCAGCTGTGATGAGATCTCTTCCTTTATAACTTGCTGTATAGTTTAATGATTTTTATATGTGAGCATTTCTTCTAAGAGAACGAAGAGCTTGCAGTTAATAACTATTTTCTTCTTGTTGGTAATTACAAAACAGAAGGGGGCACAGAAAAGCATTCTATTGATGTATATTCCCGCAAGTTTTCTCAATTTGGTTGCGAGTCCAATCCATTGTAATCACTAGTAAATATTTATATGGTGGGGTTTGGGTACAAGTACTATCAGTTGCATTTTCAATGAGAATTTTAAGTAAATCCCTATTAGGTTTGGGATCCTATCTTTTGCAGCTTTGCAATTGTCTTAAGGTCATATTTTTGTCCAAAGTTTGTGTTTTAATAGTGTATTTTGGCACGTGGCTGATGGCCAAATTTACTTTGATGACGTTGGAGTTTTACCCTATTTTTATTTTATTTTATTTTATTTTCTCAGTGCTGGAATTCAATGGTGGATTTCAATCCTTTTCTTAACTTGGGGTACGTTTGATTCGCTGGAATTCAGGGGTGGGCATTAGAATTGGCTTGCGTTTGGATGACCAATTTCCATGGAAATTAAAATTCGGAATTCAGGGGTGGGCATTAGAATTGGCTTGCGTTTGGATGACCAATTCCCATGGAAATTAAAATTCATGTGGGACATTCAATTCTTGCGATTCATGAGAATTATAACTCACCTTGAGGGTGTTTATTGTAATTCTCGTATAAACTAAGTATTTCGTTGGAGCGGTTTGAAAGGGTAGCTTACTAGACCGGTTTCGATTTGGACCAATAATCGGTTTCGTTGATCAATTGACCGATCTCCTTGGTCCGGTGACCGATCCTGCTGGTCTGGCAACCGGTTTGGTCCGATTAAATTTTTTTTTTAATTGAAAAACACTCCGAGTCCAAACCCATTGGTATCGTTGGTCCAGATCAAAACTAGTTAGGACCAGTCCCATACCCGGTACATTAAACCTTGTTGTCATCCCTTTTTATAAGAGAATCCATTACTTGAGATTTACAATTCATATGCATTCCAATTCTCATGTGTCTTTGAATTCATGGATCCAATTGCCTTACTCAAAGAGAGAGAGAGAGAGAGATGGCAATGGGTTAGGTTAAATGGGTAGCCTGCTCCTAATGGTTATGGTTTGATAACCCGTGAGTCAGGTTAGGGGCGGATTAGGGTTTGACTCAACTCGCCGTGTTGCCATTCATCTATGTTTTAAATATATATTTTATGTATAAATTTATATTTTATAATTATATTTAAAATATTAAAAATTTTAACTAAACAAAATATTTATTTTTAAAAGAACCTTAAAATCGGGTCAAACCTAACCTGCCCCGATAGGGTTAGGAGCACGTTTGGTATTAGCGGGGCTCCTTTAGAGGCAGGTGAGGGTTCGTTTAAACCCACCCCGTTGCCATCCCTATATATATATATATATATATATCTATATATATAGAGGGAGGAAGAGAGAGGGAGGGAAAGATTTTTTATAGGTAGATCCAATAAATTATCAGATAAAGAACCCAGAAAGTAGACCCCTGATCTGGGATCCAATTACTGAACCCATTTTAATTCCATTAGAAGGATCTTCAGAGTAAACTATGTCTGTCATCCATTGTTGGCTGTACAATATAAATATTTACTAATAAGAAATTATGAATGTTCCCAAAGTGCTCAAAGCTTATAAGTAGCTAACAAACAAGGAGTAACTGAGTACTATATTCGATCATTAATTTTACATCAATATAAAAGAAAACAAGATATATCCAATTCAGTTCAGTGTTTTGCAAATGATTAATAACAATAATAACAATAATAATAATAATAATAATAATAATCTCTCATCCATCCAAGAAATTGAAAAAGATTAATTAAATAAAAAAAAAGAAAAGAAACAACAATGTAGTAGTATTCTAACAGAATGGATGGCCATCAATTTCGTATTCATGCATAATCCAGCCTGTCTTATTAGAACAACAAAGGCACCTAAATTTGCCGCGGCAAATGCATGGTAACAATAGAAGAGAAGAAACGCCGAGGAATCCGTTGCTGCTATAACCAGATAATTATTTTGGTTTATTCTGAGGAACCAGTGGCTGCTATAATCAAATAATTATTCTGGTTTTTACGTGACCTTTAACATCGAATAGGCTGAAGTCTCATATTTTCCATCCCACCTGTACATCAGTTTACACCAAAATTTGGGAAGATCAATAAATATAGTTAAATTGGAAGTTTAAGTTGGGTATGGATATGGTATCTCTAACACTAACCTGCATTCTTCCTTCTCCGGAATCTGGACCTCCAATTCCTCTTTGAATGGCTGGAATACCAGGTCAACTTTTTCACTGCTCAATTTGTCGAGTGTTGGTGGATCCCACTGTGATCGGTTGTATGTTTAGAGAGAGAGAAAGAGAGAGAACACATACCTTAGGAGAGTTGTCTTTGTCAATAGTTAGAGCTCTAATACCCTATCAAGCAGAAATAGATACATATTCATCAGATTGTTTGGAAAACAAAGTATTGCCAGAAACAAAAAAAAAAAAAAAAAAAAAAATTCAACTTTTTGACTAGTAAAAGAAGATTATAATCGACTACTTACCTCGTAAACATCACCAGATATTGTTGTCCGGAGTATGTTCATTGTGAGTCTAAATTCCTTCTTCAGACATTCAGACAAAGTTTGTTTCCTACCTTCTCGAATCTGCAGATAATTTAGAAATGGGATTGAAGGCAGTGGTTGCAGAATCGTCAAGAAATATCACTCAGAAGAATACACAGTCCACCTCCTATACTTTTGTAAAATGTTTCCACGCGTTTTCTCATTGACAATCGATTCGAAAATATCTGAAAATAGTTATATATTCTACAATCATTTTATTAAGTGATACTGAAAGAAATCGTTACCGATCTCAATGTTATTTTCAGCCCTGAGGGGGATGATCTTTTCAAGCCTTTCAGAACTGTACATATCCAATCATTTCCCTCATTGTTTGCCTCATATTCCTTAGTAGTAAGCGACAAGGAAACAGTTCCACCCATAGTTAGTACGTTCGGGGATGGCAAAAATGCGGTACGGTAAACGTTCAAGAACAATTTGGATTAAGTGTCGTAAAAATACAGTAAAAGTTCGGCAATAAAATACGAGAACGTCAAAGACTCGGAGACGGTGATGTTCATGTATAATACTTTTAAGTGGCAAAAATTCGGAGGTAAAAATTCGGTAGTTCATATATATATATATATATAATGAAATGATGATCATTTCAAACAATCTGATGAATATGTATATGTATATATACATATATATGTAGCATTGTATGTGTATCAAACCAAGTTTATAAGTCATTTAAATTTATCATAAATATATATTGAAACCAACTAGATATAGTAATCATTTCAATTCATCAAAACAACTAGAGAAAAAAAAGCTAAAATATTGTAGAAGCTTTACAAGTTTCACTAAAACATAATCTCATAATTAATGAAATGATGATCTAATGCTATCAAGCCGTGAAAGATCTTCAATATCTTCTCTATTGATTTCTGAATTTATAAGCTCCTCTTTATCATCATAGTTGTATTTAGAAAGTTTACTAAGATTGTCAAGATTAAACGGCTCCAAAAAAAAGGAAGGAGAAGAAACATAGTACATGAGTGACTAGATTCTAGAGTCTAGACAAGTGATATTGTCATAACTCATAACTCACAAGTGTATTTTCAAAAAAGAAATACAGATTTCTAAGAAAGATTAAAGAAAATCCATTTTTTTTCCTCTTTAGAATGGTTTCCAACTTTCCATCTTCCCTTTTCCCTTTTTTCTTAAAAAATTATATTTTTTTTCGTATTTGTTTAGTACGTATGTGTAGCATACGTTGAACATGAATAATACGCATATCATACCAAATTATTGGATTGGATACGCCAAACGAAGTATTTTTCATTTATACGTACGTATGTGTATTATATGCGTATAATACAAGAATTTGCCAACTATGGTTCCACCATATTGTGAACTATTTTGCAGTATGCTGGAGCTAAAAACATTGCTTCTATTATAATATATCATCGATGGAGCCAGAGAATGAGGTTGAAATCAGAAGGCACAGAAAACTAAAAGAAAAATAATTGTGCTGCTACAAATAACTGGAATTAAGCTATAAATTTTGAGCCTTGAACATAATTAATTTCCAGAAAGTTTTAGGTGTCATATGCAAATAGTTAGGGTAGATAACAAATGCCATTTAACTAGGGGAATAATCATGTGACTCTGTGTGCGTGCATGTGTGTGTGTGTGTGCATGCATGTGTGTGTGTGTGTTAATGTGGAGATGTATAAGAGCAAATTCAAAACAAAGATCCTGCAAAACATTTAAGACTAGTACAGGTGTAAACTAACAGAAGCAGAATGTCGTCATGATAGGTAGCAAGCCTGTCATGGACATATTTCCAGGACAAGGTGAACAAGGTTTTGGAAATAAGGACACTCAATGAAGTTCACAAAACTCACAAATGATTTTATAATTTCCTCCACTGAATCCTTGGAAAAACATTTGTCTATTGTTGTCTGCCTGCAGAAAACAACCACATGTTGGTGTTAGTGCCAATAATTTTTTCTTATCTCCCTCATAAACAGCATAGCATATTATTCTGGTTCAGTTCTGTTACTTGTGTAAGATACTTTCTTTATCAGGTTGAACATCCAATGAGAACTCCTCAATCACTGATTTAACTTTATGCTCATCACCTGAGTTCAAACTTAGCAAACACTTCTCAAGCTCAGGCAATTTCTGGCATATGCACAAAATGGAAATGTATGTAAGTATGTAATTACTTTTCATATTAATGTATGAAACACAATAATAATTATAACTAAAAGAAAAGAAAAGAAACAATGCCAATGAAAGAAATAAGATCCTTATACAATCATACAAGATAGACCGACTGTGATCAGGAGCGGAGCCAGGATTCTATTGTAGAGGGGCGAGATTTGACAAAAATTTGGTTTTCGGTTTCCGGTTTGACAAAATTAGTGCTATTTTTGACAAAAAGAAGACAAAATTAATGCTAGTTTCTATATTATACACACACACACACACACACACACACACACACACACACACATATATATAATCTACTTTGATTCTTTCGGTTTGGTTTAGTCGAAGCTAATAAATAGATAAACAAACAAACAAACCAAACCGACTTTTTCGGTTTGGTTTGTTCGTTTTTAAAGTGAAAAAAAATATTAAGAAGGGGCAACAGAAAACTCTAGGGGGGACAAATTTGACAGGGGACAATTTGTAACATGTTACAAAAGCAATTGTCAACTTCAAAATTGAATAATAATAATAATAATAATAATAATAATAATAAATAAATAAATAAAAATTGAGGGGGGCAGTTGCGTCCTCTCACCCTATGTAGCTCCGCCTATGATTGTGATATATCAAAGTTCCGTTAGCTTCTACAATTGTTTTAGTGTTCAGCAAGTATTCCGCATTTAGAGGAAGAGAAAAGGAATGTACAAGGATCGAATTGCCGAGAAGGGAATCCTAACAAGACAAAACCATACAACACTATGTGTAGAAATCCTAACAGAAAACAAAAGAAGATAACAGAGTCTAGAGAGGAAAAAAAAGAAAAGGAAAACCATACAACACCCTAAGCCCACTCACTCCAACAATAACATCTCTTCTCAACCCTCCTCCCAATCTGGGTTCGGTATCCCCGATAAGAATCCACCTCTCTTAGCACCCCTCTAGGCTAAACAGTCTGCCAACGGATTAGCACATCTAGGAACATGGGAGAATGCTACATCCATGCTGACCAGCCAAGATCTCAAGAGTCTCATTATGTGTAGAAATTGACATGCACATGTCTGAATAGTAAGTTCAAATTTTGAATGTTTTGCCAATATTCAAAATTTACTCTCATACATTGCTTCCTCAAATAAACCAAACCAACAAATATTTACTGAATAGTATATCTAGTTACACGAATTTCTGGTTTTCATCAACATCTTCCAATTTGAAAACTGCAACTTATTGATGCATTTAGAAAAACAATATATCCAATACAGCAAATTAGTTGATCAAAGAATCAACAGAAAGATTAACTATATGGAAGAGGGAACAACAAAAGAGGTAGGCAAGAAGGTGGGATCTCTTGTGTTAACAGACCTATAACATCTATATAAATATATATATGCCCTCTAAAACCACAAAATTTCATTAGTTCACAACTTTACATGTTCCAAAAATCTAAGAATGTTAAATTAAATCCTCTACTTTTTTTTTTTTTTTGGTAATAAAAGTCCTATACTGTAACAGGTATATAGGACCTAATCTCACTATGTAATTCACCAATTTCCCTAACAAAAATTTAAGAAGGAAGTTAGCAGCTTTGGATACAAAAAATAAATCACTGCAAAAATACATTATTTATTAAGAAACACCAAATAAACTGAAACATTTTGGGGAAAAAAAAAACTTCACATTAGAGGCAACAGTTGAAAAAATTTCGACACGATTTGCTAGCTCCTAGAAATTACACTCTCAGACACTCTAGTTTCCCTTATGTTGCTGCCAATTTATAATATTCAGTACATATGCATTGATGCACACGTTAGAAATACATGTTTCCTGAAAGCATTGAACAGAACAAAAAAAAAACATTTCAATATGGATTCAACCACACCTCAAAAGGGACAAAGTGTGTTGCCAGACCAGCTGCCACCAATTCCTTCCCATTCAATCTGGCACCTGTTAAGCCCAAGTATTCTCCTGTGTATTCAAGTACAAAGTCAACAGATACTGATGCTAAACTACATATAACAGTCACATGAAGAGAAAAAAAAAACCCGAAAAGCACTCATAGTAATGATGGGTGGTTAAGAATCAATTCAGATAGAAAGCAAATGAGACCGAGGGAGAAGGCATGCAAAAAAAAATGGAAAAAAGAAAGAAGATAGAAGAAATAAAAAATCTTTCTCCTATTTGTTTGAGAACAAAAAATATGAAAGAAACAAAAATTGATTCGATAGGCAGTGGGTGGTAGTGATGGTGGATAGATGTGGTGGTTGGCACTGGGCATTGGTAATTGTAGGTGGTTATCAATGGTTGTGCTTGTGATCGGCCAGAATGGTGGTAGGTGGGGTTGATGGTGGGTGATAACTGATGAGTGAATGCAGTGGTGTAGGTTATAGGAAATGATGGTTGTGGGTGATGGATTGGTAGCGATATTACAAAAAGCGTGGTGGTGGGAAATGACCATTGGTGGTGGTGGTAAGCGCATGGTTCTAAATATCGTATCGTATCGCCCGTATCGGGCGATACGTATCGCGTATCGACTTGGTCGATACGATAAATTCATGTAAAATGCGATATAAGAAAAAAAACTACCGTATCGTGCGATACGGTGTCGATAAGCTCGATAACTTGAAGTTATTGAGCATATCGCTCGATACATGACTTAAAAAAAAAAAAAAACAGTCCAAACGACTGTTTTTGTGTTCCTTCTTCTCTACATTGCTCCCAAACCAAAAACC
>JAUPMG010000019.1:9342574-9382626 GCA_031762675.1 Pachysandra terminalis
ACCAAAAAACTCTAGGGGGGGGGGGGGAGGAGCAAAAACAAAATTTGACAAGGGACAATTTGTAACATGTTACAAAAGCAATTGTCAACTTTAAAATTATAAAAAAATAATAAATAATTAAATTGAGGGGGTGTAGCTCCGCCCATGATTGTAACGTATCAAACCTCTGTTAGCTTCTACAATTATTTTACTGTTCAGCATGTATCCACATTCAGTATAAGTTTAAATCATTAGTTCAGAAAGTGCTAAAGTAAGAATGCAATAATATGCGTTAATCAATGGTTATATGTTCAACTACATCACTTAATTTCAAAATTTTCCATACTTGTGTTCTTTTGCAGAAAATTCTCTCTATATTCTTCAGGTTAGCAACTGCGACAAAACTAGCTAATCCAACAAGTTAACCACCAAGATCTTCATAAGCCTCATCCTCAGTTTTCGAGAATCACGCACCTAACTTTATTACCATGGATATCAAAAACAAAGAAGACTTCATTCTCACCCCACAGTTTTTGAAATCGTACCATTATCATTATTGCTGTAATTATTGTATGCACACAAGTGTTTCAATCACACTCCATTCAGTACAAAACAAACTGTCACCACCCAAATAATCTTGACTCCTCCCACTTCAATCCACCTTCTTCCCTCCACAACCCAAATCCCAACCTAACACATATCCGTCTTTTTTTTTTTTTTTGGATAGATAATGAATTGCATTAATAAGAGGAAGAGAAAAGGAATGTACAAGGGTCGAATTCCCGAGAAGGGAATCCTAACAAGACAAAACCATACAATACTATGTGTAGAAATCCTAACAGAAAACAAAAGAAGCTAACAGAGTCTAGATAGGAGAAAAGAAAAGGAAAACTATACAACATCCTAAGCCCACTCACTCCAACAATAACATCTCTGCCCATCTCTCCCCCCAATTTGGGTTGGGCATCCCCGATAAGAATCCGCCTCTCTTAGCACCCCTCTTGGCTAAACAATCTGCGAACGGATTAGCACATCTAGGAACATGGGAGAATGCTACTACATCCATTCTGACCAGCCAAGATTTCAAGAGTCTCACTGTGTGTAGAAATTGCCATGCACATGTCTGAATAATAAGTTCAAATTTTGAATGTTCTTACAATATTCAAAATTTATTCTCATACATTGCTTCCTCAAATAAACCAAACCAACAAATATTTACTGAATTGTATATCTAGTTACATGATTTTCTGGTTTTCTTGAACATCTTCCAATTAGAAAACTGCAACTTATTGATGCATTTAGAAAAACAATACATGCAATACAGCAAACTAGTTGATCAAAGAATCAACAGAAAGATTAACTATATGGAAGAGGGAGCAACAAAAGAGGAAGGCAAGAAGGTGGGATCTCTTGTGTTAATAGATCTATAATATATATATATACATATATAATCTAATATATGTCCTCTAAAACCAAAAAATCCATTAGTTCACAACTTTACATGTTCCAAAAATCTAAGAATGTTAAATTAATTCCTCTAATTTTCCATTATCTTTTTTCCTTTTTTTTTTGTAATAAAAGTCTTATACTGTAACAGGTATATATGACCTAATCTCACTATGTAATTCACCAATTTCCCTAACAAATATTTAAGAAGGAAGCTAGCAGCTTTGGATACAAAAAATAAATTACTGCAAAAATACATTATTTATTAAAAAAACACCAAATAAACTGAAACTTTCTTTAAAAAAAAACCCTTCCTATTAGAGGAAACAGTTGAAAACAATTCAACACAATTTGCTAGCCTCCTAGAAATCACACTCTCAGACACTCTAGCTTCCCGTCTGTTGCTGCCAATATATAATATTCAGTACATATGCATTGATGCACATGGTATAAATACATGTTTCCTGAAAGCATTGAACAGAACGAAAAAAACATATCAATATGGATTCAACCACACCTCAAAAGGGACAAAGTGTGTTGCCAGACCAGCTGCCACCAAGTCCTTCCCATTCAATCTGGCACCTGTTAAGCCCAAGTATTCTCCTGTGTATTCAAGTACAAAGTCAACAGATACTGATACTAAACTTCATATAACAGTCACACGAAGAAAAAAAACACGAAAAGCACTCTTGGTAATGATGGGTGGTTAAGAATCAATTCCGATAGAAAGCAAATAAGACTGAGAGAGAAGACATGAAAAAAAATGGAAAAAGGAAAAAGAAAAAAAGAAAGAAGATAGAAGAAATAAAAATCCTTCTCGTATTTGTTTGAGAATGAAAAATATGAAAGAAACAAAAATTCCTTCGATAGGCAATGGACGGTAGTGATGGTGGAGAGAGATGGTGGTTGGCACTGGGCATTGGTAATGATAGGTGGTCATCAATGGTTGTGGTTGTGATGGGCTAGAATGGTGGTAGGTGGAAATGATGGTGGGTGATGACTGAAGAGTGAATGCAGTGGTGTAGGTTATAGGAAATGATGGTTGTGGGAGATGGATTGGTAGAGATATTAGGAAATGCGTGGGGTGGGCAATGGCCATTAGTGGTGGTGGTAGGTGTTGGGCATCAATGTGGTAGGTAGTGGAAAATGATTAACCTTCCAAAAGATTTTCTTTCTCAAAATTTCGCAATTATATAAGAAAATTTTTTAACCCTTCAAAATGAAAATCTAGGGACTACTTTCAATCATGCTTTCCTTTTTCCCTCATTTTTCCTTCCTAACCAAACAAGGAAAACAAAAGAAGAAACAATTCTTTTCTTTTCTATTTTATCTCGATCTAGACGGAACAATTTGGTTGAAAAATGAAAATGTGGAAGAAAAGAAATATGAGCAAAAAATATATCCAAATTTTCAGTTCAAGGGTTCAAAATTTTCCTCTCAAAATTGGGAAGATTTTAGGAGAGCAAATCTTCTAGATAGTTAATCATCATCCACCGCGTACTACCTCTACCACCGACAATTATGGTTCTATGTATCAACCAAACATTACAAAAATTACCTGAGACAATCTGTTTCAATAAAGACCAATTGATATTTGAGTGTTAAGTTATCACGGCTCCTTCATTTTTCAATGCTTCGGCAAATAATTACCGATACCAAATATATACTGGTTTCAGCAGGGCCAGAAACATGGTATGAAACCAAGGCTTAAAACCATACCCATCACCTGCCACAAACAACCACAGCTTACCACAACTGTAGCAACCACCACCATGCATAACTATCACCACTACCACGAACCACGGCCTAGCACCAGCACCACTATTACCACCACCACTGACACTGCCTACCACCACCGTTAACGATACCACGAACGACCGCCCATCACCACTATCACTCACTGCTTATCCGAAGGATTTTTATTTCTTTTAGACTCCCTACTTTCAAACTTATAGAAGAAGGATTTTATTTTCTTTCTTTTTTCTTCTTGTTCCTTTATTCTCTTTCTCATTTCTCTTGTTTTCTTGTGATCCAAACGGACCTTAACTCAACTAACCATGCAAAAGTTCATATACACCATCAAATTATCAAATCACCACCAATCTATGTCCCTTTCAGAAATTAAATTGTTACCTAAATGCCCAGGTAGACGGGAAAGTACATAAGAAAAGCTGCAATCAGTGTGAAACCCGATACTCGCTTCTGGCACGGCAAAAACCTTAATAAAAATTATTTTAGTTAATACGAAATTCATTAAATACTGCTCCAATAATAACATGAAACAACAATCAAAGAAGGTAGTAATCCATGTAGCAATATTTTAACCAGTCTCAAATACCCACAGTCTTTTCTGTAACAACTGAGAACTTCAGTGGAGCCATCAGAGATGATCCTCCACCCATCAAAATTCCATGAGCAAGAGCACACTGTGAACAACATCATAGATATTGCTTCATTTCCATAAATCTATGGGCCTAAGGATCAAGACAGATTACAGGAACTGTACCTGGGTTTTCTTATAGGTATGAAGGTGATAACACAGCCAATACATTCTATAAACAACCTCAAGACAGGAATCCTCTGCCCAAACACAATTAAAGAGTAACTGTTAGCTGCAATTAGGGAGACAGTGCATCAACAGAACACGATCAAGGCTGAGATATAAAAGACTTGTTAGAAATACCAGAGTGGATGAAATCTCCACATCGAGTCTATTTACCTGAATTCCTTCCATCGTAGAACATTTTCAAATCTCCACCGGCAGAAAATGCACGACCAGCCCCCTAAACAAGGATAGATAAATGATATATGAAAATGGAATAGACAAAAGTTAAAATAACCTTTAGACATGAAATCAAGAGCATGTTGAGGACAATCCTTTTACAACTTATCAAACAAAATCCTAATACAAACATGAATTTAAGACCTTTAAAATTTTAGGAAGCAATAATACTAGCCTTGATTATCACAAGCTTTGCATCGTCGTCTTTCTCCCATTTTTCTAGGTACTCGGCTAGCAAAGAGACCTGGTTACCGCAAAAAGATTAGATCACTTATTATGTAATAATAAGCATGATTCTGAATTTCCCTTTTTGAAGGACAACAAAATTTTCCCTCATATCGATATTTCCCTTGTTTTGAGACTTCTCTGAAAAAAATTAAGAGAAATATCGTGAAGAAGCAAAATTTCCTTCTTCCAGGTGCGAAATTACCCTTCAAATTTTGACTTGGTTGCCACAAAAAGATTAGATCACTTATTATGTAATAATAAGCACGGTTCTAAATTTCCCTTTTAGAAGGACACCAAAATTTTCCCTCATATCGATATATCCCTTGTTATGAGACTTCTCTGAAAATTTCTTACAAGAAATATCATGAAGAATCACAATTTCCCTCTTCCAAGTGCAAAATTTCGATTGAATTTGAAATTTAAAACCATGATAATAAGTTCATAACCTCAATTCGAGGAAAAAACATAATTCACATACCACTTCAGATGAAATGACATTCAATTGACGAGGCCGATTCAAGGTGATCAATCGTACATTGTTTACTTCTTCTTTAAGAACAACCTAGGAAGTGGTTACAGTATGCCATTCAGAGGTCTGAGCAGTATATATGCTACAGGAATTATTCATAAAAGAGTATACACACACACACACACACACACACTCACACAAAAAAAAAATTAAAGTGGGTAATGAAAAGGAACATACCTGTTCTTCTGGTACCCCTTGTGCCATTGAAACAATTAAACAACTCTAAACAAACAAACCTGCTCATGAAACTCAATCTATTAAGAATCAGAAAACTAATCTATCAGATTAGAACCTTCTCATAATCATAGATTGATGAGATTAAAACTTAAAAAAAAATGAAAAAAAAAAAAAAAAAAACTCAAGGAAAAATGTCAATCAATCACGTCATACTTCAAATGAAGATAAGAACAGCATTTGAAGACACAAATTAGAGCTCAGAAACAGAATACCCAAAAGAAAATATTGCAAAAATATACTATAACGAGCAAATTACTGAGATAACATAAAGGAATTAGGCACAAAAACATGCAAATTTCTGCATAAAAAGCATCTTTAGAGACAAGGGAGAAAGAGATCAAAATAGAGGAATCTTTAACTTACAAAAGAAACAAATTTTTAACAGATGGGTTTTGAGAGGGAAGATGATGCAACAGCTTCAGAGGTTTGCAGATGGCTGGTGAGGACCTGTATTTATACATCAACAGCGAGAAGAGAATTAGGGTTAGCACAATCTACCACACTACTAAACTTTCACTGAAAAGTCATACCTACCACCTCCCCCATAAATCATGTTGAACAGTGCAGTCTAATTCTCGGGGTTGGTTCTACCAGATGTAGCAGATCTAACCTTCAAATAGATGCAGCGCTTTTGAAAGCTGTGGTTCACAGATTCTATGGTTGGACCATCTTGGTCCAAGGGTTCAATTGTACGGTCAGATTAAGAGCCAGGAGAGAAAGCAGTACTTCTTCCATTACAAACCAGACCTGATCCACACACTTTAGTAGGTAAGACCTAAGTCACCAGAATCACCAGAACGCCGAGCGGGTGCGGGAGCCATAGTGCGAGAGCAACAAACTTGAAAATAATTTTTGGTCCAAAGCGCTTAGAGAGCGTTTGCATATATACATACAAACTATATTTAATGTATAAAGACATTTTAATTTTCATTTTTATGTTCAACCAAGTATATATATAAGAAAAAGGACATAAATCTATAAAATATCTCAATTTAACCTTTTATCAATTTAATTTAATCTTTTTTTTAAATAAAACTCATTTATTTTTATAATTTTATAAAAACCTCCAAAAATTTATAAGAAAAACCATGCTTTTTAATATTTTTTTAAAAATAAAACTCATATATTTTTATATTTTTATAAAACCCCCCAAAACGTTACAAAAAAAATTTTACCACGTTTTTTTTTTATGTTTTTACGTAATTCATAGATTTGAAAAGTCAAATCTACGAATTAAACGCAGATTTGCTTTCTGAACGTCTCCCCATTCACACGAATTGTGTGACTTAGGATAAGACCATGCGAGAGAGTAGTGAGGAAGACCTAATTTATTTACATATTTCACCAAATCACCACTCTACATGCTATAATATTTATCTCAAGAAGATTCTGAATCTCGTCAGTAAGTTTGGCCCGACTCATCCAAAATCAGCTCGACCGAAGTCAAAAAAGAACCTTAAACTCATGAGTTAATTTGGATTTAGATTCGATCCGGAATTACTTTGAAACCAGAAATTGAGTTTGGGTTGGATTACAGCTGAAGTTTATAGAGCTCGAAAAGTTAGGCTCAGACCAATATATATGTATATAAAAAATATAACTTTTTATACATAATGTTATATTACCTTTGAAAAATATAAAATTTCTTCTTCTTTTTAATTTTGTTACTATATAGAAAAATTACCTATTTCCCTACTTTATAAATCTTATTGTCAAAAAATAATAATACCCAACAGAACTTCAACGATGCCAAAAAAAACTAGCGCTTTATGAATATACTCGCTAGCCATACCCCCAAAAGCAGCAACGGGAAGGTCTCTACGACGCCTTTCTCCATCTATCTTCATTATGAGATACATGCACCTGACCAGTTATTCACCTCGTCTCTCAAAGTTTTGGATGGTCTAACAAGTCAAATCAATGGCTGATCTTTTTTGGCCATTATGGTTCTTGCAAGCCAAGTGGATTGGAGATTCACTTTTGACGTCTCTCCTTCCTTCTCCTTTCTTTTTGAATCGAATGAGAGAGAAAGGTGGTGGTGGTGGTGACGATGGCAATGACAGTGGTGGTGATAGTAATGGTGGCGGTGGCAGTGGTGATAGTAATAGTGGCGATGGCAGTGGTGGAGGTGGCTACACATGTTCGTGATAGGTTTCATAAAAACAAAATGAAAAAATAACTTCAATGGTGTTGACTTGATTCAATCTTGATTTTCTGAAAAAAAAAAATTTAATGATTTGTTATTTTCTAGAAGATTGTCTCATATTTAAAAAATAGAATACATATGAATATAATTTTACATTGAAACAAACACTCCAAAAATACATTTTTCATTGAAAATGTTTTCCGTATCCCATTTTAAATTGAAACAAACGGAGCCTTAAACCAACCTAAGCAATGTGCAAATACTTAAAAAACTTGCTCAACACATTCAACTGCAATAAAACATACTGCTATTAAATATCGTTAACAAACCATAAACATAAAACTAGCTAGATTGCTTATTAGACCATAAACACTATTAAACTATAAACAACAATATATATTCCGGTTAATTTGATTGGCTTGGGTTACGCAAAACCCTAATCCAAAAACGAACCGAATTAAATTAATTGACTATTTTCAACCCAAAACCGATCCAAAATGATATAAACCCAACCCAAACCGATTCAGTATCCACGGAGCGGACAGAGAGTAACTATTTGTAAGTATTACACGAGGAGATGAGAGGGTATGGGATTATAGTGTTCTAGTCGTGTTGCTCCAAAGTGTGGTTGGTCTTTTTTTGAGTTCTTTGCTCGGCCTCTACTGTGCCCTTAGAATCCCATGCTTCAGCTCACCTGCACAACTCATGGAACTGAAAAACGAACCATCAATGACTATTGATGACAAGAAACTGAAACTATATAGTTTCCTTCGCTACATTGAATTCGTTAAGCAACATAGTGAAACAGCTTATCTTATCACCCAGCCAACTCCCAGCAGGAAATAGAGAATTCCAGACATCAAAATACCAATCTCCAAAATCCCATGTTATGTTGCATACCATACAACCTGAGTTCAATGAAGGGATGGATAGTCAAAAATTACAAGTTACTACTCAAACAAAAACATGAAACCAACAGTTTTAACATCAAAATGTAAATCCACGAGAAACAAAATTCAGAAAAGTCAAATGGTCTCGGATCTTTCTCTAGTAGAATCTTGCAGAGGGAAGTAACCAACATATGATGATATCACGATTACATGAACAAGTTGGGCCTCGATGCCTTGTATGTTGTCTTGAGCTTCCTGGTTGGTGGCCTAACCTTCTTGAACACCAGAGGGAACTTGATTTCAGCACTGTGGAACTGCTTGGTGCTCTCTCTTTTGCAAAGTTCAGCTGGTATGGTGGCCGTTTTAATGATTTGGATGCAGGGGAACCTTACCCTGTGACGAGAAGCCATTTCCGTGTACATTTGTTCAACAGCACCATTCAGAGTTGTGTCACGATATTCCTTGTACATGTTGTGATAACCAGTCCTACTTTGATACCGCAACCAAATTCCATAGTTCTTAATCGTGGTTGGATTCTTCTCAAAGATCTACATTCAGAAAATATAACCACAACATATCAGTTTCTTTTTCAGATATCTTCAAAAATATACAACGCTAACATGCATTGTTTTGAGATCATGATATTTATTCTTCTCAAAAATCCGTGAGTAGAAGTTCGCAATAAACAAAAGCATCGTGATGAAATTCGGTAAAGAAATGGCACAAGGCCAAATATAATTAATTATACTATACATATTGAGCACACACAGAAAAAGAAAAAGGATAAACACGTGTTGATGTTATAAAATTCTTATCCATCAAAGCAACTTTGGTTTCAGATGGTTAACATCCAAGCAACCACTTTGGCTGACATATCAAGAAATAAAACCGCAAAGAACATGACAAAAGCAGATCTTAGCCAACAACATGATCCTTAGGTGTCTAAGAATAGATCCAGTGGTTTGGATGTATACCATGCCCCACAATTTTATTTATTTTTTGGGGGGGTGTAACTATGCCACATTCGTCTTGGATCTAAGCTTTTCCACAATATAAACAGTGCCTAAGTGATCAATTAGCATTTCACACATCACGGTAAAAGCAAATAGTTAAAATTATCAGAACATGGACTATTGGTCAATTTCTCCTCTATTTATAAAGTGAAAAAATCTATCAAGACAAAGAGTCAAAGAAAATGCATAGATCACAATCAGCAGTATACATACACCAGTAACTTAATCAAGCAATTCACAATTGTCAGTACGCATAACAGATTCTTGAGAGAAAAGCATTCACAAAGCCTTTTTTGCTTGCTCGGTAAAAACTTTACAAGCTTAAAACAATATTGTGAAACATTAACACAAAGCCAACAAGAAACTGAGAATTTTACATGCTTGAAAAAAAGTTACTAATCTATGAAAATTATTTATTATTCTTGTTATTGTTAGTGCTCTTCTGCATAGATCCTACAATGATCACTCAGAAAACTAGAGGGATCATATTACATGCATCAAAAGCAATTTAACGTAAAAGCCTTTAAGCTGGGTGAGATATTAAAACAAGCATGGCAAGAGAAGATAACCCTTTGGCTGGGATAAAGATGCAAAAGGTTCCAACCTCAAGAATAATATTTAACAAGCCAAGCAAAGTTTAATTCAAACTCAAGTTCAGTGCAGTTGAAGTCATGTCATTTATATAAATATTTATTAATGCATGATATTTCTAGGAATGTTGGTAGAACAAGTTTACAGTTATATTATTGACCTGTTTTCAATTCCACAAACAGCCGCTCTTAACATTTTCAAATGGGTTCTCGAACAAGACTTAGCATAACCACGCCAAGGTAAATAGCTGAGCGTGAGCTGTACAAAACTCGGCTCCGCTAATTCATAGTACTAATGAAGAACGTAAAAAAAAATGCACGTGATTAATACTGTGACTTAGAATTATTTGATTAAATTTAAGTACCTACTTCTTGTGAAGAAAAAATGTGGACAATGGCCTCTGTAAACAATATATAGGAAATGCCCAAGGTGTGCAAACTATTATGATAGAACTTTAGTTATAAAACAAAATATATGGGAGTAATTAGAGCAACATTGAGCTGAGAAACAACAGCATCAGAAAATTTTAGCTCAATGCCATGGTCTATCATTATGGCTAAATTAATTAGACAATTGAGTATTAATAAGAGGAAAAACCTTTATATGGCCTTTATTGATTAAGGAAAAGCAAATGATACAGTGCCCCAAGACTGAATCTGGAGAAGAAAGGAATTGCCATTAATGACAAGGTTAAGCACCTTGTAACAAGTATCAGGACAACTGGCGTGAGATTAATGAATTTACAATTACACTTGGCTATCATCAGGGTGTCAGCAGTGCATACGTCTTGCGCAGTTTGTAAACACAAACTGACATGTACACTATACCCAATAAAATGCTTATTGGCAAATATTATTTGCAGATCCATGGTATTGGTTGTTCAAACAAGAGACTAAGCAAATGTAAGACTGGATTTGTTAAGGAATCCCTTCAAATTTCAAGGTTCAAAAGAAATCCAAACCAAAAGACTGTCGGAAATGATATTTTAGTAAGTTCATGAATTTAAACAAGAAACATCTGACAATGACCACATAATATTGTCTTGTAACAAGGGTATCTTGGGTATTGTGGGAAAATCAAAATAAGTATGTTTCTAAGTTCCTCATAATAACAGATAGAAGATATCTAAATGAGAGATACGATCAATAAAAGGTTCAATGAAGAAATGGACACTCAACAAAAAAAATGCCAATGAATATTTTGACGGATGGCCAAGCCACTGAAGGTACCAGAGGAAGAGGGTTAATTAACTACTACATTAACTAACTATAAACAACCCATGCATTTAGTAAAATATTTTCCACTACAAAAATAATCTTTCAAAGCAATATGTCAAAAAATTCTCAATCATAAAACAGATAAAACTATCTATTAGCAAAATCCAAGGATAGAACTTCCTTGTGAATTGGAAAGAATGGAAATCAACGATGATATGGCATAATCAAAAAGCACAAATGCATGTTCACCAAATCCAATTCAGAGAGAACAAGCATTTGATATAATAGCTAAGGCACGAGCTGCCAACTTAATAAACAATAAAACAAAACTACACCATTTTGGTAAATTGACCACGCAGAACATTTACTTCAAACATAAGAAAATCATGATTCATCACAAAACACATCCACAGAAGACCATGGACAAAAAAAGGCGAGTAGTATCGATGAGATAATAAATGTCACATATATGTTTCTTTTTTTATTTTTACTTACTCCCTTGTCAGTTCTATCCCTCCAGGATCATAGCTACATGATGAAGAAATTCATTGACCTTATAAAAACAACATTTCAATTTTGTAACTAAACTTCTATCAAGCATTCAAAATCTTCATAAAAAAAAAGGCGAGTAGTATCAATGAGATAATACATGCCAAATCATATATGGTTTCTTTTTTCATTTTTACTTGCTCCCTTTTTCAGTTCTATCCCTCCAGGAACATAGTTACATGATGAAGAAATCCATTAAACATATAAAAACATCATTTCAGTTTTATTACTAAACAACTTCTATCAAGCATTACCTCATTGATTGCCAAAATTTGCCCGTTACTCTTCTTGACTTTCTTAAGTTTCCTCAAGAAATACCTGGTCGGATCATAGATAATACCAATCCATGTATGAGTTCTAATTGCAGAACCAAAGAAACACACAGACATTAAAAATAAGTAAAGATCTCTTTTTAATGATTAGGGTTAAGATTTTCGTACCAAAACTTGGACTTGGCACGAACTTCGTTTGTAGCCCATAGCTTCATCCGATAGATCTTCGGATGGTCATCAGTTTCAGAAGGAAGAGCTCTTCCAACCACCTGGTACTGGTGAAACTGGATCAAACAAACGAGAAAAAATCCATTAAAGAAATAGAACAAATAATGAGAAGGAAAAAAAAAAAAATACTCTAATGAACTCAACATAAAACGCAGAATCTGAGATCTCAGCAGTTCAAGTTTTCTAGTAACGCAAAATAAAATCAAACCCTAAAACCCAACAATCTGAAGCTCCATTTGATAGATGGAACAGAAGAACTGAAGACCTGGAAAGGTTGATTTCGTATAATACAAAATGAAACCTAAGGAAGAAGAAAATGAGATCTCGTCTTACTTACCCTGAAAGTCACCATGTCTGCAAATGAGAGGAAGATGTGGGCAAACCCTAAAAGCGTCTCATAACTTCTATTATATATAGAGTCGATAGCACGTGCTATGCACGTGTATATTGGCATAATACAGGGATCTAAATGGGCTAGCACGGCACGGCCCGCTGCACGGTTAGCGCAGACTCGTCGTGCTTTCGGTTTGGCACGATCTGCTTTGGACCGTGCCGTGCCCATTGTAAGAAACCCCAGGCCCAGCATGGCATGAGGCCCATGGCACGGGCTGGGGCGTGCCATGCCCATGCTAGGCGGGTGTGCTGGGCAGCCCGCCGGCCGGCACGTTCAGATATAAAAGAAATTATAATAAATTACAAAAAATATTTAAAAAATATATAAATTTAAACTTATAAAATCTATATCCCAATTACTTTAACTCTATTGATCTTCCATCTCCAATGATCCTGCCCATACCTTTCTACATCTTTTGTTTTTTTAACGTGACAGATTTGCTTCCAATCCATACATGGGATTCCTAGATTTTTGATAGGATATTCATGAATTTGGCTTCTTTAACATACACTTGGCTCTAATGATGCAAATCTGGTAGTTGTTTGAGTTAATGCAAGCCCTTTCCATAAGAAAGGCGTCATCAAAATCAAGAGGCCTTTTAATGCTCAATCCACCCAATCTCTTGGGCTTACTATTCAGGAAATTACCTAAACCCCCTACTTTATAAGACTTTTTACCCATTAATCTCCTTGAGAGAGGATACGAAGTATAGTTTTACAAAAGTATTTGCCAAAACAGAGGACATTTTCTGTTTTGTAAACCGTAGAAAACATTAAAATATTTTAAAAGCCCTAAAATACCCCCTCTCTCTCTCTCTCTCTCTGCCAAGCCCTATAAAACATTAGGCATCTACTAACAAGAATGGAGAGCAAATTGGGAATCACAAGAGAACAATTACCGGTCAACAAAGCAGTAGGATACAAGCAAAATGATTTACATCCAAGCCCGAAGTTGTCGTCAACAAAGTAAGAGGAATAAAGATCGAACAGCAAGACAACGATTAACCGATTTGGGTACACACGGCTAGGAGAGTCTTTAACATATAAGGCATTACAAACATGATTGATTTTTAATTAACCACGAACAGTATGGTTATCAGGAATCAAGAATTTGTAAAATAAATCCACATGTCTCGGATCGTTACACATAGGTCACTACTAACGAGGAAGACAAGGTCTGGTTGAGAACATAGCACCTACACTGCAGAAAATTCCTTTCGTCCAGTGGAAATGTTCACATGAAACTATTCCCACAAATAATCTATTGCACAACAGGCTTCAACACATTGAATAATAATCATGTGGACTTTGTAACAGAGATCAAGAGAAACCGGTGCATCTTTTTCTCCAATGCCATTTGCTAGAGAGCTATACGGTTTGCTGCTGTTAAGGAAAGAATGCACAAAAAACTAACAATGCGTGGTTTGCCGCTGTTGGGGAAACAATGCACATGAACCAACAAAGTTGTACAATTAAGGAGTGGTTACAAAACTCGATTGAAGCTGCTTGTACTAATCTGTGTTGGATAAGTAGAATTTAGTTTCTTTGTATTCTCTCTTAATGGAATTTCATTACCAATAAAGGATATCAACTGCTCTTCAGTATTTCAAATATGAATATTAAATGTGCTGGTTGCAATTCAGAAGAACAATGAATTTGTTATCCATTTCCAACAAAATAAAAATATGGGCACCCAGTAACTTTCAAGATTGCTTTTTTTTTTTTACAAGTTTATACCAGACAATTTCCAAGAAAAATCATCAGATTGTATTCACGAACTCGATGTGCATATATACATCCATTCTGCACAACCCTACGTTGGGTAGGTAGATCACCAATGATCAGCTCCCTTTGTTGCACCAAGAACAATAGCAATTGCAGCAAGACAAGCCTGCACCATGAGGACAGTGAGGGATTCCAGATACACGATGAGAGTGAGAGATAATAAAATCATAGCCATAATGAGAGATAGTTAGATACATATAGTTCAGTGTAAGGCTGTAAACGAGCCGAGCTTTGCCCAGATCAGCTCGGGCTCATAAACCTTGAGCAAGGTTTAGGTTCGGCTCGCAAAAAATCTTAGATTAGTAAAAATACATTAATATTATAATTGATGATTACTATTATATATAACAATATATATTAACATGTTTGCTTATATCAATACATACTATAAGATATAGGAATATGGACTTATATAATCTCATATATAAACCGAGCCGAGCCTACCCAAGCTCAACTCAAGCTCGTTAAGATAAACTTAATAGGACACTCTTACAAGAATCAAATCTTAGATGCCCATGATCTGGCTTTCCGGAAGACAAAATAACAGCATAAAAAGTTGGGTGGGTAGTTAGAGAAGGTTTCTCCAAAAGCAACATAAAACACGTAGGAACTTGCAAAACATGAAAAAGGTAAACTATTTTGTTAATCATCTTCTGCAATTGTGACTATATTTAAAGAAAAAAAGATGGAGTTTGAAGAAAACATAAATATTGGAATTATATTGCTTTTTCTCTTCAGAAAAGGTTCTAGTATAACCTGTCTATGATTCATTCAACCTAATCAGGAAATCCGAAAGAATAACATCAATTACCAGTATATATATATTACACAAACAAGCAGGGCTTTGATGCCCTTTATGAGGTCTTGAGCTTCCTAGTGGTGTGGGGAGATATCCGGATCTGTTTTTGGTGTCATCTAGACAAGATGCTTGGATACAGGAGATGACTATCAGGGAGACTGGCCACCTAGCTTGGGGTTTTCATTTTAGGAGACCATTGTTTAATGGGGAGCTTGTTGCGATGTCGGAATTACTTCTACAGATTCAGTCTAAGATTGTGGGGGACGGTCCAGATGTTAGAATCTGGAAGAAAGAAGGTAACAGAATCTTTTCGGTTAGGTCTTATCATAAGATCATGATGCCCGCCTAGGACACGTATCAACCTCCTGTGAGGTTCACAGGGATTTGGATCACAGAAGATCCTCGTCCCAAAACATAAGGATAAACAAAACAACAGGAAGGTACATAAAAAGAAAGAGCATACATTCCCAAACAACCCTACTTGAACCAATCTGCCATCGCATCTTTACCAAATACCATCACCCTCCTTATAGCATTTTAGCCATTCCATCCTTCACATTGTTGGCCGATCAATGAACCCATGAGGAGTTCAAGGAAGATGCCAAAGCTCTAACCAATCTAATATTTCCTTCCAAACTCCAAGATTCAATCTCTCCCACTTTCCGCCATTCTATCACTGGAAAGCTTCAATCAAAATTCAGATTGATAGAACTAAAAGGCGAGAGGGAGGCAGACAGCACCCGCATGGTAAATTGAGCTGGGCTACTTAACGATACTGCTTTTCAATCCTTCATCAATGATATTTCTCTCCGATCCCTCATCACATCCCAATGATAACATCTCTACACTCTTCCTTAATTGACACCCATGACCCTCCCACATTTTAATCTTAACTATAAGTTGACACCTCTACCTCCTTGTTTTAAAAAATTCTCAATTTTTTTCTCCTCAAATACCCCACAAAAGAGCACGACCCAAGACCAGGTACATGCTTGATGAAGCTGTAGAACATATGAATATGTAACCAAAGGAGCTTTCAGAAGATGAGCTCGGTGAGAGTAGTGGCCAAGCCCCACTCAAACTTTCCTTAAATCATGTCAGCCCTCATTTAAGGGTGAGAGTCGGGGAGCATAATTCTCGTGCACCAAAGTTTTTCCACACCTGCCACCCACTCAATTTGACGAAAAGAACCACATGACAACTTTCTAGAAGATATTTAATTTTTATGAAGATCAAGGGGACCAAAGTACCACCTAGAGTTGGGTTGTTTGTGTGCCTGTACCGAGTTAATACGTGTGATATGCTACAAAAGAGGAGGGGCAATCTGGCCATCTCCCCACATATTTTTTTTATGTGCAGGAACCATAGGGAGTCAATGGATCACTTGTTCCTTCATTGCACTTTTGCTAGAGTGATCTGGATGCATTTTTTACAGACTACAGATGTGGATTGGGTGATGCCGGAGACTCTGGTAAGCACTATTGAACTAGTGGAGATTCCGTGGGCTGGGACAGAGAGGAAAGATACTAGTTGAGTCACTATTTTTTGCGATTCTATGGGCAATTTGGGGAGAACGCAACAGGCATATTTTTGAGGACTCACAAAGATCTATTTCATGAATTATTGACTCCATCTTGGGGTTGGTAGCTAGCAGTCAGACATTAGTTTCGTGGTATCACTATGGATTCAATCATTAGGGGATAGAGTGTTATATTATGTACCTTGCCTGTCCGATTTAGACAGTGTGGTTTGAAAGGCCCCGGATAGTGGATACATCAAACTTAATTTTGATGGCTCCTCCATGGGCAATCCAAGAAATTCTGGGATTGGTGGGGTGTTCAGGAACTCACATGGGGTGACTTTTTATGTCTTTTCAGGCCCGATTGGAGTAGGGGACTCTACCACAGTAGAGATTTGGGCCTTGATTTCAGGCCTGCGTGAGGCAAGGAAGCTGAAGATGGATGATCTACAAGTAGACGGAGACTCCTTTTCAGTGATCTCATGGATGGCAGCCACTATTCAGTACCCTTGGAGATTTGCGCTCCTTGTGCGGCTAGCACGACATCTCAGTCAGGGGCTATGTTCCGAGATCAGCAAATGAGGAGGCAGATTATTGGGACAGAAAACAGGTGGTAAGAGTCTTTTGGAGCAGGCATACCCAGGGAGGATAGTCTAGGGATTTTAGGATGATTAGGACTAGGTACACAGGGGTCCCTAGGTGCCCCTAGGTCTTATCTTTATCTTACTTTACCTCACTTTGTTTACTAGTTTTTCTAGACCTGATCACACTTCATGATCTATTGTACATCCTTGTAACTGCTTCATTTTTTGATGATTAATGAAATGCTGCTAATTATCAAAAAAAAAAAAAAAAGAGCATGGGGACCAATTTGATAAAGCTACAATACAAGTACTTGTTCTAGTTGGTGATTTCTTTGGACAATAGGTAGGTCTGGTGTGGTAAAGGTTTATTCTCTAGTAGGTCCTTCTTTTCAGCTATTATTTATTCTAGTAGGTTGGAACTTCTCACCCACTTCTCCAGTCAGGTTAGCTTTTGTTCCTTCTAAGGTGACTTTCTTCATGTAGTCTGGCAACTGTTGATAATATCCTTTAATATTGACCACGTCATAGCAAAGAAGTGAAATAACCCCAACAGGTTTTCTCTCAAAAGCAGACTCAGTGGACGATTGGCTTCTGTTTTGCTTCTTCACTTCGGAGATGTGATCCCTTCTATAGCAAAAGGCAGAAAGACTTGGGTGACGCCTAGGTCATTTGTGGACATACAAGGAGTTTAACCCTTTATACAATCCTATACTTAAAAAGTTTGTTAAAGAAATACGTCTTCTGGACTTAAAAGACTACACAAAATTTATATTTAAGAGGCATTTATTTGCATTCGTCGATACAACTTTTTGAAATAATACCTAACATACCAATGCTTACAAATTGGAAAAGCCAACATGGGACAAACAATTATTCATTCACATCTCCATATAAATCTTGAGCCTCATCTGAGTCAGGCAACACGTGTATCCAAAGAGAGGGTCATTTTACTTGAGTAATATGTGAATACACAATTTCATATGATAAATGCTTCTGCTACTATGTATTATTACCGATTTTGAGATAAACCTTTATATTTAGGGACATTTCAGATGATACAAGTCTAAATATTTCATAAAGAGACACATAACAACAGTTAAATTAAAGAAATGTATAAAATGCCTCAATCTCATGCATCAATGAAGAAATGGGTTCATACAAAAGACTAATCAAATAGCTATAAGAACTATGAAGATACATTTAGGGGTGTCTCTGTACTAAAACACCTGATCCAAACTTGTAGAACTGCTTAGAAATAGGTAGGGTTTATTTGATACCAGAAGATAAACGACCTGATTTGGACCTTCAATGGAGTACATTATGTCATTATCACTAATTAAGGCTACTATTGATATATGATTAAATTTTGATCTTTCCTCTCATTCTCTTGTGTACATTTGTTATAATAATCAAGTGGTTACTGATTTTGTTTACAGTTGAAAGGGTCAGGAGTTGCACATTTTCTTTCGATGCATGGATCCGGTAGAACCCAGCATCAACAGATGTTATATATGGTCTGATCTAGGTATGTCAATACCTGTCACGAGACCGAACCCTTTTACAGCCTAGAACGGTACAGAATTTGAAAAAAATATATTAAAATACTTACAGCAGAAAGACGCAGCCATAAGCACAAAGATAAAGAACATTCTTTTTTTCATTTTTTTAATATATGAACAATGATAATTGTACAGGTATCAGCAAAGTGCAAAGAAAAACTACAAATGCTGTCTGACAAGGGCAGCCAAGAGTAAACGAAAGCAAGAAAAAGAAACTACAATGAGATATCCAACAGATATCAAAATACAAAAATGACAAAGATAAGATGACAAATTGACAATAACGATAACAAAACACTAAACACAAAGATAGAAAACATTCTTTGCAAATTTAAGATGAACTGATATATAAGAAATACTTACAGCAATTGTGCATGCAACAAGTCCTGGTTTCTCTCTATAGTCTACTCTGACACAAAGTAGAATGAATGCTCCAACGTACCAGGGAATGACAGCAAAGAAGAAACCAAAAATGAACCTTCCAAATACAGCCAACATGTTAAATATCAATTACACCCATTCATCAGAAAACTCTTTATAATAATAAATTAAAGAGGCAAATTTTCAAAATAATATAAAAAAAAATAGTTATAAATGAGGAAGATGGAAGTAACCAATTAATCGTGGAACAAGGCATCCAATCATAACCATTTGCAAGTCACCTAGGAAGACAAAGTGCTGTAAAGGTTTAATGACATTCACAAAGAACAGTCCAATAGTTTCAACCAAACACGGGGACTAGAATTCCAATAGTTAGACCTAAAGCAATATAATAAAATGGATCGAAGAACTGGTAGGGAAAACCAATACTTGTCAAACTAGATTGGAGACAAGATGAGCACCCCCACCCCCACAAAAAAAAAAAAAAAAAGAAAATTCAGTATTAGCTAAGAATTTATTGGCTTGTTGGTTGAGAATAAAATTGAAGTAACATGATTACATTATTATAATGGCTTACTTGTGAGCCCTTGAAGTATTAGATATTTAGCACCGATTATTCAGTTCCAGATGACTCCAGAACTTGTTAGAGTTGTTTGTGCTTCAATCCCTTTCTGTAGTTCGCAAAATATTCAGTCAAGAAAAATATAAGGAGTCTCCACTGCCAAAGGAGCTTGGGTGACTAGACAAAGTAAGGCTTTAGGTCTAAGTGATTGTCGCTCAAATTAGGTCATCGATTTCTTCATTATATAAGAATAACTATTACTTTATTAATAAATAATAATGTTTGCATATGAGTTACCTGTCCAAGGTTTAAGGTATTAGTTTCGTATCTGGGATCGGCCCGAGGAAAATCGAATCGTATTGGATGATAGAGTACAACTCGGCTGATACGAACTGATACAATCATACGAGCCAGCCCCACTCAAAAAATACCCCAAAAAATCTAGAAAGATGTAGGTTGCTGTTTTCATTAAAAATGACGAAAAAGAGAACACTAAACAGAATAAAGAATAAATAATATGCAACCTCAACGTAGAAAATTAAGCAGTATTTAAGAAGCTAAGAATGACTGTATACCACATACCTATCATGACAAAGAAACTAAGGCTAAAAAAAATAATACATGATACATCTATAAGTCAAATAACCAGTAGATCTAATGAAATGAACAAAAAAATTGCATTTACACAAAACAAAATGAAAGAAAACTCGTATCGAATTGAAAACATCCCAAATTTCATAGAATTCGCTTTGATTTAATTGAAATTATACAAATTCTTGTTAGTTTGTCGACCAAATGCGTAGATATTGATGCAAATCACAAAATGAAGCAATGGATGGGAGAGGGATAAGTCAGGAGCTTGTTTGAGCTCAAAATGGAGAAAAACACCCTTAAAAAGCATCTGTAAAAAAAGGTCCAGAATGTTACAACTTGGCCAACACATTGATACATATCAACGAAACAATTATTATTATTTTTTTTTTATGTAGTAGCCAATATGACCGACACGAGGCCATATAGTCCAAGTCGTATTGGCATACCAGGACAAGGTATCTTATCAACCACCTTAAAAACTGATATGTATTGACCCATCAGCCGATTTTGATGCATATCTGTTAATACTTGAAACCTTGCTTACCACCTTATGTATATAATTCAAGAAATCCATAGCTGAGCAAAGAAAAGGAGAAATAAGAAGAATGAGGACAGTCAACTCTCTCTCTCTCTCTCCTGCCAACGGTCGGCAATCGGCAATTGCAGAGTTGTCGGACTGCCACGGCTTATATGAAAAAAAACGAAGAGAGGGGACAAGGGAGAGAAAAGGAGAAGAGAGAGAGAGAGAGAGAGAGAGAGAGAGAGAGAGAGAGAGAGAGAGTACATACCTGGTTTATTTCGTGTTCAAGATCTGGGGTTCAAATGTTGAACTGCAAGTCTTCAACTTATAAAGAGGCTTATTTTCTCGTGTAATGAAGACCTTTAAATCTTTAATTTAACCGGTTAAAAACAAAACATAAGTAAAATTTAAATAATAAATTAATTAGAATAAAAATAATTAATAATTTGAAATATTATTACAATTAATCAATTTTACAACTCGGGCGACCACCCGGCCAAATTAGGCAACCAGACGGTCGCCTTGTGGCCTAGGTGGTCGTCCAGGTTTCCAGGCGCTTGCCTAGGCACACTCAGCCTAGGCGGGTATTGCCTGGACCTCTGAAAAAACGTCTGGTCACCTAGGCGACTGCCTTTAATAACACTGATCTTGTGATACACATTGTTTAAACCAGGGTTTAAACTTTGGCCAAGTCAACTTGGTGAAGAAAGCACCGGTTCTAGTTACTTGTGCAAAAACAAGAACCAAATGAGGTTAGCTCACAATCTTACTGCTAGAGATTTTGTTTGAGTTCATTGTACAAGAAGGCTCTCACGTGCAATAGGAAGTAGACATGTAATCACACATTATCTGCACTCCCTACATTCAAGTTCATATAAAAATATGTCCACAAGATCAGCATTGGTGGAGATTTAATTCAAGACCAAGCATCCGATGACTTATGGGCTAAATCTTTGATTTAAGACCTGTTGATACAAGTAACAAAAGATAGCGCGCAGGTCAATTATCATGGACAATGGGATCCATAGTCATGGCACAGTTGGAACTGACTGACCAGTGTGATACCTTGCAAGCAACAAAATGAGTCCTCATATAAAAACATTGCTACAGACATGGAAGAGCAAAAATAATCGCTTTGAAAGAATAAAAAATGATGTTACAAGTTTTCGCTTATATGAATTTTACGGAAAAAATTCAGAATACAAACAAATAATGACGAGGACTTACAGGGACCAGCCAACACCAATACCACAGCAACCAAGTCGACGCTGCCTTATAGGTCTTCCTTCAGCAATGACATAAACTTGAACCCAATTAAAATGATATAAGAAAATGGATGATCACATGAAAACAAATAATTTATCAAACCAACATCATACTGCTGAGGAAACAAAGATCTAAGAGATGAATGAATAACATATAATTTTACATTTTATACATGCATTTTTTCACAACATTATACAGCATAAACTTTAAATATGGCCATAGTCAGCTTTGCACAAGTGCATGACCATCAGTATGCATGCTTAAAAGTACATAAGGAAATTTCAGCGGCTTAAAAGTGAGAATAAGTGTGGTCAAAGCACAAATTATACCCACCGCAGTCACAGCCCTTAGTGGCATGATGGTATGTGCACTTTCCCTTCATTGGGGTGGTTATGAAACAAGATTTCAAAGGTTCTAGTCTCAGTTGGGAGATAAAATCCGTTCAAGGTGCCTTTTCATGGGCTAGGCCCATACACTAACCACTAACCATAGATGCCTACAGGCTAGGACTAGAATAGGAAGATTAAAAGAGAAACAAGCAAAAATTATGATCATCACAATTTAATTTATTAACATTCACATAAATAAGATAATAGTGTGCCCATAAGCATCAAAATGGTAAGCACCAAATAAACAATAAAATAAAACAACTTACATAGAATATAATGAATATGTCTAAATGCCAAATTTTGCAACCCTGGAAAATCCTAAAACTGAAAACTGGGTGCAATGAATTTGTTCATGTTTTTATGGTTTGTGGATGGGGTGGGGAGACACACACAGAGGAGAAAATTTTTATCCCTTTTCCCAAACGTAGATAACAGTGTACTATGTCAATATCTGAAAACGTGCAGTAGTAAAGTGTTCACAACATACAAGTCAGAAAACAAAGTGGCCCAAATCCCAGTGATCAGATACGCTGATATGGGAAGATGTTCCTACTCTTAATGCCCAAACCCACACTTTAAGACCAAAAAAACTTAAAATCTCAATAACCTGGTAGATATAGCCATTATAATTCTCGAACAGATCTTTCAAACGAGTAAAAGATCACCAGAATGGAAACACAAGCGTAAAGTTATGGTTCTTAGAAGCAGACTGCATCAGGCTGCACATAGAGTGATGATTTTTAGGATCATATTTGTCGTTGGGGTTTTAAAAGTCATATAAGTTTAATAGGAGTCATATGAGGTTATTTTGTTTTAATGGCTCAGACTAGTTGCGAAGGGTTTAGGTTAGTTACTCAAGTCTAGGTCTTCTTTTCTAATACAGATATTGTAAGAGAAATGTAAGCAATTTCTTTGAATTATTGAATATTTTTGGTAAGCGTCCCTTTGAATTATTAAATGAAAATCAGCCTGCAGGCTCTTTAAGTTCTTGGATTAGCACTCTACAGAAGGTTTTTTGCCTTGATTTTCCTCTAAGAAACATAGGCTTTAATGGTGACTTCCCTTTTTGTTGGTTCCTCTTTGAAATGCTTCTATCCACAACCAAAAAAACTGAATCCATACCTCTATTTGTGTAACAGAGTGTATAAATCAACATTTGTGACTCCCCCCTTTTGACACTTGGCAACGTGACACCTGTTTACATGCCTTGCAACGCCCTGCCTTAATTTGGCCAGCTGACTAATTTAAGCCCTCCACCAAAGTGTCTTTCACCATGCAAGACTTTGATTATCTTCTCCCATAGCAAGCAATCTGGTATTACATAGGCATGTCCCCTTGAAAAGATAATATTCTTAGACACAAATCAGTACCGTCTCAAAGTGACCTCTTCTAAACTTACCCCAATTAAGTATCATTCAAATAATAACTCTTCGAGGGGTCGAGCACTGCAAAATTTCCATAGTAGACAAAAAATAAGTCCTCTGATTTCACACATCAGCCACCTCATTGTATTTGTGGGTCCCACCTTGTGCTTTAAAGTGAAGGTAAACTCCTACAACTTGGACACACAATTGGCATGCCTTCAATTATGCTTTTTTTCCCCATTTATATCATTCAATAATGCAATGGATGAATAATAGCATAGATTCTACATCGAAAGTGGAGTATCTGGTTCTTACCCCACTGAGTCTCTTCCTAGAGAATGCTATTGATCTGCCTCTTGACTTAAAACAGCACAGATTTCACTGTGTAGCATCACAGTCAACCTTAAATGCTTTCTTAAAATCAAGCAAAGCAGAACACGAGCTTCAGTTAACTTCTTCACAAATTGAAAATGATTAGCCTCTTGGAGCCATTGGAAAACCCCTTATGTTCATGTAACCTGATATAGGAGCAACTATGGTGCTGAAATATTTTTTTTTTTTTTGTGACCGTGAAACCCCCGACCCCACTTAGTGGGGATAGGGTAAATCTCGGATACACGACTCCACCCACAAGGACCATATATCAGGTAAGCATGGGGACTCGAACCTGAGACCTCCAGTTCCTAAGCTGAACTATGGTGCTGAAATTTTTTTTGGTCAGTAAAAGTGATTTATGTATATATATAAACATGGTGTAAAGGATCGTCCGATCCCCGAGACGAGAAAATCCCATGTGGCTTGGATCGGAACGATCCCGAGCCGAATTCCGAGATTAAACACTATGTATATAAACGAAAATAAGAACTGTACAAGTATACAAGACTGTGAAAAAACACCCCTATACAAGTAAACAACTCATAAATCCCAAAAAAGAACCCACTTGCAAATAAATTCTTCAAATTTCATCTCTTTAAAGACTATATGATTGGACGCCCATAAAAAGATCATGGAAAAAGTCCAATCAGCCACCCTCTGAAATGACGCCTCTTTTCCCTCAAAGATCCTGCAGTTTAAATATATCTGTTTAAGTTTGGTTCGGTTTTCAGTTTGATCCGGTTTAATAGAAGCCTTGACCCAAAACAGAGCCAAACTAATTCGGTTTTTCATCTTTCAAACCATAACCAAATCAAAATTAAAGAAAAAAAAACACCAAACCAAACAAACTTTTTCGGTTTGATTGTTTCGATTTTCAGTTTAGACCAAACCAATTGAATTCCCTAGTATATGGTAACCATTAGCTTGCAATTATTGGAAATATTGAGAATAGTGCAATTATAGAATTAAAACATGATCCTTACCTAACATCACTTCCTTTATGAAAAATTCGAATAGATGGATACCCTTGTATGTGATGCCTGCATGTCCATCATGAAATTTCATGTTAACCTCCAAAAGAAGAATAGAGTGATGTAACCACATTACAAAGCAGAAAAAAAAATGATTAGCAATTTTAATAAAGGAAAAAAGTTTATGAAAGAAGTCAACAAGAATTTAATCTCCAGGACATACAAGAAAAAACAACTTTATTTTTTTCTCACAAATAAAACTTTTCTTTTGGAAACTCAATAGCAGATTGCAAACCATATGCCAAAATTACCTATAAGAAATGTTAATTCATGAGAGGCAACCATAGAATCCACCTTGATGTACGGATACAATGTCACTTTTTTTGGGCTTAGGCCCTCGCTATCTGGAATTTACTTAACATGACTAACACAGGCTCCAGATGTCACATTCATTCAAAAGAACCTTTTGAATCCCATAGCACATCATTAACGGAAGTCAAACTCATAAGTATCACTTGCAAACTCATGGATAGTAGTCATTGACCTACCCGCAATTTGATAGGTCAGTAACACATAGGGCTTATATTTGACAACCATCTTCAATATTTCTGTATCTTAACCTTCTGGCATGGTTGGTCTCAGCAGAAAATGCCTAAACTTTGAGGAAGCCTTTCCAATTTGTATATTTTATATTTCTGAAGACGTGTAAGTTGGGTCTTGAGTAGGTAGGTAAGAACCTCAGGCGATGTCAATAGTATACAACAGCCAAAACCTCTTGATCAGAATAGTAACAATTAACCGTATGGACAAACCAGGCTAGTTGGCTCCTATCAAGGGCAGCTGGGACTTAGCTTAGGCTCATCAGAAGCCTGAAGCTTCGAGCTCACTCAGCTTCATATGGTTATTTCACAAGGTTCCCTGTGCTGGACTCAGCAAGCTAGAATAAGCCAAAATGTGGAAAATGAGCTCAGCCTCAGAACCTTTACAATTACACAAGATCTACCTCAAATCAGATCAGGTGCATGAATTTTAAGAATTTTCTTAGCAAAGTATCATGATCTGAGCAGCAGTTGTAAATGCATAGGTTATTAATTTATAATAATACAGCAATAGTAAATAAATAAGATAAAGAAGAACAATAATAGAAGTACAGTTCCAAGTCTGAGACAAGGCTAGTTGTTTTCAAGCTTAGTTGGATCATAGATGCTCCGGGTTCTAGGGTTGTGAAGGCTTGCAAGGCTAGTTTGGGACATCTATGACACTAGTAACACGTAAATCCATTAACCACGTTGGAAATTGTTTGAATTACAATGTAGTTCTCATTCATTCACAATACAAATTTCCATGCATGCTTGAGAAAACTCCGTACCAACACATAATTATAGAAGTGTAAAACTACTTTTGTATGCATTGTGGACTCCCTCTCCCTTTCTTTTTCTTTTAGGTGTTGGAGGTCAGGATGGTCTGCATATTGCTACCTCCAATCTCTAAGCCATTTTAACTACTTATACTATCCAAGAATGCTAACAAATTGATTGGTGGGAAGCTATCTTGTTTTCTAAGAAGTGCTAGTAAGTGGAACACAAATTTTAAAGAAGAACCATTGTCCACATCACTCTTAATGAGCAGCAGCATACATTATGTAGATTTGATATGCACAAGAAATTCAATTTTCAATGAGAAAAGATTTAATCTGTAGAGTACCTCCTGCACAATTCACCTTCTTCTGTACAATCAACCTTGCCCATGAGAATTCGTCCATCCAGTTCAGGATCATATCTGCAAACAATGAATGCTCATAATATTTTGTAAACTATCCCACAAAGTTGATGCAAGTCAAAAATCGGAAGACATACTGCTATGGAATTTCATTTTCAAGGAAAAAAAAGATTAAAACAATTGAAAGATGTAAACAGGAGTACCTCTCCCTTATTATTCTAGCTGCTTTCTCCCATGAGGGTTTCTGAACAAAGCAACAAAAGTGAGGAGGGGGAAAAAGAGAGAAAAAAGAATTTAAAAAGTTCACGTGAGCATGCTTTAAATTAGTTAGCTTCCAAATGATGGACTGGTTACTTGCCTGACAGAAAAGAACAAATAATTTTAAACTATTAACTAATACAAACTGTACAACTCAATCAGGGCTTATATATCCTATCAATAAATAACAAATAATGCAAAGATAGTTGCTTATGGGCAACAAAAGAGTACATCAGCAACAAGGCTCAATGTCTTTGGAAGGTGAGGTCCAAAAAAAAAAAAAACTTGTAAGCATATTAATAAGATGATCATATGTTTTGTCCAAATCGACCTTACACAACTCCAAGTACACGGCTTCTCCTTTTATAAAATCCTTCGTTATCGATCAAAAAAAAAAAAGTACACGGCTTCTCAATCTTGAAGTAATTCATTCATTGGCAATAAGTACCCATCTAGGATCTTTCTAGCTTTTATAGTGATACTCTCAACTCATACCTTTACCAATAGGTTCATATTGGCCACCCTAAAACCGATACGACTTGGCTGAATCGTATCAGTTTTGCCTGATACTTGAAACCTTGTTGGCTATAAGTACCCGCCTATCTAGCATTCATAAATGCACTTTAGGAAGGAAAGAGATCAACTTTAGGACCTTCATAAACTATCGGCCAACACCTGTGAAATGATTTGTAAATACCTCCAATCAGATATGTTCAGCAGAAATTTGTGAGTTCAATGTTCATATTTGGGATGAATGATGCATATCACACTAAAACACTTCTCTAGTTGTAGAACTGGAATGGAACTCCATCACTTTCATGAAATCAATTCTAGTGGCACTTCTTGTAAAATGCAATGGTAAAACTGTCTAGACATGAAGCCTTGAGAAACTTCATCCACAAAAAGATTTTATCTTCAAACCATCCCTCTCCTTCAAGGAGATGTTATTAATTCAAATGGCATCCACTAGCAGGATAAATTCACTATTCTCCTTGTACAATTGTTCATCCAAAGAAAATGTTTTATTGCCGCTTTTTTTTCATTCTACTACTCCAATGGCAACTTCTAACCAGCATTTTAATAGGCATGTAAGTCTTCCGCCTCGAGGCTTAAGTACAAAGCTTTCACCTTATAGGCTTATCCATGATGATCATCTAAGGCTTGTCCCATCATCCTTACTCCTTCAAGTGTGAGGCTTATATGAGACTTAGGCATCATGAAACATCTTATGTCTAAGGCTTGTTGTCATGCATTAAGGTTATCTTCACAAAAATGGAGATAAAACTCCTTTGTTTTTATTCTTAAACTGATGCATCATAATTAAGTTGAATGCGTTTACAATTCTTAAATTATTTTGAGGCTCTACTTCACATTAACTAGTCCTTTGACGACAATAAAAGGATATGATGACTGATTTGCAGTATCCCTTTTCATGAATCCTTTGCCCTTTTATTCTTTTCTTTTTATATTGAACATATGTTTTGCTGTTATTTATTCAATCTAGCATCTAGATGCATGCTTGTGCCTTCATACTTTGATCATGTAAAATGCTTCTCTTCATGCCTTATTTTTTAAAAAACATTGCTTATTACTTGGCAATGGAATTGACTCTTCCTGATCAAAAAAAAAAAAATGGAATTGACTCTTCCTGCCATCTTATCCAAAAGGCTATAGATATTCATCTCCAACTCTTGCAGGCTGTTTATATTCTCCTCAAGGATGAGTCCTCTAGAGATATTAATGAGTCCAACAGACCTAACTCCTCTTTATTATTTATCTCATTAATGTTCTACAGTGCAGATTTCACATTGACTTCAACTCCGCCAAAAACCTTCTTGTTTTGGCTCTTTATTTCTTCCTTAGTGATCATTTTTTTTTACTAAAAAGAAACTCAACATGCCTGAGAAAGAGAAGCTATCCCACCACTACTGAACCTTACCGACAAAAGGCTCATCTTCAAACACATATCCTCCAAGAAAATGGCATTAGATTACTCATCTAAAGTTCACATTCCAGTAGGATTGAGTGTGGTATGAGAAGTGTCTCGAAAAGGCTGACTGGTGAACCTCTCTAAAGTGACCATAATAATAAAACTGCCTGGCTTTGACAGTATCACTCTGATTGTTACTTGACCATGTTCAATCAGGCATTGATGAGGTGAAGATTATCAACTCGTGTTTTTCAAGAAAAAAAAAAAAAATCAGTACAGGCCCTCATGCTATGAACCCTGATATTGATCTTTACAACCCTGTTTCTTCTCCAACATGAAGCTAATTACATTTTTAAAAAAAAGGGGCACCACAGAGCATCCCACAAAGCACTCACAAGTTGCATCATAAAATTCCTTCCACAGTAAGCCTTGAAACTGTTTTAGCCAGCCTATAAATTGTATCTACAATTTAAAACAAACCCATTTCTACATTTCGAACAGTACTGGCACCAAAAAGCATATAAGTGAACTCCATCTGATTGATGATTCTGCACTCCAAACTCATGATAATACCACCAGCAATACCTGTAGCTGTCAATATGATCCATTTCCCAAAATGATTACCCACGCACTCGTAACAGTGCTGCTATCCACCAACTACAATTATTTTTGTAGAAAGTTGACATTGAGGTACTGTTGGTGAGACTTGCTAACCAAGTTAGTAAACAATTTTATGCATATTTTTCATACATAGACACACACACACATGCACATGTTAACAGAAGATGTAGAAGTAAATACTATTAGATAAGAATGACGCAACATCATTGACAAGGATCATTAGTAAGGACATTTAGATGTCAAAAAACAATGTATGGATATTTTCATTTTTATAAGTAGTGGGAACATTCACTGAAGTGTCAATGTGTATGTTAATAGATACAAACAAGCCCTTGCAACAAAATATAAATAAATAAATACAAAAGGAATTGAAGAGAGGCATAAAATTACATCTCGGAGTCAAGGTTGTAGAGTACCCAAGTGCATCTAAATGCAAAATGACTTTTCTCAACAACTCCATTACCTTCAATTCTTTTATCACATCCACATCTAAATAAGTATTGGGTAGATGTATTTTTTCATTCTTAAACATCTTCCCGTTATCTTCAAAGACTCTGAAAGGATAACTAACTCCATCAAAGATTTCCTCTCATACCAAAACACACACACACACACACTAGTCATAGTTTAAAAGAGCAAAGATCCACACTTCGTAATTAGACATACTTAACCTAGTCCACAAATAACAATAAAAAATTCAACCAAAGCAAGGTGGGTATGAATTGAAAAAAAAAAATATATATATATATATATGTCAACTTTTCAGTAAAATAACTGCAACATCAATATAACATAAAAATCCATTTGGTGCAATTCTTCATTCATTTGAATAGAGGGCCATTTACTTTAAACAGATCCAAATATTTTAAACAATGATTGAACATTTTTCACAAAAACAAAAGGCTTAAAAAAAGGAAAAGATAGAAATATTACAAGGCGATTACTCCAGTAGCACCAAGGAGCATAAAAATTGACAACAAAAATAGGATACCTGCAGTAGAGATGTTATTGTAAATCAGAGAGAAAAATCACTGACAGGATAAAATTTTACATTGTTAAATCTCAGTATTTGAAAAGTAAGACAACGAAAATAATACAACCAACCAGGTCTACTTACTGGTGTGCAGTTCTGTCAAAATTATCAGCACTTAGTGAAACAGACCCTTCACCATATTCTTCATCACCTTCATCTCCATGCTTAATATTTTTTGGAATTGGTTCTGGGTGAAATTCAGAGCCAGTTGATTTTAAATTGGGATCTATTGAAAACTTGCGGATTGTTTTTGTTATATTCAACCTGTTCTGCAAAATAAGAGGAATAAGATTCAGGTCACTCTTTCCAAATGACATAGAAACTAAACAAGGAAAATGAATTCACAATCTTAGATAGAACAAATCAATGATTGGCCGAAAAAAAATATATATTTTCGAAGTACTACAAAACTGTTATATGAACAAGTTCATGATTATGAATAACCATATACACTCATAATAATGGAAACTTATTCCCAAGTCTCCAACTGATTGTAGATATAACCAAAGAGTAGAAAAAGAGGGGCAAGAGTAGAAGCTGTATATTATGGAATTTATGTCCGACTGCAATTCTGTGGACAGTTTGGTGCGAAAGAAATCAAAGGATTTTTAAGGATCAGGAAAAGGACATACATAAGCTGATTGAAGACACATTACAGTTGTTATTTTTTGGGTTTCTAACTATTCAGAATTTTGGGGTGGGGGGGGTCAGTTTTTCGGAGTTTGCTTGTAAATGGGGGTTGTGGTGGGACACTTTGAGCTAATTACTCTTTCTTTCTTTGGGTGGGTTGTAACATATACATACATACTTTCTGTACAGTTTTTTTTAGCCATTTTGGCTTTCAATTAATAGAAACTTTTATTACCGATAAAAAAAAAACAAAATATGGGTGAAATTAGTGAAAATTGAAATATAAAAATAAGTAGTCATCTACACAATCCTTTTGTCTAGAGCTATATTTCCTAGTCTTCCACACATCCATCTCAACAACGCTCATTCTATGAATATGTTGCTTTGAAATATAAAAATAAGTAGTCATCTACACAAATTCTATCTCAATATTCCTTTTGTCTAGAGCTATATTTCCTAGTTTTCCACACATCCAACTCAATAACACTCAGTCTATGAATATGTTGCTTCTTTGTTACCCAACGTTCTGCTCCATACATCATAACTGGTCCAATAGCTATCTGATAGAATTTTACTTTTAACAAGAGTATAATACATCGATTACATAAAACTCTAGAGGTGCATCTCCACTAAAGCCATCCAGCTCTAACTCTGTGCAACATTCTCGTTAATATCCCTTTCTTTATTAAAAATTGATCCAAGATATATAAATGCACGTAATCTGACTGAAAATATAGTTTCTGATAATTGAAATGGCAGAACATGATTCATGTTGCCAACTCCAACTAGTTGGGATAAGGCATATTGTTGTTGTTGGTTAAACATTAATTTTTTTCTCACTACTTATATCCGTGTCTTTTCAATCATCCTGTTCTCTTAAGCCTTCAACATAGACAAAACCAATCAATAGTTTTGTCTTTGCTTGCCAAAGATTTTAATCGCAAATGACAAAAATACCTCAGTGAGCTCTCCCCTAATGACCTATTGGGCTACTCCTAGGTTCTCTCTTATGCTTCCAATTCCATTTTATCCTAGAAGTTTTACCATTGATTCATGATCCATCTTTAAATCCCCAAGACGGCTATACTCAATCTCTGAACATATTTATTGATCGTCCATCATTCTGCCCCACTAAGCATAACTACATGTTTAATTAAATATTAACAAGGGTGATGCTTCTTGATTTTTCAAAAAAAAAAAAAAGTGATGCTAGTATGCAATAATTCAAGATGAAGCAATGATAAGAATTGAGAACCAGGAGATTCCCCAATTTAAAAAGTTCTGTTATCTGGCATCGATTATCCATAAAGAGGGGGATATCCGAGGAGGATGATACACAAAAAAATTTCATCTGGGATGGCTTCAAATAAAAAGGCAAATCGATAGTGTTGTTATATGACCGATATATTCTACTCAACCTAGAAGGAAAATTTTGTAAGACAACTATTAGGCTTGCTATGATGCATGGAGTAGAATGTTTGGTAACAATGTTGAGATGGTTTGCAGGAAAACTAGAAAGGATAATGTAAAGAAAGAACATATCTGGGGGAGTGTAGGAGAAAACTAAATAGGAGATGAAGTATGTTGAATGGCTTGAGTATGTAGAAGGGAGACACTATGAGAAGGTGAGGGAGGTTGCAAGTTGAAGGACCTAAAAGGGTTAACGGAAGGGTGGAAAAACCGAGATGGAATTGGTTGAGAATAATATGAATACACATAATCTGACTAAAGATATTGGTTCTGATAGAGAAAAAGAATTCATGTGTCAACCTTACAAGTTCAGTCAAGGAATTTTGTTGATGCTGATTTTGGATTGTTTTATATTGACATATTTCATCTCTTGCCCTCAGTATATGTAGGGACTAGGCAATTCTCCCTTTTTGGTTGAGCAATAAGGAAATTTTATTAAGCTAAAAAAGGAGGGAGAGATTAGATTAGATTAGATTAGATTAGACTAGTACAAAGACCTCTTTATCTAGAATAGTAACTTAACATAGTATTTATAGTAAGACGGAAGATCCCACATGCATTTCGAGTCAAAATTGTACAACTATACAGATTATTCAAAATGGAACCCCTCCCACTATAGCATGAAGCAAGGAAAGTGTATTCATTAAAACTCCTAAACAAATTTCAAGGGTTATTTTGAGGAAAAATCCACAATTTCAGAATATCTTTCATAAAGGAATTAGCAATTATACCAAACGGTCAATCGAATTTTTATTCAAGGCTCAACAGAGTGCTTCAAATACAAGTAATAGCTTTTTAACAGAAATATCTACTTTGATTCTTCCACAATGCCAAATGTCACTCAAATCTTCCTACAATAAATCCTACAAAGGAGCAAGAAGCTGTCCCATCCACGATTGTGAATGGGAAATCAGATGACCTTTCCCCCACTAGACTCGCATACATCGTTGTGGTTAATCTACTGAGAACTCTTAACTACAGAGATAAAAGAAAGTAAAGGGTGACCTCGTCTGAGAGACAGAGACCCCTAGGAGTTATGATAGAATCCATTTGAGAGACAATCAACAAAACTGAGAAAGATATTGTCTATACATATTTTCATCTACTTTATCCACTTAATTCCATTGCTGATTCTACTAGTAAGTATCCCAGAATTATCCAAATCCACATGATTACATGCACAAATAGCTCTTAAATAACATCTATTGCCCTAGAATTAGTACATTCTTTTGCAATCATGATCACATCTAGAATCTATCTCACCTGAACAAAGGTATCCTCATGAGTTCATGTGATCTGTCCACCTTCCCAATTCCAGAGGCAAAGAAAATAGCAATTTCACCTCCATATAATTAATACGGCCAGCCAAAAGTCTTCCCCTTGTCTGCTACAAATGCAACCGATCAGAATCCACCATTTGATTAGAGAAAGAACGTGGATGACCCCAAGAGAAAAGCGATAGACACAATCTCCCATTCAACCAGCAGTTTCTTGAATCTCGGGCTGAACATAATAAAACCTAAACTATCTCCATACACTCATGAACCAGTATCCGTTTAACTCCACCCACTCCATAAAATTAAGAAACCAGAGAGTAACCTCCAGACACCTTAAGTTATTCGAAAAGAAATTCTCTTCCAACCCGCCACCTTATATTTTATTCCTTTTGAAGACTCATCATACAGTTTTGAGACGCTCAACTAGACATTCACCCCACAGCTCCCGTCCGCAACACTGATAATTCAAACCTTATTCTTAATATCATACTTAAAAGCAAACATGGTCTTCCAAAAATTGTCCGGTTAACTTCAAACTTCCAAAATCACTTACCAAGCAATACTTCTGTTTTTACCAGAAAACTTGAACTGATGCCAAGGCCACCACGAGATCATTTCCTTTAATCCCTATTTCAATCCACCAGATTGTATTTAAACCCATGAATCTTGTTAATCAATTTTTTTAAGAAAATGAATAACACTCAAGGTTGTAATAACTTAAAGTAAACTTTCATAGTAAGAAACATATTGACATCTAGTCTTATACCACCAAAAAAAAAAGACATCTAGTCTTATGAAAGATGAACATATACACTTCATTTACAACTGCAACAAAAAGTTACCGGATTTTACAACATTGCATTCTACTGAACAAAGTGATATACAATGAATAAACCAAAAGCAAATTTCCTTTTACATAATGACAAGAATCAAATCATGCTGAGTTACGAAAACTTACGGTTCCCAGCACATCATTCACGTCAACAGATGCAAATTCACATGACAGCGCTGGAAAACTACAACAGAAAACTGATGAAAAGTCAGCCAGAAGAATAATGAAAAATAATGGCAACCAATCATTTACTTCTATCAGGAAAAATATGACTACTATTGCACAAGGGGAAAGTATAGACAATTGAAAAAAAAAAAAGAAGAAGCAACAACATATGGTTAAAATAGAAGATAAAAAGGACAGAAGAATCTTAAAGGAACTTCAGGAAACACATCACAGCAGCAGCAGGAAGTAGTTCCAGTCATACAAGATATCCTCTATAATTACAAAATTCCAAGTTAACCTTATCCTATGTATTTCTTATATTCCATGTGGAAGGTGCCAATTAATGCTTAGGTCTGTAAAATATGTTTGATCAATACACTGAGGACTGTCTAATATGAAATTCTTTTTCCTTTTCTACCAGAAAGGTATGTCTAAGCTGAATTTGGAGAACCAGGATTACAAGTTATGTCACCCAGATGACTATTTAACATGTGGATTGATGCAACTATCAAACATCTATTTTGTGAAGATGAAAAGAAACGTAAACGTAGCATTGTGAAGATTAAACATCTACTTTGAAGTGGTATCAGGTTTGAAGATTAACTTGAACAAAAGCGACATGCTTGAGATTGGTGAGGTGGTAAATATTGATAATCTCTGTAGCATTTTGGGGTGCAGATTAGGAAAGTTTCCTACATCCTATTTGAGGTTACCCTTAGGGGCATCATTTAAACAGAAGTCTGTTTCAAATAAGGTTGTCGAAAGATCCGAGAGAAAGCTGTCCATATGGAAATCAAAATATTTATCGAAAGGGGGAAAAGTAACTTTGATTAAGAGCTCTCTATCTAATATGCCCACATATTTCCTATCCTTATTCATGCTACCAATTTCGGTGGCTAGGAAATTAGAGAAGTTGCCATGGGAGTTCCTATGGAAGGTAAAGGAGATGCGGAGAAGTATCATCTGGTTGATTGGGTTGATGTGACTAAGCCGAAAGAGTATGGAGGGTTGGGCATCAAGAGACTGGTGGAGTTTAATCACGCCTTGTTGGGGAAATGGCTTTGGAGGTTTGGACAGGAGAGGAATAGCTTGTGGAAGAGGGTAATACAAGCCAGATATGGTTCTAAACCGGGGGATTAGGCCAATAACTGGTATCATGGTCCTTTTGGGACATGGAAACCATTAGCTAAGTTAGCAAATAACTTTGAGAAGGGTATCCATTATGTGGTCGGTAGCGGGGATCGAGTGTCATTTTGGCATGATATTTGGCTGGGCAGGACCACTCTATTGGAAAGATTTCCAGATCTTTTTTCAATCTCCAACTGCAAGGATATAACAGTGGGTGTCTTAATCAATAGATACCATTCAGATATATCTTGTTATTTGGGATTTAGACATGCATTGTTCAATAGGGAACTGGTATCAGTATCAAGATTGTTATCTTTGCTACATGATTACTGATGTAGGGGGAAGAAGAACAGGGTTGATAAATCCGGCCGCAGAACACAACCTTCTAGAGTTGGCTTCAATTACCCTTTTAAAGAGGGTAGAAATACAAGAGTTTGGGACATTCTCAGTGAATTCTTATTATCTCGGGTTTTCCAAACATCTACACATGTTTGAAGGTGCTAAGTCTCTTTGGCAGTCGATGATACCCTCCAAGGTACAAGTCTTCATGTGGACATTGATGAAAGATAAGGTGTTAACTGTTGACCACTCGATCTCTAGGGACTGGAATATCCCAAAAAGATGCATCATGTGTAAAGAAAATGTGGAGAATGTTGCACACCCCTTCTTACATAGCAAGATGGAAGAGTTCTTTAGAAGAATGGGTGTACGTTGGGTTATGCCAAGTAACATTCGGTTGATGTTGGATAGTTGGAATCATGGTGTAAAGGATTGGTTGATCCTGGCCCGGATCGGCCGATCCAAATCGGGATCGGCTTGGAACGAGTTGCGATCCCAAGCCGATCCCTAATTTATTAAAAATTTTGACTCGGTCTGAGACCGAGTCAGATTGTCTAATCTGACTCAGTTTTGGACAAGTCAGATCGGACGATCCAATATGGATAGTCCGGCACCCCTCAAAAAGTTTCTTATTAAAAAAATAAAATAAAAATTTGGGCCATGTTTTGGATCAGCAGATCCCAAGTTGAATCGCTGATCCAACTCGGTATCGGACCGGGATGATCCCCGGCCCAATACCGAGTTTAAACACTACGGTTGGAATAGAAGGAAGAACGGGTCCAAAAAGGCTTTAATCCGGAACATAGGCCCAAGTGTCTTGTGTTGGATCATTTAGAAAGAACGAAATAAAAGAATTTTTGAAGGTGTATAGTAGAAGATGGAGTTTCTTATAGAACATTTGTTTTATACCATATCCTTTTGGCTTCATGGCAGCATCAATGATCTACATCACGTCTCTTTCCTCGCTTCGAAAGTGAACTGGGATTTATTGTAATGAGGGTGGGAGCATCTAAATTTTTTGGGTGGGGTTTTCACAGGTTTAGATTTTGTTTCCCCTTTTCTCGTCTTAGCTGCTCAAGCTTGTGTACATATTCATGAACATGGGATGTACACAATCATAGTTATATTTATTTTTAATGAAATATCACATACATACCTGATAAAAAAAAAAAAGATGAAAAGAAATAAAAATCATTATTATCAGTGAAGTTCTAACCTGAAATGTTATATTATTATTTTCTTAACACAAGATATGATTTCCAACAAATTGACCATAAAACACAGAAAGTCAAAAAGATTATAATGGTAAAATATATCAAAACAATACAAACAAATGTGGAAGGCCATATCAAGCATCGCGTGCAAATTTGATAAGGCTATATATTTTCATATCGGAGATGGATCTAAGGTGAGCTTCTGGAATGATGTGTGGTGTGGTAATATCGCTTTGAAGGAGAGGTTCCCGGCTATTTTTGCTATTGTTGTTGCTGTCGAGGAGAGGGTGTCGGATGTCCTGTGCAGGAATGGTGATAATCTTTTTTGGGACATTAGGCTGCGTAGGTTCCTTTTTGAGAGAGAGGTCGAACCTTTGGGGGAATTATTCCAGATTCTTCATACCATTCAGGTTAGTGATGGGAGGGATGTTCGATGTTGGAAGCTCGAGAAAGAAGAGGTTTTTCGGTCAGATCTTTTTTCCTAGCTCTATCTTCTCATTTTGGTCCTTTTGCTTATGAGGATGTGATTTGGAAATGGAGGATTCCCTCGAAAGTGATTTTTTTTCTGTGGCTGGGTCTTCAGGATAAGATCCTTACTATTGACCACTTGCAGAGTCGTGGATGGTCTGTGCCTAATTGTTGTTGTATGTGTGGTGTGTGGTGTTGCTGAGGAGACTATGGATCATTTGTTGGTCGATTGTGTGGTGGCGGATAGATGCTGGTCTTTCTTTTTTTCCAAGTTCAATTTATCTTGGACTCCTCCTAGTAGCTTCCGAGATCTTATTTTTAGGTGGGGCGCTAGAAAGGCCAAGAGTAGAAGAAATGTTCTCTGGAATCTTGTGCCTGGGGCGGTTGCCTGGTCAATCTGGCTTAAGCGGAACCGGAGGACCTTTGAAGATAAGGAAGTTGGATGGGAGGGGATTCGTAATCGCATATTATCTCTGATTTTCCTTTGGGCCTCTGTGTATGTGGAATTGAGAGATATATCTTTTTTCTGATTTTGCTTGGGGAGATAATTCTTTGTGGTGTGAGGGATAGGTTTTTTGTTTTGGTTTGGTTCAGTATACTTTTTGTGTACTGCTGCATGTAAGTTCCATCTATCATTATATATAATATTACACTTAATCGAGTAAAAAAAAAAACAATACAACAAATGACATGTTGTCCTGAAAGTAATGTGATACGATGATACTAAGTGCAAGGGAAAAAAAAAAGAGGAAACTAAATAGAGAGCTCAGATGTACTTAGATTCAGGGAGCCTCCAATGTGTGATGATTGGCTGTAATGAGACTGAATTGTGATGTTGTATAATCAGAAGTTAACTTTCATAAATGGTCATGGGAATGCAGGAAAAGAAACTTTGTCATGGCACGAGTATTATAACTGATGATTTATAGACAATCACTACGTCACAGGACAAAGGTAAGGACGCCCAATTCTGGGAATTAATCTTGCAATCACTAAAAATAGAAAAAGCATGCCTGACAGGTTTTCAGCAGCAACCACAAGATGAAAAACACTGTCAAATGATCAGTCCATTAGTATGTATCTGTAAGGTAATGGGAAAAACAAGGAAACAAGTAAACATAACTACAAAAATGAAAATTGTTAGTGTGGGTGAGTGTGCCGTGAGGCCTCACAACCCCTTTTTCTCTTCTCCTCTTTTTTGGTTCTTTCTTTATTTGTGTATGTACTGTTTTAACCCTAGTTCTAGTTAATATATAAACTATCTCTAATTGAGGAGAGTAAGTTTTGCTGCCACAACATGGTATCAGAGCAGACTAAAGAAAAAAAAAAGGGAAAACTCTAATTTTTTTTTACTCCTTCTGTCTTCTTTTCCTTTCTTCCTTCTTCTGCTCCCTTCTTCTGTTGATCGCAGTTTTCTGTTGATCGCAGATTTCTTCCAACCGTGAGGTAGCGATCTCGCTACCTCTTGGTTGTTTGCGGCTAGTAGTTTGGGGCTTCTCGATTTGGGGATTTCGATTGTTGATGGTGCTCGATTAGGGCTATTTGGAGTTTGGTCGAATATGGTTTTCTTCATGGTACTCTCCGTTTGAAGATTTGATGCGACTTTTTGTTTGTGAAGATTTTTTTTTCTTCCCACCGGAAGGGTAGCTGTTGATCGCGATTACAATTTGGAAGGGTGCGAATTCCCCCTAGTTTACTTTGTTTGGTGGGATTTTTCTGCAGCTATTTTTCTTTGATTTGTGAGATCATCATGAGCACATCCGATCAGAATCCCGCGGAACCTAAACCGGTTATTTCTGA
>JAUPMG010000019.1:9391662-9409119 GCA_031762675.1 Pachysandra terminalis
GAATTTCGTTAGTTATTAGGAATTGATTTGAAGCACTAGACTAGTGTAGATTTTCGCTGCTTTTGTTTGAAGGTTGTTGTAATGGATATTATTCTAAGTATACTAATTTTTCATAATTCTAGCTTATGTAAATTCCTTTACGGTTTAACAACCTTAATGAGATATTGCTTACCACTCCCATAGTCAAATGGGGTGAGAGTTACAAATTAAGCTTGAAATCTCAGAATTGAGATTTTCTGGTTTGGTTCATGACAATAAAACAAATGAGAAGAAACAAAGATTAGTCAGGAATGAACAGAAAGATTACCACATAACTTAATTTAGAAAGATGATTTCTCAAGACAAAGCTCTGCAAATTCTTAGAGGATGTCAAATGCCAAAGAATCCAATCCCTCTTTCAGTGTATCATTTGTCTTTTATAGCCCCAAACCCATTACTTAACTGTTTTGCAATGTTTCATGAATAGATTCAAAATGTTTGATTGAACAAACATTTTGATTTGAAAATTCAAAACGCCTAATCAAAGATATGTGATGTTTCAATAAATATATTCAAAACATTTGGATCAGTAATGAATATGACATTATAAAATTGATGATACGTTACCTTTTTGTGATAATTTAAGTCCTTAAGTACTATAAGACCTTCAAGGGTCTTAATGAGACTTATATCTCCGGCCCTTCATTCCTGAAAGTATAATGTTTATTTCCTCATATGTTTTAAATGAATAACCTCGAATTTACTAACTTCGAGAAACGATTGGATGTCAGGGAATGTTCTCTTAAATGAATATAATTCTTAACATTATGATTTCATAATGATCCTTTCAAGTGACTATCTTGAAAGATGATTTTGAGATAATAATATAATGATTTCGAAGATTATTCAAAATAATAATTATCTAAAGAAATGACTTCGAGACAACGAAATGGTTATTTCGGATGGATACCTCGAAGGATGATTTTGAGTCATTATGGTTATCCCGAAAGGTGATTTAGAATATTAGTTACTTCATGACTTCGGGATAATAAGATGGTTATTTCGCAATATCATCTCGAAATGCCTAAAATGGCTATTTCAAAAGTACAACTTCGAAATAACGTTATGTTGACTACCTCATTATATGAGTTATTATTTATGATGATGAATTGACCATCTCAAGGTGGCTAACTTGAAGCTAGTTCTTAAGAAGTAATAAATATCTCATATATATGATTTTAAAAGATAATCCTTTAATAAAGAATTCCTCAATTGTTAATCACTTCAAAGGTTTTCCTTTGAAGAATATTGCTCTAAGGTTATCCTTAGAATATAGAATGCAATTCAAAGGTTTTCCTCTGAAATCATGGTCGCTTCGAAGGTTTTCCCTCGAAAGACTGTTGATCTAAGGTTATCCTTAGAGTATAGAATGCAATTCAAAGATTTTCCTCTGAAAGCATGGTCACTTCGAAGGTTTTCCTTCTAAAGACTATTGGTTTAAGGTTACCCTTAGAATATAGAATGCAATTCAAAGGTTTTCCTCTGAAAGCATGGTAACTTCAAAGGTTTTCCCTCGAAAGACTGTTGGCCTAAGGTTATCCATAGAGTATAGAATGCAATTCAAAGATTTTCCTCTGAAAGCATGGTCACTTCGAAGGTTTTCCTTCTAAGGACTATTGGTTTAAGGTTACCCTTAGACTATAGAATGCAATTCAAAGGTTTTCCTCTGAAAGCATGGTAACTTCGAAGGTTTTCCCTCGAAAGACTGTTGGTCTAAGGTTATCCTTAGAGTATAGAATGCAATTCAAAGATTTCCCTCTGAAAGCATGGTCACTTCGAAGGTTTTCCTTCTAAGGACTATTGGTTTAAGGTTATCCTTAGAGTATAGAATGCAATTCAAAGGTTTTCCTCTGAAAGCATGATTTGAAGTCCATCTCATGTAGAGCCTTGGAACAAATGTTGATTTCAAAATGATTCTCTCAAATTAAATGAGTTTTCGAAATATATTACTCCAAAAATATTCTCCCCACAAGAGTGGGATTTACAAGAGATATTCAGAATTTCAAATATTCATTTTTTATTTATGATTTTGAATAATTAAATATATAATTACATAGTTTACCTTGTCACATGACATGTTATCATTGGTCTATTTAAAATTTCAAATTGACTCATCATCAGTACATAAAGCGCATAATCTTGATGGGTGCATACAAATGAAGATGGATTCTTTGTAAAATAAAAAAAAATGATGGATAAAAGAAAAATTAACTATAATGGGTCGAGAATGATATTTCGAGCGAAAAACTTTACTTATACCTTGACAGAATGGTGGTAAATATTACAAACAACAAAATATGAAGGGAGGTCGTATTAATTGTTTAATAAATACATGAGATGAGCTATCTTTAATCTTGTCAAACCTCAGGGATGGTTATATAATTTACCGTACAAATAAGTATTTTTTGAGGGTAGTAAATAGTGATGTCTGCCATCAACTTGTCATTTTTAAATGTTTGGTCTTTTGGGCGACCGAAATCTCATAAAACATGGAATGGAAAACACAAATATGACCGGAAAGAGATAAACGAGGAGGATCCGTTGCTATAAACGCCGAAGCTTGCGGGAGACTTTCTATGCGCGTTGGAGGGTATGTGGTTGGAGTGTTGTTGACTCCAAATAAATGAATTAATATATAAATATATAGCAGCCGTACAAAATACGATGTTTGAATGAACAAGTTCCCATATATTTTGTCTCCTCCCCCATATGGCTGTCAACGAGCCAAGTTAGGCTCAGGTTCAGGCTCGGGCTCGGCTCGTATGAGCTGAGATTGAGCATAATTAGGCTCGCGAGTCGAGTCTGGGATTGAAAAAAATCTTATTATCTTAAGGAGGTTGAGCCGAACTTGGGTAGGCTTAAGTCGATTAAAGTTTGGCTCGAGATAGAATGATATTTGGTGCGGAGAGGATCAAATTTTGGAATGATATTTGGAAATGAGAGGTATCACTTAGAGATAGATTCCCAGGTGCGGCGATGATAGCATCTAATACCAATGCTTGGGTGAAAGATTATTTGGTTTCTGAAGAAGTGGGGTGGAGATGGGATTTGAAGTTCAGAAGGAACATTTTGGATTGGGAGGAGGAGGAAGTTGTTGGATTATTGGGAGAGTTAAATTTGGTCAAAATTAGGGGTGAAGGAGATTCAAGATCTTGGTTATGGTCCGACGAAGGTTCTTTTACAGTGAGTTCAATGTACAGATATTTGACGGAAGGTGTGACATGGAAGTTGATTTGGTGCGTTAGTTTACCTTCTAAGGTGTCCTTTTTTATGTGGACAACGGTTGAGGATAAAATTCTTACTTCTGATAATTTAAAAAGTAGAGGATGGCAGTTGGTATCTAGATGTTACTTTTGTAAAAAAGAGGAGTAGTCTTCTCATATTTTCCTACATTGCGATTTTGCTCAGAGATTATGGGATGCGTTCATTCAAAGATTTAGACTGATTTGGATGATGCAGAAGGATTTAAAAGAGACTCTTACGGGTTGGGGATGGAAGAGGAAGAAGGTCGGAAGCAAGAGTATAATTCTTTGGAATGCTTGTCCCGCTGCTATTCTTTGGTCTATATAGAGCGAAAGGAATAGCAGGATTTTTGAAAGTAAGGAGGTGTCGGTTCAGTGACTGGTTGATAGGATTTTATCCCTTGTCTTTTTTTGGGCCAATACTCAAAGAATTTCAGGAGATTTTGACAGCAAGTGGGGTCTGTTCTGGGATTAGTTTGATTTACTTTCTTATGTATTTACTTTATACACAGCTTTGTAATTATGTACAGATAATTTTTATACCTCTAATTATATATGATTCACTTTTATTGATAAAAAAAAATATTAATACATAATATAAGATATATGAATATATACGTATAATCTCATATACAAACCGAGTCGAGCCTACGCAAACTCAGCTCAAACTCGTTAAAATAATGAGCTTTTTTTTCGGGCTCAAACTCGGCTCACGGGCTTGAGCCAAGCTAACTCGACTCGTTGACGGCCCTAGTTGATAGAAGCATTGAACCGGATGAAATTGAATTTGACAGATCAAAACTGATCGGGTTTTCAAAAAAATTTACTATAAGCATTAAAATAATGAAAATAAGTGACTAATAAGTTTAATTCTTCAAATAAAATTCTCTATTCAAAGGTCACCTTGAGATAAACAAAAGGATAAAGTATTTGATAAAAAAAGATCACGTTTCCAACAATCGATATCAACTTAACCTATATAACACGCAAAAGGATCTCTACAATACTATTTAAAAAATTATATGTCTTGGAATTTAAATGAAATGTTTGGGTTTGACACTCTAAATTAGGTATTAGTGTTATTCCCAAGTCCCAACACGCAATCACGTTAGGTTTGTCTCTCATTTATCTCTATTTTTTCAAACCTAATAACCTATGCTTTCAATGCTTTATTTCTTGGGAAAGCAAAAGATTTTCAACAAATCTTTCTTCATCAAACTCTCTCTCTCTCTCCCCATGAATTTAAGAATGGATAAATTAGACTTTCTCCCCCTTATGTTTGTACCACTTGCACTTAGACCCTTTGAGGTTTTTAAAACTATATTATCTCCCTTTATATGAAACCTCAAGGGGGTGGTGTAGTGACAGTGGTGGGGTGTGGGTGGTGGATTTGAGAGGAGTAATTTATCTTTTATTAGGGGTAAATATGGTGTAAAGGATCGTCCGATCCCGAGTTGGTTCGGACGGGGACGATTCTCGAATAAAAGCTGATCCCTTAAGACCCCTAAATGCTTCGACTCGGTCCAATACAAATACAATTAGGACAATCCGAACGAGTTGTATTGGTATTGGCAAGTTAGATCGTCCGATCTAGAATGATCTAACCAAAAAAAAAAATTGTTGTTTGGATCGGGACGATACCCGATCTGAAACCGACTTGGATCGGACTGGGTCGTACCTGATCCGAGTCCGAGTTTAAACACCATGGGGGTAAATCCGTTCATGACCCTTAGAGGTTTCATATAAAAGAGGTCAATGTAGCTTCAGAAACCTCAAGAGGTTTAAGTGCAAGTGGTACAAAACTCAGGAGGTGAAAGTGTAATTTACCAAATTCCTTCCACAAATCTCTCTCTCTCTCTATCTCTTTAAGAATTTAAGAAATGAGCTTTTAAGCAATTCTTTTCATTCCGGTAGATGGTGTAAGGGATCTTCTTTAGAAGTATAAAATAATAATCTGAATGAGGGCCAGCTAATAGTATTCTATAGACCAGAATGTTTGAAAGGTTTGATTTTGGAGATGAGGTTAGACCTTGACTCAGTTAACTTGATTTTCATTTGACAATGGGACGGTCTCAACATGGTAAAACAGGAGAAGAAAACTAGCCCAAGTTATGTAGTTTTGAAACTAGGGAGGTGGTGCACCAGACCTTTTTCTTGACTGCACAGGGCTTGATTTTGCTGAGTCATGGAGTCAATTTCATATGTTTTCCAAACATCATGATTCTACCTTCAAATAAAATTTGAAAAAAAAAAAAAAAGGAATCAACCAAATGATATGTATTGGTGTTTTTGTCTATTCACAATTACAATATTGTTAAATTATTGTGATCATATAGGTTAGTTCAATTAGGTTTGTCTTCAGTCTGAGCTTTGTTTTAGGCCCAAAAATAATACAATAAATAATTAAATACATAAATCTAATATATACCTACAGAATATGAATTGTTGATGGGTTTTGATCCAACAGCTCATATCATAAAATGTTTCAAGGCATTAGAATAAAGGGAAAATTACACTTTGACCTCCTGAGGTTTCTGATAATTACAGTTAGACTTCCTGAGGTTTTTGAAATTATAACGACACCCTTCATCGAAAACCTCAAGGCAGTCCGTTAACACCACCAAGTCACCCTTTGTCGCAAATTTTGAGTTCAGGTGCTTTTGGGTTTAGTTCCGAGCGGGCTGAGCTCGGACCAACTAATTAATTTGGGTTGAACCTGAACTAATTAGAACCCAACCCAACCTGCCTTATGGAGGCTATGATTTCAGTCTGGAGAACCAAAATAAAATTTCGATATAAAACTTTTCTATTCTTTCTTTATTTATATGAAATAAAGAGAAGAGATGATTTCAATAAAATAATTTGATTGTTTTAAATTATTATTTTAATCAAAATTAATTATTTCAGCAATTTTCAAACATTTTTGCCACTATCACTTTATGAAGCAAATTTGATTTCATAATTGTTTTCTTTAGACCACTCTATCAAACTCACTTTCATAATGATTTCCTATAAGCTACTTATTCATCACTTGCACAAGCAAACTGCAAACCTTCGTTTAACAACGAAATTCATGGCTATAACCTGCTAGATCTAGCTTGACAAAGGTTGAGCAGACTTTCCAGCCAGATCCTGCAACCCACAAACCATATTGGCAGGGACGGCTATGTCTATCATCTTGGGATATGAAAGGTTCAGATCTGTCAGATAAGCAGCATGCTCGTGTTAGTAGTCATACGAGAGAAGATCAAATTGCTCTTCAAAAGTATGACAGTTTGATTCAATATACAATTATTTACTTACTTCCCATAATATTTTTGAATGTTTCCTGCAGAAAGGAATTCAAAGATAAAATGATCAAAAAGAAACCAAATTAGTATGACAAATTCTAAGCTTGAAATCATTAGAGTAAATATTGAAGCAGATGAATATCCAAGAAAATTAGTAACACTTATCATGGCTTTGTTTTGTCAGAAAATATTCCAGAAGAAAAAGGGACGTTATACGATAGTTTTTTTTCCACACAAAAATTGTCAAGGAGCGGAAACATGTTTTCCAGCAAAGTCAAGATGCAGTGGCAGTTCTCCATAGTTTTTTTCCTGTAGCCCCACTCTGTCCAAACAAATAAAGTCTACGGAACGATATTCTAACAAAATTGAAACAGCCTATTTTCAACGAAAGAATCACCTCATTCTTTGTTAGACGAGGATTATAAAGCATCTCCTCTCCCACAGTACTAACCTGAAATTCAACATAGATGTGGTATAAGCAGCTATATAATTATAAATAAATACCACATAAAATTCTAGAAATGATGGGCTACACAAATTCCAGAAACAAGAGGCATTATATGTTTTCTTACAGTGAATCCTTTGTAGTCATGAGCGGGGTACACCAGTGTATCCTTGGGCAATGTGAAAATCTGCTTCCATATAAGAAAAAAAAAAAAGAAAAGAAAAAAGAGTACATGGTTGTAGCATTAGAGAATGATTGGTAGTAATGACTTTTCATTCCTTCTTTATCCAAATGAGATGTAATGCCCTTTCTGTCTCATGTACTTGCCTGTGAATGCACTGATTTGTAAAGCTGCTCTGAACTTCCTCCCTACAAATTAAATATTGATAAAACATGGAAATTTTAGCTTTTCATTCTTTGAACATGACAAATATGACAGAAAACAACACCATCATTCTCAAGGTTCTCTATGAATGAATGAAAAATCCATTGCTTAATTGCGTACGGCCACTAAAATACCCATACTTAAATCAATAAATAAAATCCAAATGGGACATTTAAATCTCAGATCCTATCTTGGGTTTACTTAGGATGTTAACTTTTTTATCCCCTAATATTTCCAAGCGCATTCTATTAGACTTATAATGATCGTCATTTCACAAAGCATTCAAATGAACTTCCTTATAATTAACACATCTAAACCAAGAAACAGCCATCACTGCTATTACTGCAATGCCATTAACGTATAGAGCCATGAATCTCAAGAAGGCTGTTTCCTGATAAAATCTAAACCCATTGTAGACCCCTACTAGGTCATAACTTCATCGGGAACTATTACACAAATTGCAACTTTGTTCTGCAAGTTTTAACTAAAAAAGTACGAACTCCTAATCACCAATTTTTAGTGTCTTTTCTTGAAAAAAATAAAAAAAGAATGAGCAATTTATTTCCTTTCATTTTGATTGATTTTGTAATATTATCCTACCTGAACATCTGTCCAAATATGTTAATCCTACCTGAAAATCTGTCCTGCCACATCCACGAATCAGCAGAGCATCGCCTGTGAAAGCCATCCTTGGTTGAGGCTGATCAGGTCCTTCTCCAGTAACATAGGTAACACAACCCAAAGTATGTCCAGGAGTAGCACATACCTACAACAATAATATTCTCAACTTTATTTAGTGTTAAAGATGGAGCACATCAATATTAACATATGAAGAAATACATACACATGCCGCATGCATGCATACAAACACATATATACAAAACAAGCAAACAAATATAGTAACAACAAGAAAAAAGAGAAATGGAGAGAAACAAGAATAAATTAACAGTTTCATGGTCTAAAATATCTCAATATATCCCTTTTCCTGAAGGGTTGATATAAATCAAAGGGGAAATGTGATTCTACAAAATATCCCTCAATATATCACTATATAACATGACATACCAATAGTGTTTCCTGTTTAACGTAAGAGATATATTGCCCAAAATAAGGGAGATTTCCCTTGATTCACCCAAGAAGCAACTCACATAGTTCTTCCAACATTTAATTTTTTTTTTTTGGCTTAAAGTTAAAAATTAATTAGGCATATGATTAAATAATATTAAATATGCATTAAACCATTCAACTCATAATTTCATACATGCATAGAAATGAAGCCTGGGATGGACCGGCCTAAAACAGGCCTAGTCCAAGCCCAACCCTAAATACTTTGGGCTTTATAAAATTGGCTGGGCAGGCCTAAAACAGGGCAGGTTTACTTGCGCAAGTGGACCAGGCCTAAAATTGCCACCTTGACTCAAGGGAGGTAAGTGTCACACCAATGGTTTGAGGAGTGACCGTGTACTATTGCGAAACTATAGGAGTGCATAAGTAGTTCTAAATTATTTCAAATTATCCAACAAAGATAAGCTTCCATATTGCCAAATGCATCTTATCCCTTGATTCAAATCATTCGAAGATCAAGATTCTCCACCATGAATAGTTGGAAGTTAGAACGATTGATCATCATACACATCAACATACTGCACCTCAAACCAAAGCATACTCTTCAAGTTCAACCTCCTCGATCCTGCAGCATAAAGGCCATGGAGGGATGGAGACATTGTTTGCTTCTTGTCTTCGTACCACCATACAAGTCGGTGGTTGTTGGCAGGCAATGGCTGGCTACAGTTGTTCCCTTCTCTGCCATGTCAAGTAACATTCTCCAACATTTGCCTTGGCTCGTGGTCCCCACTTAATTTCCATGCAAATTGCAAACTGAAAAGGCACAGCCCTGAACGTTCCTCTAAACCTTGCTATAATCGTGAACTTATTTCGATTTTCAACTGCTCAAGACATCCTGATAAATGTTTTATTTTTATTTTTATAATTAACAGATATCTCATTAGTTATCAAAGAGCAAGAGATATGTACAAGAGATCACAAAGTATGATCAGTATACAAGGGTATCATAAGCTAGTCTAAGACAATAAAACAACTAGCAAAATGAACAACATGCTAACAGAAACAATATCACTCTTGTATAACAATCTCCACAATCGGTGGATCCGAATAATATGCTTCCTTCATCATCCCCTCTCTAGCCAATTTGTCTGCCACCTCATTTGTCAATCTCAGAGTTTGTGTTTGAAGTGTAGTTCCATCCCTACTCCCAAAAACTTGGCCAGGCATACAAAATGAATAAACTGCCAAAGGCACCTCTTACCTGAATTCATTCAAGCAATGACTGATGCTGAATCACCCTCCACTTCTATAAACTAAAGCCCTGACCTCTAGCCTCCTTCAATCCAGCCACTAACGCGTGTATCTTCGTGCGCGTGGAGTCTCTCTCATCAATATGTCCAGAGAAAAATATGGGTAATATGACCATGCTGATCTCTGAACACCCCTCCTACCCTGGTTGGTTCAAGATTCTTGAGAGATGATCCATCAAAATTCAACTTGATGAAGCCCTCTCTTGGCAGTCTCCAGGTGAGCCTAGTCACAAGTCTCCACGGAGATGACAGAATAACGGAAGACCAATCCTTGATGATGTCTGCAATCGAGATGCCTCTGAACTTTGGAAGTACAACCATCCATAAGGCAAACATCACCCTGCATGCTTCAATGATACTCTACACACTTCTACACACTAGTCACCTTGTCCTAAAAACATTCTCCTATTCCTTCCCCCATGCCTGAAACGTAGCCCTGTAAATCATCTTCCCTTGTTTCCCAAATCTAGAGAATCTCCACTGACCAACAAAGCAAGTATCCTCTGAGGCATAACCCAATCCAACTCCACCCTCTGAATAAAATGGGACTATATCCCCCTTGCGACCTCACAATGTAAGAAAAGATCATCCACTGACTCACAATATTTTCTGCACATGACACATTAGGAGAAAGAGCGCACAATTCCTCCATCTTCTTTGAAGCAAGTCGACAAAAGCTTTAACCCTAGGAGGGACGTGGGGTTTCCAAAGTTTGTTAGGGGAGAATGGTGTAAGAGCAGCTCTAGGCAGCCCACGAAGTACAGAGAAGAAAGATCGGACGGAAAAAGACCCATTACTCTCAAGAGACCAAATGCAAGCATTTGGGGTGGCAGGATTAATGAAAACATTTTTAAGGGAATCAAAGAGGCTGGCTAGTTCATTCATTTCCCCAGGTCTAGAATTTCTCATAAATTCCAAGTTCCACCCCAACCCAAAATGAGATCAAGACAATATATCAGAAACCAACGAGCTTCTATTCCTAACCAAATACGAAAAACGAGAGAACTTGGATGTCAAGGACTCCTCCCACCAAACATCCTTCCAAAAACAGATACGAGGCACATTACCCACAAAAAATTGAAAATACTAAAAAGAGATTGATGCGATGGGAGCAATCACCTCCAGTAACTCGCAACTTATATTCTAGTAAGGGGTTAAGATCCCAACCATTATCGTGAATACCATATTTGCTGCGAATCACTTGGAATCATAGAGAATTTGCATCTGTATTGAACTTTCACACCCATTTACACAACAATTCCGAGTTCCATGTGCGAATGTTTCCCAATTGAGAGCCCCCTATTTACTTTTGCACATTGTAGCCCACTTCACCAAACGATCCTTCTTCCTCCACCTCCTCTTCCTTTCCTTAGAAAATCTCTCTAAAGCTTCTCGATATTATGAGCTACTTTCACAGGGATTCTAAACGAGGATAAGAAGTAAGTAGGTAAATGAGACAAAGATGCTTAAATCAAAGTAATTCTCCCTCTTAGAGACAAATAGGATTTCTTCCATGATGCTAATCTCTTCTCAACCTTTTCAAAGATTGGGGCCCAAAAGTTTGGTCCATGACTCCACGGGAACTATCTTCTCAACCTATATTTTGGTTGGGTTATTACACTTAGCCCATCTCGTAATTGGGCATGCACTGCCAATTCATTGGACCACCTCATTTGGATACCCGCTGATCCGATAAACTCTTCATTTGCCCGCTTACCCAAGTTCAAATTAAGGCTGCCACCATCCTAACCTATCGAGGTACCAGTCATGTTTTGGCCTGAATTACTGACCACATGTCTACCATCCCCTCGCCCCCAATCCCCAAATCGCACTCATGGTTATGTCAAGACCATCCCTCCCACTATGGTTAGGGTTGGGCTCAACAAAACACAAGCCACCATGTGGCCTAGTACTCGCCACATCAACATCTTCTTCCCTCGGATGCCCCCATTCTCTCTGTCCCTAATATGCAAATGCAATCTACAGCACAATTGAACCAGCTCAATTTAGATGAGGAAGGTATCATCCCTGATCTTGATGGCTATGTCGCTTGGAATTTTAAATGGGTTGTGTTCACGCACACGGAATTGTGCTGATTCAAAATTATAACCCTCATGGTATTAGGGTTGTCAACGGATTGGATTTAGATCCGAATTCGACCCATATTCGATCCGAAAATATTGAATGTGGTTGCAGTTATGTATCTGATGGTTCGAATTGGAACCCGGTGCATCTTCAGAATATCAAAATTGATTGATCGGTTAAAGCCTGGTTTTTAGCCACTAGAGCGGCTCAGGCAAAACAAAGTAACCGACCAATAGCGAACCAGGAATCAAATCTTTTTTGGAGGTTGAGCGGTTCTTCCATGATTCTCCGCCATCACAGATTTGAATATGGATCTTACTAAATTCGAATATGGATTCTACCAAAATCCGATTTGTTCTTTCAAAAAACTTATTTTAAGCTTTTATTAATAAATAATCATTTCAAAAAAAGATTATTTATTCTTTTTTACAATTACATTTAAAAAGCCTTAAGGAGTCCTTATATAGAGGACAAGGCCTTGCCTTGGTTTTATTGGATTTTGGTTTATAGACCATCTGGTCTGAACGGTTAAAATGCAAAAGTTTAATATTTAAACTACTTTAAATGTTTTACTTCAGATTCAAATGTTCCAAATTCAAATACGGATTTACATTATGAAGATCCGATCAGATTTTGGTCAAATATAGATTCTTGGTTCAAATTTCGGTTTGAATAGGGACCTAGTCATATTCGAACCGCACTCAACCCGTTGACAGCCCTACCCGGTATCATCCCTATTTGGACAAGACCACCACACATCACCTATTTCTCTGAAAACCGTATCAGTTCAATAATTTGAAGGCAAACCCCTAATGGCTAACCAAATACCATCAAACATCTTCTCAATCAGAGCTTTAACGGTCATCTACGACCACCGCGGCACAACCACGCCTTTTTTGATTGTAAAGGAAAGGAGCTCATGCTTTTGAGATGGTTAGAGATCTCTTCAGATAGGGCATAGAAAATGGCCTTATCCAACGAGAGTTTGGATAAACGTGGAAGGTCTCTAAAACCACAGAACTTGACAGTGTCCTCTTCAACTTCTATCCATTTCACATCCTGGTCCTTAGCCCATAAGACTAAAGCCCTCACCCATTGCTCACCAAACTGTTTCCATCCAAATCAAATTCAAGGCACGAAAACATGTGTTGGAGGACCACTCCCACTATATTATTTCCAAGGTTAAAGCCTCCTCCTCCCACCCTACTACCAGACGCAGCAGTGCCAGAATTTGCTAGACTAGAACCAACACCAGCCACCCTGTTATCATTTGCGGCACCACCAACAGAGCCCAAGGTAAGACTTGCCTCAGGTTGAACCTGACCCCATAAACAAACGTTTTTTGCAAAAATAACCCAACCCCAACAATCCCTTCCTTTCGGAATACACACCTAAAAGAATCTAAAAGCCACATGCATTGGTTTAATAATGTCAATAACATCAAAGGAGAAGCTTTTCACAAAAAAAATTCAAATAATTCCTTGTTTTAGAAGTGCAAATTTTCCCACGAAACCAAAATTAAAACCCTGTAGAGGATGGATTAACTGTAATAAGACCCAAGAACTGATGCATACTGATTAGCCATCTCACCATATACAGATGGTTTATCAAATCTAGACCTTCCTATCAACACATATATGGGAAAAACGTCTTATAACCTGATATGAACACTGCAAAAATGTACAAGATTATATTTTTCTCGTAATGTGCTATACAAATCAGTTATCAAGAAATTACTTAAGAGCATTGTTCATATTCTAGCATGTAATATATTCAAAATCTTACAATAAGTGATCATATCATATTAAACAAGTTCTTTTTTCGTTAAGGACTTACATAAATGATAGTAAGATGCTGCTAGGGTGCAAGACTTTCTATGGAATTACACTATAAAACAGGTTGTCTAAATGAACAGAATCATAGCTAATTTTGATGTTCATATCACCAAATGTATCATATAAAAGTTTAATATGTAAAACGTATCTACAGGACTACCTCTAGGAAAAGATTGCCAAAATAGATTTTATCACCCGATTCAACAAGAAGATCAGCTTTTGCATTGCTTGCTTTTGAGATGATAGATTTCACATCAGGAACCCTACCCTGCAAGAAACAATTGCAACACATATACAGCAAGAGTCGGAAAAAATGCTTGAGCATATACCATTTAATTGTAAAATATCACAATTTCAGCTAACAATATGTATTTTGCTAAAGATTTTAGCAACAATAGACAGTTCATAACTTTTACAGGAAACACTAATAGGGGAATAAGAAAATAAAAAAAGAAGTCAATAACCTTTATCAGGCCAGTCCCAGTGATATGATCAGCATGGACATGGGTGTTGATAGCATAAATGAGCTTCAACCCTAGCTCTTTAATAAGTGAAAGGTCTCTCTCCATTGTTTTATCTACTGGATCAACCAACTGCAAGAAAAGATTAATTCAGGGAGCATGCTCTCCAACTTTCACATCAATGAAGAAATGACCTAGAGCTAATAAGAAACAAGTAAATATTTCAATCAACATTGTTGTCAATAATGAGTCACAGCCTACAAAAACATATAAACTAAAATTAGGGGATAAGACCCCACATACATGTACGTGATTATATAGGTTGGAGCTATGTTACGTGGCCTCTTTAAAATTAGTATGTGTCAGAAACATGTCAAATTCTGACACCTCTGGCACAATACTCCTAAAATTTTTTTTTCTTTTCTCGTTTTTCTTTTTTTTTTTTACAATATTAATCAGCATCTCCACTCATCATATATATATATATATATATATATATATATATAGAGAGAGAGAGAGAGAGAGAGAGAGAGAAGAGAGATACAACAACCATAATAGAACATCACTTTTGCTTTTCCCAAAGAAAAAGATTGTAGGTGGCAATATGACATTGAGGATCATTTTTGCACTTGTCTATAGGTGCAATCGTATGTAATAATATATAGTCTGTAATAGGTACCTATCATAGTTACCTCCAAGCTTATATGCTATGCTAACTACGATCTTAATTCTTGTCAATTAGAAATTATTAATTCTTGTCAGTATTGAAGTATGATGTTCCTGTTACTTGCCTCTTACTGATTATGTTTTTCCAGTAGCTGGCATCACTCAAATGTAAACTCTATTTTTTCCATGACTCCAAAAAAATATTGATGAACAAGAAAATTCAGTAAAAGTTCTACTTCACCAATCTCTCTAATTTTTCTGTTAGCAGTCACTGACTTCAATGTTTGGGAAATTTTGTTCCAGCTTATCCAATAGTAGCTTTACTTGGATACTGACCATAGTATTTTCTACGAAAAGTTGAGCTAATTTGCTTAAGCATGTTGCAAATGGAACTGGAGGAGACCGAGGTTGTCAAATTGTGAATCGAATCGAAAATCATTAGGGGTCATTTAAAATCGAATCGTAATTTTGAATTTGTGAATTGTAAGATTCATAATAATTTTACTAGAAATAGGGTTTGGGATTTCTCTTCGGAAAAGGGCTTTTTATTGTTTAAAATTCATAAAGAAATAGCATAAACAATATTTCTGTAAGGTTTTGGAGTTTTAATTGAATCTTTTATTCATCTCAAGAGGTATAAATAGATATTAGAAGGATCTATAAAGGTATGGACAAGAATGTTGTCAAAACATAGGCCTAAACATAAGCCTAAATATATGTAACATAACATATGCAAATATGGAAAGTATGAATCTAAGGAGGCTGTCTAACAATTTCTTTATGTATATTTAATTGTTCTAGAGTACTATATTCTATATAAGCAAGGATCAAACCAGTCAAATGGAAACCTTTCAATAAAAATGAAGCTGGCATTGTTTTTTTATTGTTGCAGAATCGAATTGTTCGTGCTACTTTTTTTTTTTTTCAATCGATAACAAAGGAGATGTATATACAAAAGAGAAAGAACATGAATGAAGGTAAACAGTTCCCCAAATATAGAGAACTGACTACAGAAACAGAAAAAGAATAAAAAATAAGCAAATCTAAAAGACCCAAGGAGACCATTCAGAGGCTACATCACTATAATGGTATCCCAACATCTAATAGGATCTGAAGAAGAAATGATTTGAAACTCGGGAAGAGCTCCACACCAAGCAGCCGTGGTACCCAAAATAGTATCGATAAGTCGCTTCGAACTCCTCCAAGAATCCTCAAAAATTTGTTTGTTTCGCTCTCTCCAAATTTCCCATAGAATGCAGAAAAACAGAACCCTGTAGATAATCTGACCCTTCTTCCCCAGAGAGGAGAATCCCCACTGATAGAACAAGTCTCTAATATGTCTCGGGGGGGGGCCCACGCCACACCAATACTCACGAAAAATCCCCACACCTTCATTGCATACTCACAAGAAAGAAAAAGATGGTCAACGGATTCTTCAATATTTTTTTTTTTTGATCGATAATGAAAATTTTTATTGCGAGAGAAAGAGGAGAATGTACATCAAAAAAAGAAGAGAAGAAGAAAAAGAGAAAAACGGAAAAATTCCCAGACAAGGGAAGCCCAAAAGAAATACAAATGCAAAAACCCAAAAAACCACAATCCAAATACAGAACCAATTACCACAATACGCCAAGCTCCCAACATCTAATAATATCCACCCTAGTCAAATCAGAGAACTTGCGAAGGATAGCAGCCCAAGAAGATGCTAGGCTCACAATAGAATCAATAACCGCCCCCAAACTTTTACTTTTGTCCTCAAAATTTCTGATATTTCTCTCACCCCAGATACCCCAAAGCACAGCAAAGAACACAATCTTGGCCAAAATCTGACCACGTTTCCCGAAGGAGGGGGAACCACCATTGATCAAGCATGTCCCTAACAGAGCATGGACTCACCCAATCCACACCAATTGCACTCAAGAGGTAGCTCCAAATCTGTCTGGCCCAACTACAACCCACAAAGAGATGATCTACGGACTCCCCACACCTCAAACACAAGTGGCAAACCTATGGAGACAATGCCATGAAAGGCCTCTTCCTCTAAATCATGTCAGCAGTGTTGATGCGATAAAGGAATGTAGAGGTAGAGGAGAACACGACAAAGGGGTGGCACACAGCAAAGAACAAATGACTTAATACTAAAATTACCACACGACTTCAAGGTCCAAACCCTAGAATCAGACAGACTCTCATCGATTATCACATTCTTAAGGAGGTCAAAAAAGAGAAGCCAGTTCCTCACTATCAACCAATCTAGGGTCACGAACCAGCAGAAGATTCCAAGATAGACCAGAGACCGACCAACTGATGACATCAGATACAACCGATTCTTTGTTTACTGATAGACAGAAAATCCTTGGGAATCTAGAGGCTAAAGATGACTCCCCTCACCAAATATCCAACCAGAATCGAATAGAGGAACTAGACCCAACGGAGAACCTCACATATTTCCAAAAGATATGAAATAGACTAGAAATGACCTTCCAGGGACTAGCCGCTCGTATATTTTCCTCATGATTTAAGCCCCAGCCGTTAGCATGAATTCCATACGTGCAATAATGGATCTCCACATAGCCTCTCTCTCCACACTGAATCTCTAGAGCCACTTGCCCAAAAGGGCCTTGTTCCTGTTTT
>JAUPMG010000019.1:9409219-9433002 GCA_031762675.1 Pachysandra terminalis
GGTTAGTCACTGGGCCTCACGGGCACGAGCTCTCGTTGTTCCCCTTCACAAGCTTACAAGTCTTGTGGAATGAGAGGGTATATATACCACTCTTCTAAACTTTCAAGTTTCCAATGTGAGACTTAGGAGACACATACAAAGCCCAAAAATCAAAGTTCAAAACTTGTTGACAACAAATAATTGGATTTTTATTCAAATAACCCAACAAGTTATTAAAAAATAAATTTTATTTAAATAAAAATTTATAATATTTATTAATAATAATATATTTTTTATTAATTTTATAAGTGGATCCACAAGAGACAAGTGTCCCCCTTTGTACACTTGAAAGCGTGGTTCAACGGAGGAAAAAGTGGTCCAAGGGGACACATGTCGATGTTTTACCCTGTTAGCAGGGTGCTAACAGAGGTTTTTAGCAGAGAATCCGACTCCGCATTTTAGAAAGCTATCTATAAAGGTCATTTTAGAACAAAACATCCAATTTTGGAAAATCTGGTCCTTTTCAGATCCTCAACAAAGAGTCAAAGATATAATAGAACGAATTGTCTTAACTCAACCAGACTGTATTAACCGTTATGTATTCTTTTTGGAGAATTCTACTATGCCGACCTCGGCATGGTACCAACCATGGTACCAACCAGTTGTTAACGGTTGAAATTATATATATAAAAGAATTTGACGATTAAGATAAAAAATTTTACTGTGCAGATGAGAAGATGTCGGCACTATAGACTAACTCACTGTTTTTACTATTTACCTAAAAAAAAAAGAGTATTCTTTTTATTAGGAAAAGTACGTCCCAGTCCTTTGCAATTGTGGGTCAGGTTTAGCTTCAACCAATCAAAACATCGACACGTCTGCATCTTCCTGCATTCTGTTACAGCATGGCGAAAACTCCCACGTAGAAATGAAAATATTTACTTTGCAATTTTTTCTCAAGACGTGTTATCCAGGTTACGTAGACGTGGTCGCGCAGCCGTTAGTCAAATTATGCGGTCTTCAATGTAAGACTCTCTCTCTCTCTCTCTCTCTCAATTCGTTCGTTGCCGGAGTCGGAGCCGACGTTGCCTGAAATCGCCGCTCTTCGCCGGGAAAGGTCAGAGCATAAAACTTAATTACGAATGTGGATCTCCTTGACTTCCGGTTTCTTGGTTTTCCGTTTCAACTGCATTAAATTAATTGATTATTTGTACTAAATAATAGATAGTGGATGCGTGGGAGTTTGTTTTATCCTTTCGAGGATTTTCTGTTCGCTTTTTCGAATTCAAGGAGTAAGAACATGAATTTCGAGGGTTCAAGTTCAAGATCGTTTTCATCACCGGTTTGAGAATGTGGTAGTGTTTCTGATCTTTCGTGGAAGGTTCTGGTCCAGTGATGGTTGGCGTTTGATTTCACTTCCGTGATTGCGTTTCGATTACAGATGGATTGTAGACAAGATGATTGATGTATTTCTATGTGTTGGTTGAGTTCTTGTTTAAAAGGACTGGAGCATCTGGTTAATGGATTCAGAAACTTATTTATATTGGCGATCAGTGATAAGATCTTGGATTAGTTGATGTGTTGAATCTTTTCTTCAATGATCTCTACGAGTTAAAATCTTGAAAATGATTGACTTAGGGTTTTGTCCAATGTCATAACTTCAGGGAAAAACTTACTGTGAATATTTGTTTTCGAAGAATAGACTGGGAATTGGGAAATGAAATCTTGAAATTAATTATACTGAGTCGCTTCTTGGTTTGGGAATTAGGGGAAAAGAGAAAGAAAGAAAGGATGGATATAACAGAGATTTCGATCATACATCATGTTGGCATCGTGCTGGTTTTGCTTTGGATATTATCTTCTTTCAGTTGCTGCCATCCTGTCGTTTACTTCATATCTCTAATCTATCTCTACCAGGTATGACAGACCTATGATTATTATTATTATTATTGCGTGTGTGTGTGTGTGCGTGGTTCTTATTTTTGGAAATAAAAGAAAAAGAAGTAGGTGTCCCTGAATACAAATAGTATTGAATTGAGGATAACACCTTTTGGGAGAGCTTACAGAAGAAAAAAAACAGCTTTTGGGAGAGATTACTGCTTTATGATGAAATGACTATGTTCTGGGAGTTGGGATCAGGTTCAGTGTACACCACTGGATTTCTCCATGGGTTTTTATGCCATGATTGACTAAACCTATCAAACGCCATGGCGATATGTGTGGCTAGGAGTATGAGGCAGAGGATAAGCCCTGCAACTGGTCTATAGCTTTCTATTCTTAGAACGACTGTCTAGTTATGCAGAGCCCTGATCTCTGTGATATTGTAGGGATTTGGTTGCAGTCCCATCCACCGTTAAGAATCTTGGGCATGTCTGATATTTCTAGCGTCTAATGAGCACAGCAGTGGAGAAACCCACTGGTGTACACTGGACATGATCTAAATTCATGGTTAGGTTAGGTTAGGACCGTCTTCCAAGTTTGGTGCTGGTTGTGTTCAGGTTCTTGATCATTACTGCTGATTTGATTGTCACGTTCTTGTATGTTAGATGCAATTTGTCATTCAATCTTGAATTTTCTGTTTATCTTTGTGAAGATTCATGAGCTATATATTATGAGGATGCGAAGGAAATTACAATCCGAGGAAAGAAAACAAGCAAATCAAAGAAGGGTATTGTCCTGCTCTCTTGTGCTCATCTGTTCTTAATTGTTTTGTGGTAATCGGTAAATCTTTTGTTGCATATTCCCGTGTTACCATGAACGAGTATTAATATTTAGATTTTAGGATTAATTCATGAAGTGAGGAACTTAATGGTATATTGGATATATTGCCTCACGATCTTATAATTTTCATTTCTCCTTTGATTTCAGGTACTTTCTGATTCAGAAACAGTAAGGTGGCTGAATCATGCAGTTGAAAAGATCTGGCCTATATGCATGGAACAGATTGCATCGCAGAAAATTCTTCTTCCTATCATACCTTGGTTCTTGGAGAAGTATAAACCATGGACTGCTGTATGACTTCACCTTCTCAATAGTTTATACCTATCTAATATCATCATATTATGTTCCTTTCACATAAGTAACCAATTGCAGTAATGTCACAGACAGGTTTCAGTTTGGAATGTTTCTTAGCATACATTAATCAATGAAAATCAAAGCTGTGTCATAAACACCATAGATTTCTTTTATGTGTTTTAACATTGAGTGCCTCATGAATGTTTGAGTTTTGGCTTAAATGTACAGCCACTTGCTGATTCAGGTGTCTTGTGCATGCATTTTAGCAGTCTTATTTGTGTATACATTTATTTATTAATCTATTCATGCTGATGTTTGTGCAGAAAGTTACTTAGGTAATAAGATCTTTGCTTCTACCAAAAAAAAAAAAAAAAAAGATCTTTGCTATAAAAAATCAATAAGAATAAGAGATAAGGAAAAGAAAAGAAAGGAAGAGAATTGGTGGAAAAGAGAGACTGTTGACTAGTTCTGGTCGACCTTCTTAGACTTTATTTATAATAAACTTGATATTAGAAAAAGAACCCTCCTTATAAATACCTATATCTTCAACATTCTCCTTAAGGTGGAGCAATATATCATATATGCTCAGTTACGAAATGAAAGGGGGCGCCCCCGCCACTCCCCCAAAAAAAAAAAAATTTTGAGAAAGCCACTGTAAGTAAACAGAAAGTCTTACCCCCAAATGCAGATACCCTTTTCCTTTTCCCTTTTTTTTGGACTCTAAAATACCTATCTTGTTTCTATTTAGTACTTGATAAACCCCCTAAGATTCCTTCTCTAAAGAGAAAGAAAGAAAAGAACGGAAGTTCTTTACTTACCAATATTTGTCCCTTATTGGTTGACATTCTGTGTTTAATTAAAGAGGAACTTAGCCACTTGGAACTCTTATGTTACTTTCCTTGCAACTCAATAGTGCTAGACCAATGCCGATTAATATTTAGTTCTTCCTACATACAACAAAGTGTGTAATAATTCACTTATAGATTTCTCCCTTTGCTAACACATAAAAGCATTCTCAAACTAATGGTACACCTTCGAAATATTTTTTCCGTTGAATTTATTTTACGAACAGCTTGCCAAACTTCTTTAGCAGTTTCAAGAAACATCACATTGGTACTCCTACTTTTCCACAACCAAGTCATAGCTAAATAGTTATCTTGGAGCCACTCATCATACTTAAGACTAGCTTTGACTGATGGACCTTAACAGATTTGTCCAGAAGACAATTTGCTCCATTCAATTTTATGCTGGTTATTTGGAGACCAGCAGGACCAGCTAAGTTACTAATTGGGGTTTTAGGTTCGGTAACACCAGCCAATACACCGGTAAGAGTCTTTTGGAGTGGGCATACCCGGGGAGGATAACCTAGAGATTTTAGATGATTAGGTTTGGGGACATAGTGGCTCCTTGGCCTCAATCTTACCTGATTTTTACCCTATTTTGTCTTACTTTGCTATTATGATCATGTATATTTGTTTTTCTAGCTTTTTCTAGTTTTGATCACACTTCATGATCTATTGTACATCCTTGTAACCTATTTTGATGATTAATGAAATGCTGTTAATTATCAAAAAAAGGAAAAAAAAAAAAAAAAAAGAAGGAAAAAGAAAAGCTACTAAAATGTCTAAAAAAAAAAACAGCCATCTTGATATTGAACACCACTTGAGGGCTTACCTCAATGCATATACCAACACTTATAATAGAGAACAACATATTTGGAACATTATCAGATCATGAACACAGCAATCACAGATCTATACACTTTAGGATAACAGCTACAGAACTGAAGCTACATTAATTGAAGGTCATGACACATATGACAGAAAATGCAGAACTCCAGGCTTGCAATACCATGCAAGTCACATGGGTAGCTAATACCCTGCAAGTTACACGTGCAGCTTCTCACTCATAGAACATTGCAATCAACCGTTTAGGTTGATGCACAGCCATAGAACCTCTAGGGTTTTGTTTGAGAGAAGAATCAAAAAGAGGAAAGAAAAAATTTGGGGAATGAAAACAGGTCAGATCACAGTCCAGAAGGTTCAGTACTTTGATACCAAGAGAAGAAGTTAGGAAGAGAATTGGAGGGACTAGTTCTGGTTAAGCTCCTTAGTCTTTATTTATAAAAAATTTCAGAGTACATAAACACATCTCCTTAGAATACTTATATCGACAACAATTTTAATTTATTGTCATTAATATTCTGATCCCTTTTACTTTTTATGGTATATGCAGAAGAAAGCAGAGGTTCAGCACATGTACTTGGGAAGAAATCCACCTATGTTTACAGAAATAAGGGTTCTTAGTCAATCTACTAATGATGACCACCTGGTATGTAGAGCTTCCCTAATGATCAATTAGACATATCTTTGCAACTAGAACTTTGTGGCCTACAAGTTGTACACTTTTAGCTGGGGGCACAGTTTATCATTTAACTTGGTACAGGTTCTGGAGTTGGGAATGAACTTTCTCTCCGCTGATGATATGAGTGCAATTCTTGCTGTGAAGCTAAGGAAAAGACTAGGATTTGGCATGTGGGCAAAGTTGCATATCACAGGCATGCATGTCGAAGGGAAGGTATAGTTTCTTCTTCCTTTTTTTTTTCTTTTAATTATCTTGGGTTAGACAGTGAGTGATTATTATGTTATTTTAATCATTTTATTTCATGTATAATGAAACTTTAATAAATAAGGGAGAAAACAAGATGCACAAGAGTCAAAAAGGTAGCAGCCAACCTAATAACAAATGGTAAGATACAACATAAATGGAATTATTAGATAACATCCACCCAACCTACAAGCTGATACAAACAGCAATTGAGGAAGAAGCACTCTTGAGCAAGACCAAAAGATACCCCTTACAATCTTGCAACCCATCCTCTGGTTTGCCTGAAAATATGCTTCTTGTAACCTTCTCTCTTGGCAATAATATTCACTAAGCTTATCCTCACATTACTGATTGAAAAAGTAATTAATATTCACTAAGCTTCTAGCTAATCTAAGCACAACTGCGCAAGAGCTAAATGGATGTTCAAAGTGGCTCTATAAATCTGGCTAAACAAACTAAATGAGCTATCCTCCACAAAAACTTTTGTGTGTCCTCAAGTCAATCTGTGATTATAGATGTCTCTTTCCACTATGAGTCCGTGGACAAGTGAGGTCTTGGACTCCTTTAGACTTTAGCCCAAACATAAGGGAATTTATCTGTGTTCTGAACGCCTGAGTGCCCTGAAAAAGGATGAACAATTTTTGTGTGTGGCTTCTAAAGACTTTCCTTAACCTTGGAGGCCGTGGGTTGTCAAGTGAACATCCATCAATATTCATCTTGTAATAACCAATCTTGGGGATTCCACCCACCCATGATCCTCTATTTGTGGCAAAGGCTCAGCCATGCACCTCCGCTCCCTAGTGAACTCTGCCTGGGTGATAGCCCAATGACCCATTATAATCATCACTCTCTGTCACTGACTTTGTGGATCAGGTCTTAGTATTGCATATATATTGTAAAGATTAGAAGGGAAACATTAATGATCCATCCTTCTGATGTCTGTAGCAAACAAGAAAAGGTGACAGAGGTATAATTCTCCGTTTTGGGCAGTCCTCATATTTTCTGCAAAAAATTGAAAGCTTTGAAGGATGTCATCAAGTATTGGAATAAGGAAAGGTTTGGTAGAGTTGATCTAAAGCTGGAGGAGATTCGTTCTGTTATTAAAGTTCTTGATGAGAAGGAAGATAAGGGGAATATGGAACAATCGGAGTGGTTGGAGAGGGAAAAATTGGAGTGTAAAAAGGTGGCTAAACTTAATGAAATTAGCTGGAGACAAAAATCAAGGGCTCTTTGGCTTAAGGAAGGTGATAATAATACGAAGTTTTTTCATAAAGTGGCGGTGTCGAGGAATTTGGTGAACTCTATTGATCGGCTTGTGGTAGAAGAGGGGGTTGTGGAGGGTAAGGAGAATATTAAAAAGGAGGTGGTCAAAATTAATGAAAATTTGTTCCTACAAAATGTGGCCTATAGGCCTAGATTGGATGGTGTACATTTTGATTTGATCTCGGATGTTGACATGGTTTCGCTCGGAAGGGAGGTTTTGGAGGAGATAAAAGGGGTGGTGGATGGATTAAATGGTGATAAGGCCCCGGGGCCAGATGGATTTTCCATTGCTTTTTACAAGAAGGGGTGGGAGATTATTAAGGAAGATCTGGTGGCAGCGGTGAGAGATTTCTTTGTGGAGAATAGATTGGAGAGAAGTGCAAATGCCACTTTCATCTCCCTTACTCCTAAGGTGCATGGTGCTTCTCGTTTGAAAGAACTTAGGCCTATTAGTTTGGTGAGTAGCTTTTACAAGATAGTGGCTAAGATTCTGGCTGATCGCTTGAAGAAGGTGATTTGGAAGGTTGTCGATGCAGAGTGCTTTTGTGGGGGAAAGGCAGATCTTGGATGGCGTTCCTATTGCTAATGAATGCATTGATTCTCGATTGTCAGAGGGTAGAAATGGGTTGGTTTACAAATTGGATATGGAGAAGGAGTATGATCACGTGGATTGGGAGTTTTTGTTATACATTTTAGGACTCATGGGTTTTAGTAGGAGATGGAAGAATTCGATGAGACTGTATTTCTCTGCATTGTTCTCTGTATTGGTGAATGGGGAGGCCATGGTTTTTTTTGAATTTCCTTTGGTAAGAAGAAAAGAAGGAGGGTCCATAAGAAAGGCAAAGGGAGTCCTCTCTCCCCTTTTCTCTTTATTCTGGTTACTGAAGCACTGAGTAGGCTTTTGAACAAGGCATTTGTTAGGGAACTTTTGGAGGGATTTAGGCCTGGTCCCTTTTTTTTTTGATAATTAACATCACTTTATTAATCACTGAGTAGGCTTTTGAACAAGGCATTTGTTAGGGAACTTTTGGAGGGATTTAGGCCTGGTCCCTTTTTTTTTTTTTGATAATTAACATCACTTTATTAATCATCATGAAATAATACAATGCATAGGAATGGAAGTGTAAAATGTAAAACGTAAGAAACTATACAAAACAAGAACCGAATCTATACATAGAGCATCTCGATTATACTAACTCACGTAAGAAACTATACAAAACAAGAACCGAATCTATTCATAGAGCATCTCGATTATACTAACTCCACTCCAGTCACTAAATGATCCTTATCCATCACTTCCTTGGCCAAAACGTCAGCAGCACCATTTGCAGACCGCAGGATATGATGAAAAGAGCATCTAAAGCCACAACAAAGATGCTTAGCACGACGAATGAAATGAACAAATCGCCAAGGTGGAAGACTAATCTTGTTCATCTAGGAAATAACCGAGAACGAATCCCCCTCAACAACTAAATCAGAAGAGCTCAATCTCCTAGACTTCTCCAATCCCACCACTAGAGCACACACCTCTGCTCTGTTCGAATCCCCTTCTCCAATAGGGATTGAAAAGTCATGAATCACCTTTCCTTCCGATTCTCTAAAAATTCCACCAATCCCAGAGTTTCCAGGATTTCTAATAGAGGAACCGTCAAAATTTAATTTAATAAAACCTTCCCTCGGAACCGACCAACGCTGACTCTTCACCACCCGATGCAGAGATGAATGTAACAAAACATCCCAATCTCTAACAATATTCTCCACCGAATAACCCCTAAACTCTGGCAATACCGAAGCCCAAGACGCCACAGTGCTCACCACCATATCGAAAATCAATGATAAACTCCTCTCCACGTCCTAAAAAATCTGCCTATTACATTCTCCCCAAATGATCCAAAGGGTAGCAAAAACCTCCATATCCATCAAAATCTTCCCTCTTCCACCCATACCGTGATATCTCCACTGGAGACCTTTTCCAGCATCATCCACGTCACTCCTAATCTTTGTGTGAAGTAATTCCAAACTTTCGTGGCCATACTGCAATGAAGAAAGAGATGATCGACTGATTCCCCCTGTCTCCTGCACATGAAACAAATATGTGGAGATATAGCAAGACTTCCCCTTCTCTTTTTTTGCAATAGATCACAAGTGTTAATTCTATATAAGATGGCATACCAGACAAACAATCTGACTCTAGAAGGAACCCATGGTTTCCACAATTTAGAAAATATACGAGGAACAGGAAGGGCGAGACTCTGATTCTGCTCTTTGCACAAAGCAATGAAAAAATATTTAGTAGAGAAAACACCTTTAGACTCAAGAGACCAAATTCTCACATCAAGAAACTCTGGATTAATAAAGAATTCCTTTATACCCTCTAAAAGAAGACCAAGCTCCCCAAGTTCAAGTAAGTTAAGATCCCTTCTTGTCCTATGGTGTCCCACTTACAATTTGCCGATGACACCTTAATTTTTTGTGATGCTTCACTTGATCATCTTAGATCTCTCAGAGGTATTCTGGTATTTTATCTAAGAGCACGTTGTATGGGGTTGGGGAAGTGGAAGAATTGGATGAGCTTTGCTTTTTTATTGGGATGTGGTGAGGGGTCTTTTCCTACGACGTATTTGGGGATTCCTCTTGGGTTTAGATTCAAATCTAGGGTGGTGTGGGAGCCAATCCTTGAAAGAATGGAGAGGAAACTTGCTTCTTGGAAGGGGTGATACCTGTCCAAAGGGGGTAAGTTGACCTTGCTCAAATCGGTCTTTGTCAACCTGCTCACATCTTTGATGTCAGTTCTTTTGGTTTCTACGTTTGTTGCAGAGAGAATGGAGAAATTGGAAAGGGATTTCCTACGGTGTTATAGGGAGGGGAATGTAAAATATCACTGGGCGGCCTGGGATCTTGTCTGTCGGCCTAAAAGGGAAGGGGTTGGGAGATTAGAAGGGTGAAGGAGTTTAATCTTTCTTTTTTAGGAAAATGGCTGTGGCGTTGAAGGTGATGTGTAAACGAGGAGACTATTTTTTGGGATGCGAGACTTCGTAGACTTCTCTTTGATAAAGAAGTGTAATCTTTGGACGAGTTGTTGATGGCTCTTCATACTGTTCGAATTAGGGGTGGGAGTGATTCGTTGCTGGAGGTTTGTGAAGAAGGGGGGTTTCTCGGTTAGCTCTTTCTTCTTGTCATTGGTCTCTCATATTGGCCCTTTTGGTCAGGAGGATGTGGTGTGGAGGTGGAGAGTTCTTTCTAAGGTGGCTTTCTTCCTATGTTTGAGATTGCATGAAAAATCCTTACCTTAGATCATTTGAAGAGTTGGGGTTGGGCCTTGCCAAATCGTTGCTGCATGTGTAGGAAAGCAGTGGAGAAAATTGATCATTTGTTGGTGCATTGTGTAGTGGCAGTCAGATGTTGGTCTTTCTTCAGCGCCAAATTTAATTTGGCTTGGTCACCTCCCGTTAGCTTCCGGATGCTTTTGCTGAGTTGGGGAGTGAAGAAAGCCGTTTTGGAATCTTGGTCCTGAAGCAGTAGCTTGGTCTATCTGGTTAGAACGCAACCAGAGAACTTTTGAAGATAGAGAGTTAGATTGGGAGGCGCTTCTGAAACGCATTCTATCTCTGCTGTACTTTTGGGATTCAAATTGTGTAGATTTGAGTGATCTTCTTCTTTCTAAATTCACTTGGGGCGTCAATTCTTTTTGGTGTGGTTAACTGGAATCCTAGGGGTGAGGGTTGTGTATACACTTCGTGTACAGCTGTTAATTGATATCTTACTTGTAATTTTGTTCAATATTATATAATACTATACTTTACCGAGCAAAAAAAATATTTGATGATGCTAGTACAGGTCATCTTGTCTCTTTTATGATGGACTAATTCCTTACAATTACTACAAGTCATGCCATGACAATTCAAGAGTGTAAGTTCATTTTAACATGACTGCGTAAAAGAATTGTTTTATGCTGTTCCTATCGACCTAAGGATGTGAAGCTGTGTCGGCAAAGTTCCATGTAACATGAGCTCAACGGATGTGTTTAACATTATCAGATAGGTTATGCTATCAGGAGGTTGATGCAAGATACTATTATGGGTCCCACTTTTATAATATCTTTTTGTAAGAAGATACATCTATATTACCAGCCCCCCAAAACGCTTAGCAATGACAACAAATGTGCTGTGCAACAAGTGAGGAGTCAATGGTGATAGTTTGGGGTCATTAATATCATAAGTTTTGAAGTCAACTTTTCATACCCTTGGAGTTTGACACAAGAGCTTTTTCCCAGCTCAAGAGTGATAACATCTAAATTTAGGAGTCGCTGTTTAGTTTTTTTAAATTTATATAGGAGTACAGATGGCGTGGGTTGGTTTTCTTTAAAAGGTCTCAAATAGATTTGGGAATTTTTTTTTTTTTTTGTTTCTTGTGAAATTTCATGTTGGAACTAGGACTAATGTATTATTGCATTTGGTTATGTAGTAGGAAAGTTAGACTAGAAAGAGTTTTATACGCGTGGTAGTCCAACTCTGAAGTGCACTTTACTGAGGCTTTTTTTGGGAATTAAAGTTAATTCTTTGAATTAGGAGAATTGTCACTGGCAATTTTGTGGACCGAGGTGTTGGTGGACCGCTACCTACTTCCGAGCTTTAATTTGGTTTGTCTTGAGTTTAATGCTACTACATTCACTGTTCTTTGTTTTTGAATATTTCTCTGAGCTTTGTATCCAGGTTATTGATTGAAACTACTCTCTGCAGTTTTAGTGCTATTATGAATTTTTGAGAAGAATAGTTACTTTACAAAATCTCGGAGTGACTTATTTCTTCTACTCAAGCTGTCTTGCATCATGGTGGCTTGTGGGAAGGCTAATTGCCATGGTGTTCTTCAAACAGAAAAGAGGAGCTTTCTTTGCACATTTGGATAATGTGCAAAATGGAAAAGTAAATTGGTTAATAATAACCTTTCTGTACATCGTAAGGTGACCAGACATTATCGTGAAACATTTCACGGTAGAGTTGGTCATGGTTCTTGATTGTCATATTCTTGATTTGTTATTACAGCTGCATGCCATAGGAAATGTTTCTGATTGTTGAAATTTTTTTACATGCATGCTATTATTTGGTGCATTTGGATGAGGACGGGGAAGAAAGACAGTTACTTTCTCTGTCATTATTGATATGGTCTAAATGTTGATCTCTCATAAAGATTATGCTTCCAAGAATGTTAGGGAAGTTGAGGGAATGAAGTAAGGTGGTTCAACTCTTCTCCTCTTATCAAGCCTCCTAATCAATATGAACATCCTCCAGACGAAGACTTGGTTAAATCTTATTGTTGATGGATGCTCTGTTGGGAATCCATTTAAGCATTTTTGAATGATTTCCTTGATTTTGGTGGAGAGTGGTTCTTGGTTATTCAGAAGCATCATCTGTTGGTAAACCCTATAGGCCTGAGGCATTAGCTTCATAGACTAGTTGAGGATGACCCTATACAGCTTGTTATATGCCATACAAGAAGATAGGTGGCTTGTTGGAGATTATCAGAGATGCTTAAATGAATCCATACTTTGATTTTCATTGGATGTCTCAGTTTTTACAAGTGAATCAGCCTGAGAGAGAGTTTACACCAGTGTTTAAAAACTTGCTAGTTACTAGGAAAACTCGTGCGAGTCACTCGGACCAAGGTTTTAAATTTCGATTTCGCCTGACATTTCGCCAAGGGGTGTCTGGCGAAATTTCGCCCATATTTCGCCGATATTTCAACGAAATGGGGAAATGTCATCATTTCGCCAAGGGGGGAAATGGCGACATTTCGGCGGCATGCTGCCGAAATTTAAAACCATGACTCGGACAGGTAAGAATTTTGGTTAACTCACCCCATGTACCTGGTTGCTTGAAATTCGGTGATGACTTGGTAACTTGGCCTGGTTTTCCAGGTAATTCGGTGAGTTTACTCGGGAATCGACTAATTTACTTGGAATATTGACATGATTTCCCTTGTTTTCAACCCTAATTACCTGATATAGATGGGGTATCTAAAATTTTATAGTGGAACTGACCAACTGGTGGCTTGGACCGAGTTACCAAGTTACTTGGATTGGTTGACTTCCGAGTCACCAGGTCTATCCGAGTTCTTAAAACTGGTTTACACTGTTGCTAAGACTGAGTTCTATTCTATAGTGAAGGTATTTTCATAGGAGAGAGCCAGTCTTTTTTAATTTTTTAATTTTTTTCCTGATCCAAAGAAAATGATCCACGTCTCTCTCCAAACTCCTTGTAAATATTTTACAGTTATTAGTTCACCAGAACACCTCCTCTGCAACCACTTGGAATGTTAACGTAGTCATCTCAGTGTTAGTGCGGCCATTTAAACCATAGTTCTTAGAAATGAATATAGCTATATTTCTTATTGTGAATGTTGGGCAGTGGTTCAGCCATTTTTACTTGGAATGTTAATAGTCATTTCAGAGTTGGTGGTTCCATCCAAACCATAGTTCCTAGAAATAATATTAGATATATTTCTTATTATGATTCATGTAGGGCAGTGGTTCAGTCATTTGTTACTTGATGTTTTGTGTGATCCATTGATGACAAATGTGCCATCAATAATAGTTTTTAGAAATGATATCAGATATATTCTTGAAATGATACATGTGGGGTAGTGGTTCATTCATTTGTTGCTTTTAATTTATTAATGTTCTGTGCAATCCACTGATGGTAAACGTGATGAGCTACTTTATTAACCGCATACCTGTAATCAACTCTTGACTTTGGTCAATATGAAAGGGGAAGTAACTTTACTACAGTATGTCTAACGTGGTTATATTTTTGTACACTAAAACATGTCCTTTTTTCTCATTTTAGATAAAACCATTATAAAAGACCACTATTTGGACAGGGAAAGGATAGTTCGGAATGGAAAACAAGATTTGTAATGCCAATCTCTAATTAGTTGGGGAAGGGAATTACTGATTTAGATAAGACCAATGTTTGGACTGGGAAATGCATCACAATGTGAGATTGGTATTTATTTGTGTACCAGCTTGCTGACAGTCCATAGTCACTGGTATATGATAATTGATGTATTTCAGATTAGGTTTGCATACTTGTTGTTGATGTTAACTTGCTGGGAGTATTAAGGAATGAATAAGGTCAATTTAGTGATTTTGCTACTTACTATATAATGGTCTCAGGTCCCTTAAGGAACACCATTCTTTCTGACGTATTTCAACAAATCATCCCTATATGATGTTGAAAAGTAGAACCATCCTTTCGAACTTCCTCTTTTACAACATGAACATCATCAACAAGTCATCCTTATTCAAAACTTCACTGAATCCCCTACAACATGGTGCCAAAACTTTTCTTTTATTGTCATTAACTTTTAGGTCAATAGAAGATGGAAAACATTTTTATATTATACCTGCAGGAGATATCAACATGAGTAGCTTTTGACAAGTTATAAAAAAAAAAAGAAAAAGAAAAATGGAGATGCGATAAACAAAGAACTAGGTCTATGATGATAAAAAAAAAAAGGTTCACCATTAATGAAACAAAATTATTGTTACTATTGGAGGAGTTTTCACACATTGGTTTTGATTTTAGAGGCTCTCTAGCTACATTTTAGTTTGTTTTGGAACTTTAACATATATTGTTTCTTTTCTATAGATATTTTATTTTTCATTTTTTAGTTGCATGATATAGACTTAAATAACATCTGGTACATATATATTTTGGAAAGGTGATTGTCGATCTTCTCTCATAATTCTGCTAACTATTATTATCATGAAATTGGGCACTTCTCCATCAACATCCACCTGCAATTTCCTCAGCATAGGTAAATTACAGTTATAAGTTTAGTATAAACTTTTTTTTTAGTATCAGTTTTGCTCTTTTCTGGTAGATATATCCTTTTCCCACACTGAAAAAGGATTTGTTTATAGTAGAATACATGACAAATCTGAGTTAAATCATTTTTTATAATTTTTTCATTCACTTCATTGTTATGCTTTATCTTTCCTCAATTAGGTCTTGGTCGGTGTGAAATTCCTTCGTGAATGGCCTTTCCTTGGGCGTTTACGGTTATGTTTTGTTGAGCCACCATACTTTCAGATGACAGTAAAACCTATCTTCGCTCATGGACTTAACGTTACAGAACTTCCAGGGATTGCAGGATGGCTGGTAAGTTTCTCTTTTCAGTGCTTTCTGAATTCAAGAATTGGCTTTGGTTTTCTTTTTCTTTTTCTCGTGTTCTTTTCATATGCATATATCCTTTCTCATTTTTTTCTCTAATTATTTATATTTTTCTGTTTTGAGTAGGATAAGCTTCTGGCTATTGCATTTGAGCAGACACTTGTTGAGGTATAATTTTGCTTTAGTTATTGATACTCCACTGAGTTTACTTGTCCCATACATGTAGCATCTTGTATAATCAACTAATAGTTTTCATTTCAACTTTTTATAGTAGTCAAGAAAAAGATTTTGACTACAAAAAAAGCTGATTTATTTCCTGTTCTTGAGGAAAATAACAACAGCATTTATTCAGTAGTTACAGGTTTTATATATAGCAACACTTGGGCACAAAATTATTTCTAATCCAAATATCTACTGCCTTGCAGCCCAATATGCTGGTTGTTAATGTGGAAAAATTTGTTACAGTGCCAACAGGTAAATTATAATGGAAAAATTCAGTAAGGCTTAGATCTTAACCACTGGAAATGTACTCCATTTTGCAAAGTAGAAAATAATGTCATTATTAATTTTTTTAGTTTCATCTCCCGTCTATATATGAACATAAGTGGTTTTACTAATTGTCTCAATCCTCAGAAGTCTCCAGGTTCTATTAATTGTTTCCATTTAAAACTGCATCTTAATGTTGGATTTTCGTGAGAAACTTCTGAGTATTTATCATCATTTTGTCCACAACGAAGTCTTTTTTTTTAATGTAAAAATGGGTTGGAGAACTAGTTTAATGACTTCATAATTAAGTAATACCATGCATTGCATCATCGAGTTCTGGATATAAGAAGGAAATTCAAAAATATCGAACATAAGATTGGCAAACACTTTTTAGTTAGTAGCAATCTTGAACCATTTATGTTCATTTCTTTTTTGAAGGTTCTAAGTGTGGTATCTCATCTTGTATTTCTCACATAAGTTCGTGTTGAAAGCATAGAGTTAAAACTTCTTTCCTTCGCCCCCTGTCCCCCGTCCCCCGCCCACACACACACACACCCTTTTTTCTCATCAAAGGCAAACAGCTATATTTATTTTAAAGAAAATTGACCAATGTTTACAGTGTCTGGACCAGAAAGCAGAAGATGCTTCCAAAAACCCATAGAAGACCTTTGCTTAACCCAGGTGGGGAATTTTTTTATTTAGGACTTCACATTTAGAATACTTGGAATGCAAGAAACTTAATCCACTAACAAATGGCAAAATACGGAATAGATCTCTGGAATAGATAAACCAAGGTTTTCAAAGATCTTCCCGGTAAAATCCTTTCAGCCACACTCAAGCTATTATTTTATTACAAAAGATAAAAATCTTCTTAACAAGTAGTTTCAAACTTTCTATATCATAGGAAATCCTAAAAAGCCATCTTCCATGTTGCCCAAAGATGTCGAAGAAATGCTTGTAGGAAATATTCTTTCCTCGCAATGAATTTTTCACAAGTGATATATTGACATATCCATACCCGTGTACGCATCTATAGATTTTTGTGAGACTGAGGTTCAATCCACACCTGATCCTTCATTTTGTTCATAAAGTACACCATATTTTCACTTGGGCTTCTAAGTGTAGCACCTCATCACCCAATTTTGCTTTCATTGGAGGACCGTTTCACACAAATATCCAACAGTGGAAGGTGTATGTTGCTCAAGTGTGAGAATTGGTTAAAAGTGCATCCACATCCAGTGCTTTAGAAAGCGTGTGTCACTTACACCTCGAGCCTTGCCTAAAAGAGGCTCAAAAAAAAAAAAAAGGAAAAAGAAAAAAGGAAAAAAGAAAAGAAAAGAGGCATATCCCACGATGCTTATCTAAGGTTTATTTCATAATGCTTATGCCTTCAAGTGTAAGGTGGACATGAGGCTCCTCGTGTCTTGAGGTTGTCAATTATCTTAAGCTTGCACCTTATACATGAAATAAAATTAGGTTATCTCTACAACAATGGAGAAAAGTCATTTTCATGTTTTAATTGATACTTTATAATTGGGTTGAATATATTTAGGATTCTTAAATAATTTTAAGGCTCTATTTCACATTAAATGGTCTTTTGTAGAAGTTGAAGGGATTTGAGGAATAAATTGCAATATCCTTTTTATGACTCCTTATATATATTGCATAAATTCTTTGTCTTTATTTATTCAATATAAATGCATTCTTGAAAAGCTTATGCTTTACACTTTTATCCATATCGGATTCAACAATAACAGCTGTACCTACCCATCTAACTTGGATTATGATCCATTCCCAACCTTATGATGGGAATCTATGAGTTGGTAGGCAATAACAAAGGTTGCATTATCTATGCTGTAACTAGATGCATCTTGTTTTCTTTATTTTGATGTAAAATAACCGTCACTCATTTACTCCTTATCAACCACTTACAAACTTTGAGCACTTTGGGAACATTCTTAATTTGTTATTAGTAAATATGTACAGCCAACAATGGATGACAGACATAGTTGTCTGTTAGAGTTTTCTAGTGAAATTAGAAAGTTCACACATACTGATACAGTGGCAGGTTCTGTAGTCCTCAAAATTATAGACTTCTCACATAAATGTGGGAAGAAAAGTTGGATCCCAGAGCACAGGGGTCTAAGTTCTGGGTTCTTAAACTGGAAGAAAAGTTGGATCCCAGAGCAGGGGTCTAGGTTGTTGTTCAGCTGGTAGTTTCCTGGATCTACTAGTGAGATGTTTTAAGCATGAGACATTGACCATTCAAAGAAATGGGACTGTGACAAGACCTTGCTATATGACAATTACTAAATGCATAAGCCATTAAAATAGTCTGCTTCAGAGAAGCTAGGAAGCATATCATCACCAAAAAATTAATAGCCATTGTTCAGGCGAGCTCAGCGCTTTATGGATATTTTCTACATCCTGTTTGCAAAGAAAGATTTTGCTAATCCTCATTGCTATGCATGTAAACCATTGCAATGCTTCTTTTTTAGTTCCAAGTAAAACATTTATAGCAAGTTGTTTAGTTTTACCTTCCAAAAAAAAGTTGTTGGAATAAAAGCCATGTGGAGTGCATGCAAACATCTTTGTATGTGTGTATCTATGTATACATACCAACATGCGTGTATTTATGTATATATATGTGTATTTAAGGTATAACTGATGTATGAAGTATTTGATACTTGAAATTTTTTCAGAAGGTTGGTTCTCTGTGGATGAGAAGGAGCCTATTGCTTATGCCGAAGTGGAAGTTATTGAAGGAGCTGACATGAAACCATCAGATCCAAATGGTTCGTTTGATACAAATTACACATTTTCTTAAAATACGTCTACAGCGTTAGTGTCCTATACTTTCTTTTAGTATTGACTGGAGCTATCTTCCAGGCTTGGCTGATCCATATGTAAAAGGGCAGCTTGGGCCTTATAGATTCCGAACTAAGATTCAAAAGAAAACACTGACTCCCAAATGGCAAGAAGAATTCAAGATCCCCATCTGTACATGGGAATCATCTAATGTGTTAGCTCTTGAAGTTCGTGACAAAGACCATTTTGTTGATGATACCCTTGGGTATGTTTCTAAGCTCGACATTTACAATTTATTATAAATATATCAACTTTAAACAATCTTTTAGTTTTGTTGATGTACTACACCTTTAATTTACGAAGACCATTATTTTCCTTTTCAGCTTACTTAAAATAAGAGAGGTTATGCATTTTCATGTTATTCAATTCTTTACCTCTTATGATCAGTGAAGTTGTATGCTTTTTCTTTTTTGCAAAGAAGTTCAGTTTCATCACCTAATTACCAGTTTATGTGAACAAGTTACCCTCAATTGTTCCTAAAATAACTGTTAGTCTTACTAAAATTGGTAAAAATTAAATATCAATTAATTTTTTATGTCTTTTGTTTTTTGCAAAGAAGATCATTTTCATCACCTAATTATCAATTTATGTGAATCAGTTACCCTCGCTTGTTCCTAAAATAACTGTTACTCTTACTAAAACTTGGTAAAAATTAAATTAGCAAGAAACTCCTATATATAACCTGCCCTATGTGTAAGGACGTCAATATGTGTAGTGTATATATTATGAGAGGCAATTTTCAAATTATTTATAAGATATACAGATTTTCAATTTATTACAAAGTATATGTGTATGGACTCAATATGTATAGTGTACATATTATGAGAGGCAATTTTCAAATTATTGATAAGGTTTTCAGATTTTTAAAATCATAGTAACTTCTAAATTTTCAACATTATTTCAGCCTTATCATATAGAACTGGTAATAAAATGAATTCGAAATCTAAGTTCTAAACCTTGTTGAAGGCCATATAATAAGTGCAGTTTATAGATATTTCCTGGATTTAATATTTTGTTATCACGTATCAATAATTATGGTTCTGTGATTATACATAATATGCCATTATGGTTGGAGGTTTACTTTAGTACTTGTGTTTGATTGCTTTGATATTTATGGGGCAGTCAAATGTTTTTGGATCACCCTTCCTAAGGCACCTTTTTTTCCTTTTCTTTTTGGCGTTCTTTGAGTCTGAGTGCCCTCAGTTAACATTTCTACTATTTGTAGAGACTGTTCCATAAAGTTCAGCGATTTAAGAGATGGGCAGAGGCATGACATGTGGTTGCCTCTTCAGAACATTAAAATGGGGAGGCTGCATCTAGCAGTAACTTTAGTTGAAGTCAATGGAAAGGTACATCATTGTGGTTTACTGGTTAAAAGAAAAAGGAATCGAGCTAAATCTGAATTTGGAGAATTTTGGTGCAGGAGGAAAATAAATTCGGTGACAAAGATGCATCCGACATTAAAGAAAAAACAAATTCTGTGAGGAGTGAAACTGCTCAGGAAGGCAACTCAATCTCGACAGCAGAAAAGGCTCCAAAGATGGCAGATAATTTTGAACCCATAGATATTGAAGGGCAACAGCAGACTGGAATCTGGGTCCATCACCCAGGAAGCGATGTTTCACAAGCTTGGGAGGCCAGAAAAGGGAAGAGTAGGCACCTTGATACTCCTATTCGCAGAGAAGATAATGAATCTATTAGCAGCCCTCATTCAGCAGCATCTGAATTGCATCACAATGATAGCAGCAGCAGTGATGAAAACCCTGAAGGAAATAAAAAAAATTCATTCAAGAGGACCCTGCGGAAAATGGGCTCAGTTTTCCACAGAAATCCCAGAAAGGAGGATACCAGTTCAGTTCTCCACAGTAGTCCCATGAAGGAGGACATGAGCAACAAGAGAGCGCCTGTTACCACACCACGCGTTAATCTCAGGGCAGTCGGCGACAAACAAATCGGGGTGAAGTTGATCGTGGAAGATAACATTTCTGGGGAACTTGCTGTCAAAGACCCAAAAGCAGATAAAGGGAGCTTAAGCCCTGTCAAGAGTGGCCCAGAGAGCCCTCGTAAGGGCCACATGAAAGGCATGGCTAGGAGTATATTGAAGCATGCTGGGAAGTCTGCTCACAGCATTAAGAATGCAATGTCCAGGAAAGGATCAAACAATTCTAAGGGGGATTCTGACAGATCCAACTCTTCTGAAGAGGAATCTGTTTCCCCAACGGAATATACTCCCACAGTTACATCAATCTCAATTGATTCAACTCCCATATCCAGATATGAAAAGGAATCTCGCAAAACTAAGGAGCAAAATGTCCGGATGAGTCCAAGTCACACTTCCAAAATCATCGAGGAACCTAGGGTCGAGGAAATATCTGATCAAGGGGTGGAAAGAACAGAAAACTCTTCCGAAAACATCACAGACCCTGAAGTCAAGGATGTACAGGTGGAAAAGACAGGTAACGACATGGGTAGCTGTATTGAAGTGCATCATGAAGATTTGGTTGACAAATCCTCAAATTCCAAGCTCCGAGGGGACTCTAGAACTGGAGAAAACATAGAATTGACTTGAAAGAATCCGAATTCAGCTCATGGTGGCCATAACTATGCATCATATCTAAATTCGCAAAGGTCATTCAAGATTGAAAATAAGGTTTGCTTAGTACAAGCTTTGGATCAATATGCCTTCTTTGGGATGTATGTGCTTCAGACAAGAACTCAGATACTAGGTTTGATGAGTCATATGACATATCTACCTGGGGTTGTTAAATGGTTGTATCATTTTGTTGTAAATGATGAGTCATGTGACATATTTGGGATTGTTAAATTGTTGTATTATAATATTGTTGTAAGTGATGAATCAAATTTGGGATGGTTAAATGGTTGTATTCTTATGTTGTTCACTTCCAAATACATTTGCCAAAAAAGAAGGGACTTTCAGATTGCTTATTCTTCCACTCTACACCTTTTCTTTCTTGAAATATGGTCAAAATCTCCAACAAAAAAATTTGTTTGTCATGGTATTGCACATTGGTAAGCTGAAGAAACTACAGACTACAATTAGTTTTAGTATCATCACTGTGTCCTGTGCAGAAGGGATACTAACTCACATGGGCATCCATACTCTGCTTCCATTTGGACTGAGGTGATGAGGAGGTGCTGCCTTGATGCTCCCAAGGTTGACTGGCCTGACTTGGTTAATTGATGCTCTGCGAAGCTTGTTGGCAAGGACTTTATCGGCACCATTTGTAAGCTTGCTATCTCTGCCACAGTATATCATCTGTGGAGAGAAAAAAATGCCACTCTTAAGGAATGAATACAGGGCTGAGGGCTTTGTTTTGGACCAAATCACAGCTGTTGTTGCTGATAAAGGCAACTCTTTGGGTCAAGTCTTGGGCTTTCAAGTTAGCAAAGACGTGCTGCAACTGGGGCATTTGTATGTCTTTCACTCGGGGAAACTTCTCTGCTCTGAGATGGCTTGCTCCTCCTTTTGGATACATGGGGCTGAACTGTGATGGCTCCCACTCGACAGCTAGAGGAGGTCATGGAGGGCTTATGCGTAATCATTCTGTTGAGTTGGTCAAGACTTTTGCCGCTGCTACCGAACCTGTCTCGGTTTTCCATCATGAATTAGAGGCTGTTCTTCTGGGTCTGGTCATCGGTTCTCTATCATCGATGAGAATCCATTCGAAATTTTACAATTCTTGTTCATACTTCTCAACAATCTAATTTATAATTTACAATACATTAACATGTTCTTCCTCGGAAACATGCTCCAAAGAATCCTCTTCCACATAAATACCCATTTTTGGGATGAAACTGTACTACACCATCTGCTTTAGAACCAAATCCACATCTCCCAGTACGTTTAACAGAGAACATGAATCACTAACTTATAAAACACATAACTTGTAAATTCTGGAGACACTTTGCCTCAATAAACTTCTCAGATTTGAGCCATCCATACAAAACTTCCTTATACAATCCTGCGTATGGGTTACATCCCTTGAGCTTCACTTCATCCCAATTGCCCGTGTCATTGCCGTAAATATTGATCGCTCTTAAAGGTATCATTCCCTAAAATTTTTCCATATTTGGGGATAAGTTTGATTAGAAAGTCATATTTGCGAAAGAGCTCTCCCATCCTTTACCTATATTTTTTTTTCAAATCTTTTTAAAAATTTTAATTTTATCCTAAAAATTTCTTTTAGGAAAATATTTGGGATTTGAGGAGAAATTTATCATCTCCAATCCTTTCCCTATGTTCAGTTTCCTCAAAATATGACTGTTGGGGTTTGGAGATCCCTAAACTTTTACCCAAATTTGAGAAAAAGAATAGAGATTCCCCACATTTGGGAAAGGGTTTAGGGACGATTGGAGAGCATTTTTGATCATTTTTTTTTCCAAATTTGAATTTGAGAAAAGTTATAAGGAAGGATTGGAGATGCTCTTAGAAACCTTGCATTTCTCAGCTTTTCTCTTCAAGACATATCCAATGGCATCAAACATCCTTCTGTGATAAAAGAAGGTAAAGGATCTAATATCAACAAGTCACTTAACACTGTCCAATTGTTTGCAGAGATGCCACAAGATTGTTGAAAGATTAAGATAGTAAGAAGCGAATCATCCACGGAAGGATGGCAATGATACTGCCCGCCAGAAGGGGTAATGACGTAATGGGACGGTAACATGCCAATCGTCTGCTCATATACCATGAAGAGAAACTTAAAATAGTTACAAAGAGACCCTATGTGGCTTTAAATAGAATAGAAACTAATTTTAACGAAACCCCTGTAATATTTTGTTATTTTTAAATAAGTCCCTTATATAAAGGCCAAGAGCTCATTTGAAAATTAGTCTTTTATCAATTAGTTTCCACGAAGAGGAAGATGCGTGTCGATTTAAAGTTTGGGAAATTAGGGTTAAGAGTAGCTTTTTAGAAGTAATGCCAAAAAGATCTTTGGAGAAGTCTTTTTTAAGCAAATGTCTCTTTACACACAAATAATTGTACTGAAGGTACTTTGTACTGTAGCAAAGTGCCTTCACCCGAAATTGTCCTTCTATTTATGTTTTTTTAATTTATTTTAATCAAAAACATTAAAAATATTTTTACCATTACACCCTGGTTATAAAAGAAACAAATGAATTAGATTTCTCTCATCTCATTTCTCTCTGAAGATTGAAGGAGTTTCAACAAGAAAAAAAAACAGAGAAGGAAGAACGACGACGTTCTCTGAGCAACCCATCTTCTTCGAGCAATCCATTTCCTGCGCCGACGACCAACCCTTGTTCTAAAAGAAGCAAATGAATGAGAGAAATATCTTTAGTGAAGAAGATTGAAGGGAAGAAGTTTAGAAATTAGGGCTGCTTCGTTTTGGGGGAAACCAAACTCCCGAC
>JAUPMG010000019.1:9433102-9455054 GCA_031762675.1 Pachysandra terminalis
ACTTGCTGATTCAGGTGTCTTGTGCATGCATTTTAGCAGTCTTATTTGTGTATACATTTATTTATTAATCTATTCATTTTGATGTTTGTACAGAAAGTTACTTAGGTAATAAGATTTTTGCTATAAAAAATCAATAAGAATAAGAGTTAAGTAAAAGAAAAGAAAGGAAGAGAATTGGTGGAAAAGAGAGACTGTTGACTATTTCTGGTTGACCTTCTTAGACTTTATTTATAATAAACTTGATAATAGAAAAACACATCCTTACAAACATCTATATCTTCAACATTCTCCTTAAGCTGGAGCAATATATCATATACGCTCAGTGACGAAATCAAAGGGAATTTTGAGAAAGCCACTGTAACTATACAGAAAGTCTTACCTCCAAATCTTTTATTTGCACCTACACTACATGGTGGTCTCTCCTCCCAAGCCCCAACTAAAGCATTTGTAAAATCCAATGCAGATACCCTTTTCCTTTTTTTTTTTGGACTCTAAACTACCTCTCTTGTTTCTATTTTAGTAATTGCTAAACCTAAGATTTCTTCTCTAAAGGGAAAGAAAAGAACGGAAGTTCATTACTTACTAATATTTGTCCCTTATTGGTTGACATTCTGTGTTTAATTAAAGAGGAACTTAGCCACTTGGAACTCTTATGTTACTTTCCTTGCAACTCAATAGTACTAGACCAAAGCTGATTAATAGTTAGTTCTTCCTACATACAACAAAGTGTGTGATAATTAACTTATAGATTTCTCCCTTTGCTAACACATAAAAGCATTCTCAAACTAATGGTACACCTTTGAAATACTTTTTCCATCGAATATATTTTACGGACAGCTTGCCAAACTTCTTTAGCAATTTCAAGAAACATCACATTGGTACTCACTACTATTCCACAACCAAATCGTAGCTAAATAGTTATCTTGGAGCCACTCATCATACTTAAGACTGACTTTGGCTGATGGACCTTGACAGATTTGGTCCAGAAGACAATTTGCTCCATTCAGTTTTATGCTGGTTATTTGGAGACCAGCAGGATCGGCTAAGTTACTAATTGGGGTTTTAGGTTCAGTAACGCCATCCAATACACCGGTAAGAGTCTTTTGAAGTGGGCATACCCAGGGAGGATACCCTAGAGATTTTAGATGATTAGGTTTGGGGACATAGTGGCTCCTTGGCCTCAATCTTACCTGATTTTTATCCTATTTTCCCTTACTTTGCTATTACGATCATGTATATTTGTTTTACTAGTTTTGATCACACTTCATGATCTATTGTACATCCTTGTAACCCATTTTGATGATTTATGAAATGCTGTTAATTTTTTTAAAAAGAAAAGAAAAAAAGAGCCACTAAAATATTGAACACCACTTGAGGGCATACTTCAATGCATATACCAACACTTATAATAGAGAACAACATATGTGGAACATTATCAGATCATGAACACAATAATCACAGATCTATACACTTGAGTATAACAGCTACAGAACTGATGCTACATTAATTGAAGGTCATGACACATATATCAGAAAATGCAGAACTCCAGGCTTGCAATACCATGCAAGTTACAAGGGCAGCTAATATCCTGCAAGTTGCACGCGCAGCTTCTCACTCATAGCACATACAATCAACCGTTTAGGTTGATGCACAGCCATAGATCCGTTTAGGTTGATGCACAACCATAGATCCTCTAGGGTTTTGTTTGAGAGAAGAATCAAAAAGAGGACAGAAAAAATTTGGGGAATGAAAACGGGCCAGATCACAGTCCAGAAGGATCAGTACTTTGATACCAAGAGAAGAAATCAGGAAGAGAATTGGAGGGACTAGTTCTGGTTAACCTCCTTAGTCTTTATTTATATTAAATTCGGGAGTACATAAACGCATCTCCTTAGAATACTTATATTGACAAAAATTTTAATTAATTGTCATTAATATTCTGATCTCTTTTACTTTTTATGGTATATGCAGAAGAAAGCAGAGGTTCAGCACATGTACTTGGGAAGAAACCCACCTATGTTCACAGAAATAAGGGTTCTTCGTCAATCTACTGATGATGACCACCTGGTATGTAGAGCTTTCCTAATGATCAATTAGACATATCTCTGCAACTACAACTTTGTGGCTTATAAGTAGTACACTTATAGTTGGGGGCACAGTTTATCATTTAACTTGGTACAGGTTCTGGAGTTGGGAATGAATTTTCTCTCCGCTGATGATATGAGTGCAATACTTGCTGTGAAGCTAAGGAAAAGATTAGGATTTGGCATGTGGGCAAAGTTGCATATCACAGCCATGCATGTCGAAGGGAAGGTATAGTTTCTTCTTCTTCTTTTTTTCCTTTTAATATCTTGGGTTAGACATTGAGTGATTATTATGTTATTTTAATCATTTTATTTCATGTATAATGAAAGTTTAATAGATAAGGGAGAAAACAAGATGTACAAGAGTCAAAAAGGTAGCAGCCAGCCTAAGAACAAATGGCAAGATACAACAGAAATAGAATTATTAGCTAACATCCACCCAACCTACAAGCTGATACAAACAGCAATTGAGGAAGAAGCACTCTTGAGCAAGACCAAAAGCAACCCCTTACAATATTGCATACCATCCTCTGGTATGCTTGAAAATATTCTTCTTGTAACCCTCTCTTGGCAATAATATTCACTAAGCTTATCCTTACATTTCTGATTAAAAAAATAATTAATAGTTACTAAGCTGCTAGCTAATCTAAGCACAACTGCGCAAGAGCTAAGAGGATGTTCAAAGTGGAGCTATAAATCTGGCTAAACAAACTAAATGAGCTATCCTCCACAAAATCTTTTGCGTTTCCTCAAGTCAATATGTGATTATAGATGTCTGTCTCTTTCCACTATGAGTCCACGGACAAGTGAGGTCTTGGACTCCTTTAGGCTTTAGCCCAAACATAAGGGAATTTATCTGTGTTCTGAACGCCTGAGTGCCCTGTAAAAGCATGAACAATTTTTGTATGTGGCTTCTAAAGACTTTCCTTAACCTTGGAGGTCGTGGGTTTTCAAGTGAACATCAATTGAATACGTTTTCAAGTGAACATCAATCAATATTCATCTTGTAATAACCCAATCTGGGGGATTCCATCCACCCATGATCCTCTATTTGTGGGTTCTCCGTTTTGGGCAGTCCTCATATTTTCTGCAAAAAATTGAAAGTTTTGAAGGATGTCATCAAGTGTTGGAATAAGGAGAGGTTTGGTAGAGTTGATCTAAAGTTGGAGGAGATTCGTTCTGCAATTAAAGTTCTTGATGAGAAGGAAGATAAGGGAAATATGGAACAATTAGAGTGGTTGGAGAGGGAAAAATTGGAGTGTAAGAAGGTGGCTATACTTAATGAAATTAGCTGGAGACAAAAATCAAGGATTCTTTGGCTTAAGGAAGGTGATAATAATACGAAATTTTTTCATAAGGTGGTAGTGTCGAGGAATTTGGTGAACTCTATTGATCGGCTTATGGTAGAGGAGGGGATGGTGGAGGGTAAGGAGAATATTAAAAAGGATGTGGTCAAGTTTTATGAAGATTTGTTTCTACAAAATGTGGCCTATAGGCCTAAATTGGATGGTGTACATTTTGATTTGATCTCGGATGTTGACATGGTTTGCCTCGAAAGGGAGGTTTTGGAGGAGGAGATAAAAGGGGTGGTGGATGGATTAAATGATGATAAGGCCCCGGGGCAACATGGGGTGGGAAATTATTAAGGAAGATCTGGTGGCAGCGGTGAGACATTTCTTTGTGGAGAATAGATTGGAGAGAAGTGTGAATGCCACTTTCATCTCCCTTACTCCTAAGGTTCATGGGGATTCTTGTTTGAAAGAATTTTGGCCTATTAGTTTGATGAGTAGCTTTTACAAGATTTTGGCCGATTGCTTGAAGAAGGTGATTGGGAAGGTTGTCGATGCAGAGTGCTTTTGTGGGGGAAAGGCAGATCTTGGATTGCATTCTTATTGCTAATGTATGCATTGATTCTCAATTGTCAGAGGGTAGAAATGGGTTGGTTTACAAATTGGGTATGGAGAAGTCGTATGATCACGTGGACTGGGAGTTTTTGTTATACATTTTAGGACTCATGGGTTTTAGTAGGAGATGGAAGAACTGGATGAGACTGTATTTCTCTGCATTGTTCTCAGTGTTGGTGAATGGGGAGGCTGTGGTTTTGTTTTCGGTCTTCTAGGGGGTTGAGACAAGGGGACCCTCTTTCCCCTTTTCTCTTTATTCTGGTTACTGAAGTGTTGAGTAGGCTTTTGAACAAGGCATTCGTTAGGGAACTTTTGGAGGGATTTAGGCCTGGTCCTTGTCCTATGGTGTCCCACTTACAGTTTGCCAATGACACCTTGATTTTCTGTGATGCTTCACTTGACCATCTTAGATATCTTAGAGGTATTCTGGTATTTTATCTAAGAGCATGTTGTATGGGGTTGGGGAAGTGGAAGAGTTGGATGAGCTTTGCTTTTTATTGGGATGTGGTAAGTTGTCTTTTCCTACGACGTATTTGGGGATTCCTCTTGGGTCTAGATTCAAATCTAGGGTGGTGTGGGAGCCAATCCTTGAAAGAATGGAGAGCAAACTTGCTTCTTGGAAGGGGAGATACCTGTCCAAAGGGGGTAAGTTGACCTTGCTCAAATCGGTGTTTGCCAACCTGCTCACATAATTGATGTCAGTTCTTTTGGTTCCTACGTTTGTTGCAGAGAGAATGGAGAAGGGGGTTTGGGGATTAGAAGAGTGAAGGAGTTTAATCTTGCTTTTCTAGGAAAATGGCTGTGGCGTTTTGGGGAAGATAGGGAGAGCTTATGGAGAAGAGTTATTGCAGGAAAATTTGTAAGCTCCCAAGGAGATTGGGTCCCCTTGTCTTCCCCTAGGGCTTATGGTGTGGGGATGTGGAGAGCCATATCGAGTGTTCGGCCTCTCTTTAAGAAGGTTATTTTTTTTTTCAGATTGGTGATGGAATGAGGGTGAGATTTTTGGACGATGCGTGTTGTGATGAAGTCTCTCTTAAGGAGAGATTTCAGGCTATTCATGCCATTGCTTCCTCTATTGAAGGAAGAGTATCGGAGGTGATGTGTAGACGAGGAGACTATTGTTGGGATGAGGCTTCGTAATAGAGAAGTGTAATCTTTGGAGGAGTTGTTGATGGCTCTTCATACTGTTCGAATTAGGGGTGGGAGTGATATTCATTGCTGGAGGTTTGTGAAGAAGGGGGGTTTCTCGGTTAGCTCTTTCATCTTGTCTTTGGTCTCTCATATTGGCCCTTTTGCTCAGGAGGATGTGGTATGGAGGTGGAAAATTGTTTCTGATGTGGCTTTCTTCCTATGGTTGGGATTGCATGACAAAATCCTTACCTTAGATCATTTGAAGAGTCGGGATTGGGTCTTGCCAAATCGTTGCTGCATGTATAGGAAAGCAGAGGAGACAATTGATCATTTGTTGGTGCATTGCGTAGTGGCAGTCAGACGTTGGTCTTTCTTCTGCGCCAAATTTAATTTGGCTTGGCCACTTCCCATTAGCTTCCGGATGCTTTTTCTGAGTTGGGGAGTGAAGAAATCCAAGTTCAGGGGGAATGTGTTTTGGAATCTTGTTCCTGAAGCAGTAGTTTGGTCTATCTGGTTAGAACACAACCAGAGAACTTTTGAAGATAGAGAGTTTAGATTGGGAGGCGCTTCTGAAACGCATTCTATCTCTGCTGTACTTTTGGGTTTCTAATTGTGTAGATTTGAGTGATCTTCTTTCTGAATTTGCTTGGGGCGTTAAATTCTTTTTGGTGTGATTAACTGGAATCCTAGGGGTGAGAGTTGTGTATACACTTTGTGTACAGCTGTCAATTGTTATCTTACTTGTAATTTTGTTCAATATTACATAATACTATACTTTACCGAGCCAAAAAAATATTTGATGATGGTAGTACAGGTCATCTTGTCTCTTTTATGATGGACTAATTCCTTACAAATACTAGAAGTCATGCCATGACAATTCAAGAGTGTAAGTTCATTTTAAGATGACTGCGGAAAAGAATCGTTTTTATGCTGTTCCTGTCGACCTAAGGATGTGAAGTTGTGTCGGCAAAGTTCTAGGTAACATGAGCTCAACGGATGTGTTTAACATTATCAGAAAGGCTATGCTATCAGGAGGTTGATGCAAGATACTATTATGGGTCCCACTCTTATAATATCTTTTTGTAAGGAGATACATCAATATTACCAGCCCCCCAAAACCCTTACCAATGACAACAAATATCCTGTGCAACAAGTGAGGAGTCAATGGTGATAGTTCGGGATCATTAATATCATAAGTTGGAAGTCAAAACTTTTCCATACCCTTAGAGTTTGACACACGAGCTTTTTTCCCAGCTCAAGAATGATGACATCTAAATTTAGGAGTCGCTGTTTAGTTTTTTTAAATTTATATAGGAGTACAGATGGTGTGGGTTGTTGTTTCTTTAAAAGGTCTTAAATAGATTTGGGATTTTTTTTTTGTTTCTTGTGAAATTTCATGTTGGAACTAGGACTAATGTATTATTGCATTTGGTTATGCAGTAGGAAAGTTAGACAAGAAAGGGTTTTATATATGTGTTAGTCCAACTCTGAAGTGCGCTTTACTGAGGCTTTTTTTGGGATGTGGACCGAGGTGTTGGTGGAACGCTACGTACTTCCAAGCTTTAATTTGGTTTCTGTCTCGAGTTTAATGCTACTACATTCACTGGTCTTTGTTTTTGAATATTTCTCTGAGCTTTGTACCCAGGTTATTGATTGGAACTACTCTCTGCAGTTTTAGTGCTATTATGAGAAGAATAGTTACTTTACAAAATTTCCCAGTGACTTATTTCTTCCACACAAGCTGTCTTGCATCATGGTGGCTTGTGGTAAGGCTAATTGCCATGGTGTTCTTCAAACAGAAAGGAGGAGCTTTCTTTGCACATTTGGATAATGTGCAAAATGGAAAAGTGAATTGGTTAATAACCTTTCTGTACATTGTAAGGTGACCAGACAATATCGTGAAACATTTCACAGTAGAGTTGGTCATGGTTCTTGATTGTCATATTCTTGATTTGTTATTACAGCTGCATGCCATAGGAAATGTTTCTGATTGTTGAATTTTTTTTCATGCATGCTATTCTTTGGTACATTTGGATGAGGGGGAAGAGAGACAATTAATTTCTCTGCCATTATTGATATGGTCTAAATGTTGATCTCTCATAAAGATTATGCTTTCGAGAATGTTAGGGAAGTCGAGGGATTGAAGTAAGGTGGTTCAACTCTTCTCCTCTTATCAACCCTCCTAATCAATATGAGCATCCTCCAGATGAAGACTTGGTTAAATCTTATTATTGATGGCTGCTCTGTTGGGAATCCATTTAGGCATTTTTGAGTGATTTCCTTGATTTTGGAGGAGAGTGGTTCTTGGTTATTCAGAAGCATCTTCTGTTGGTAAACCCTATAGGCCTGAGGCATTAGCTTCATAAGCTAGTTGAGGATGACCCTATACAGCTTGTTATGTGTCATTCAGGAAGATAGGTGGCTTGTTGGAGATTATCAGAGATGCTGAAATGGATCCATACTTTGATTTTCATTGGATGTCTCAGTTTTTACAAGTGAAGAATCAGCCCAAGAGAGAGTTTATACCAGTGCTTAATAACTTGCTAGTTACTAGGAAAACTCGTGCAAGTTACTCGGACATGTAAGATTTTTGGTTAACTCACCCCATTTACTGGGTTGCTTGAAACTCAATGATGATTTGGTTACTTGGCCTAGTTTTCTAGGTAACTCAGTGAGTTTACTCGGGAATCGATTAATTTACTCAGAATATTGACATGTTTACCCCTGTTTTCAACCCTTATTACCTCATATAGATGGGGTATTTAACATTTTATAGTGGAGACTGACCAGCTGGTGGCTTGGACTGAGTTACCGAGTTACTCGGATAGGTTGACTTTCGAGTCACCAGGTCTATCTGAGTTTTTAAAACTGGTTTACACTGTTGCTAAGACTGAGTTCTATAGTGAAGGTATTTTCATAGGAGAGAGCCAGTCTTTTTTAATTTTAATTTTAATTTTTTTTTTTCTGATCCAAAGAAAATGATCCACGTCTCTCCCCAAACTCCTTGTAAATATTTTACAGTTATTAGTTCACCAGAACACCTCCACTGCAACCACTTGGAATGTTAACTTAGTCATCTCAGTGTTAGTGCGGCCATTTAAACCATAGTTCTTAGAAATGAATCTAGCTATATTTCTAATTGTGAATGTAGGGCAGTGGTTCAGTCATTTGTTACTTGATGTTGTGTGTGATCCATTGATGACAAATTTGCCATCAATAATAGTTTTTACAAATGATATCAGATGTATTTCTTGAAATGATACATGTTGGGTAGTGGTTCAGTCATTTGTTGCTTTTAATTTATTAATGTTTTGTGCAATCCATTGATGGCAAACGTGGTTATATGAAAAGGGAAGTAACTTTACTACAGTATGTCTAATGTGGTTATATTTTTGTACACTAAAAACATGTCCTTTTTTTCCCATTTTAGATAAAACCATTATAAAAGATCACTGTTTGGACAGGGAAAGGATAGTTTGGAAAGGATAGTTTGGAATGGAAAACAAGATTCGTACTGCCAATCTCTAACTAGTTTGGACTGGGAAATGCATCACAATGTGAGATTGGTATTTATTTGTTTGAATTGTACCAGCTTGCTGACATTCCATAGTCACCGGTATATGATAGTCAATGTATCCAGATTAGGTCTACATACTTGCTGGGAGTATTAAATAAGGTCAATTTAGTGATTTTGCTACTTACTATATAATGGTCTCAGGTCCCTTAAGGGAACACCATTCTTTCTGACGTATTTCAATAAGTCATCCCTTTATGATGTTAAACAGTAGAACCATCCTCTCGAACTTCCTCTTTTACAACATGAACATCATCAACCAGTCATCCTTATTCAAAACTTCACTGAATCCCCTACGACATGGTTCCAAAACTTATCTTTTATTGTCATTAACTTTTAGATCAATAGAAGATGGAAAACATTTTTATATTATATTATATCTGCAGGAGATATCAACATGAGTAGCTTTTGACAAGTTGCAATAAAAAAAGAAAAAGAAAAATGGAGATGCAATAAACAAAGAACTAGGTCCATGATGATAAAAAAGAGGTTGGCCATTAATGAAAAAAAATTATTGTTACTATTGGAGGAGTTTTCACACTTTGGTTTTGATTTTAGAGGCTTTCTAGCTACATTTTATTTCGTTTTGGAACTTTAAAATATATTGTTACTTTTATATATATATATATTTTAAATAACATCTGGTACATATATATTTTGGAAAGGTGATTGTAGATCTTCTCTTATAATTCTGCTAACTACTATTATCATGAAATTGGGCACTTCTCCATCAACATCCATCTGCAATTTCCCCAGCATAGGTAAATTACAGTTATAAGTTTCGTATAAACTTTTTTTTAGTATCCTTTTTGCTCTTTTCTGGTAGATATATCCTATTCCCACACTGAAAAAGGATTTTTTTTTTTTGGTAGTAGAATACATGACAAATCTGAGTTAAATCATTTTATATAATTTTTTTCATTCACTTCGTTGTTATGCTTTAACTTTCCTGAATTAGGTCTTGGTCGGTGTGAAATTCCTTCGTGAATGGCCTTTCCTAGGGCGTTTACGGTTATGTTTTGTTGAGCCACCATACTTTCAGATGGCAGTAAAACCTATCTTCACTCATGGACTTAACGTTACAGAACTTCCAGGGATTGCAGGATGGCTGGTAAATTTCTCTTTTCAGTGCTTTCTGAATTCAAGGATTGGCTTTGGTTTTCTTTTTCTCGTGTTCTTTTCATATGCATATATCCTTTCTCATTTTTTCTCTAATTCTTTATATTTTTCTGCTTTGAATAGGATAAGCTTCTGGCTATTGCATTTGAACAGACACTTGTTGAGGTATAATTTTGCCTTAGTTATTGATACTCCACTGAGATTACTTGTCCCATACATGCAGTATCTTGTATAATCAACTAATAGTTTTCATTTCAACTTTTTGTAGTAGTCAAGAAAAAGATTTTGACTACAAAAAAGCTGATGTATTTCCTGTTCTTGAGGAAAATAACAACAGCATTTATTCAGTAGTTACAGATTTTATACATAGCAACACTTGGTCACAAACTTATTTCTAATCCAAATGCCCACTGCCTTGCAGCCCAATATGCTGGTTGTTGATGTGGAAAAATTTGTTGCAGTGCCAACAGGTAAATAAATTATAATGGAAAAATTCAGTAAGGCTTAGATCTTAACCACTGGAAATGTACTCCATTTTGCAAAGTAGAAAATAATGTCATTATTAATTTTTTTAGTTTCATCTCCCGTCTATATATGAACATAAGTGGTTTTACTAATTGTCTCAATCCTCAGAAGTCTCCAGGTTCTATTAATTGTTTCCATTTAAAACTGCATCTTAATGTTGGATTTTCATGAGAAACTTCAGAGTATTTATCGTCATTTTGTCCAGAACAAAGTCTTTTTTTTTTTTTTTTTGAATGTTAAAATGGGTTGGAGAACTAGTTTAATGACTTCATAATTAAGTAGTACCGTGCATTGCATCATTGAGTTCTGGATATAAGAAGGAAATTCAAAAATATCGAACATAAGATTGGCAAACACTTTTTAGTTACTAGCAATCTTGAACCATTTATGTTCATTTCTTTTTTGGAGGTTCTAAGTTTGGCATCTCATCTCGTGTTAAGTTTTGAATTCTCACATAAGCTCGTGTTGAAAGCATAGCGTTAAACTTCTTCCCCCCGCCCCACGCCCCCCCATACACACACACACCCCTTTTTTCATCAAATATAAACGGCTATATTTATTTTAAAGAAAATTTACCAATGTTTACAGAGTGTCTGGACCAGAAAGCAGCAGATGCTTACAAAAACCCATAGAAGACCCTTGCTCAACCCAGGTGGGGAATTTTTTTTATTTAGGACTTCACATTTAGAATGCTTGGAATGCAAGAAACTCAGTCCACTAACAAATGGCAAAATACAGAATAGATCTCTGGAATGGATAACCCAAGGTTTTCAAAAATCTTCCTGGTAAAATCCTTTCAGCCACACTCAAGCTATTATTTTATTACAAACGTTAAAAATCTTCTTAGCAATTAGTTTCAAAGTTTCTATATCATGGGAAATCCTAAAAAGCCATCTTCCATGTTACCCAAAGATGTTGAAGAAATGCTTGTAGGATATATTCTTTCCTCGCAATGAATATTTCACAAAGTGCTATATTGACACATCCATACCCGTGTACGCATCTATAGATTTTTGTGAGACTGAGGTTCAATCCACACCCGATACTTCATATACTTCATCCTGTTCATAAGGGACACACCATATTTTGACTTGGGCTTCTAGGTGTAGCACCTCATCACCCAATTTTGCTTTCATTGGAGGACTGTTTTACACAAATATCCAACAGTGGAAGGTGTATGTTGCTCAAGTGTGAGAATTGGTTAAAAGTGCATCCACATTACACCTTGAGCCTTGCCTTATAGAGGCTCAAAAAAAAAAAAAAAAAAAAGAGTATCCCACGAAGCTTATCTAAGGTTTATTTCATAAAGCTTATGCCTTCTAGTGTAAGGTGGACATGAGGCTCCTCATGTCTTGAGGTTGTCAAATGTCTTAAGCTTGCACCTTATACATGAAATAAAATTAGGTTATCTTTACAACAATGGAGAAAAGTCATTTTCATCTTTTACATGAATGTATTTAGGATTCTTAAATAATTTTGAGGCACTATTTCACATTTCACATTAAATGATCTTGTGTAGAAGTTGAAGGGATTTGAGGAATAAATTGCAATATCCTTTTTATTATATATATATACCTGTGAAGCTTATGCCTTACACTTTTATCCATGCCGGATTCAACAATAACAGCTGTACCAATCTAACTTGGATTATGATCCATCCCCAACCTTATGATGGGGATCTATGAGTTGGTAGGCAATGACAAAGGTTGCATTATCTATCCTGTAACTGGATACATCTTGTTTTCTTTATTTTGATGTAAAATAACCGTCACTCATTTACTCCTTGTCAACCACTTATAAACTTTGAGCACTTTGGAAACATTCTTAATTTGTTATTAGTAAATATGTACAGCCAACAACGAATGACAGACATAGTTGTCTGTTAGAGTTTTCTAGTGAAATTAGAAAGTTCACAAATACAGATACAGTGGCAGGTTCTGTAGCTCTCAAAATTATAGACTTCTCACATAAATGCGGGAAGAAAAGTTGGATCCCAGAGCACAGGGGTCTAAGTTCTGGGTTCTTCAACTGGAAGAAAAGTTGGATCCCAGAGCAGGGATCTAGGTTCTGGGTTGTTCAGCTGGTAGTTTCCTGGATCTACTAGTGAGATGTTTAAGCATGAGAAAATTGACCATTCTATGAAATGGAATTTTCTATCTCTGGACTGTGACAAGACCTTGCTATATCACAATTACTAAATGCATAAGCCATTAAAATAGTCTGCTTCAGAGAAGCTAGGAAGCATATCATCACTAAAAAATTAATAGCCAATGCTCAGGCGAGCTCAGTGCTGCTATTTTCTACATCCTGTTTGCAAAGAGAGATTTCGCTAATCCTCATTGCTATGCATGTAAACCATTGCAATGCTTCTTTTTAGTTCTAAGTAAAACATTTATAGCAAGTTGTTTAGTTTTACCTTCCAAAAAAGTTGTTGGAATAAAAGCCATGTGGAGTGCATGCATACATCTTTGTATGTGTGTATCTATGTCTACTTACCAACATGCATGTATTTATGTATATATGTATATTTAAGGTATAACTGATGTATGAAGTATTTGATACTTGAAAAAATTTCAGAAGGTTGGTTCTCTGTGGATGAGAAGGAGCCTATTGCTTATGCCAAAGTGGAAGTTATTGAAGGAGCCGACATGAAACCATCAGATCCAAATGGTTGGTTTGATACAATTTACACATTTTCTTAAAATATGTTTACAGCATTAGTGTCCTATACTTTCTTTTAGTATTGATTGAAACTATCTTCCAGGCTTGGCTGATCCATATGTAAAAGGGCAGCTTGGGCCTTATAGATTCCGAACTAAGATTCAAAAGAAAACACTGACTCCCAAATGGCAAGAAGAATTCAAGATCCCCATCTGTACATGGGAATCATCTAATGTGTTAGCTCTTGAAGTTCGTGACAAAGACCATTTTGTTGATGATACTCTTGGGTATGTTTCTAAGCTTGACATTTACAATTTATTTTAAATTTATCAACTTTAAACAATCTGTTAGTTTTGTTGATGTACTACACCTTTAATTTACGAAAACCGTTATTTTCCTTTTCAGCTTACTTAAAATAGGAGACAAGAGGTTATGCGTTTTCATGCTATTCAATCAGTTCTTTACCTCTTATAATCAGTGAAGTTTGATGCCTTTTCTTTTTTGCAAAGAAGTTCAGTTTCATCAATAATTACCAATTTATGTGAACAAGTTACCCTCAATTGTTCCTAAAATAACTGTTAGTCTTACTAAAATTGCTAAAAATTAAATATCAATTAAGTTTTTATGTCTTTCTGTTTTGCAAAAAAGGTCATTTTCATCACCTAATTATCAATTTATGTGAACAAGTTACCCTCACTTGTTCCTAAAATAACTGTCTAACTAAAATTTGGTAAAAATTAAATTAGCAAGAAACTGCTATATATAACCAGCCCTATGTGTACGGACATCGATATGTATAGTGTATATATTATGAGAGGCAATTTTCAAATTATTTATAAGATTTACAGAGTTTCAATTTATTACAAAGTATATGTGTATGGACTCAATATGTATAATGTACATATTATGAGAGGCAATTTTCCAATTATTGATAAGGTTTTCAGATTTTTTAAAATCATAGCAACTTCTAAATTTTCAACATTATTTCAGCCTTATCATATAGAAATATCTAGGATTTTATCAAGTCACTGAAATTTTAGGCTTCTTTTTGAAGTTCAACTGGTAATAAAATGAATTCGAAATCTAAGATCTAAATCTTGTTGGGCCCATATAATAAGTGCAGTTTATAGATGTTTCCTGGATTTAATATTTTGTTATCACGTATCAATAATTGTGATTCTGTGATTTTACATAATATTCCATTATGGTTGGAGGTTTACTTTAGTACTTGTGTCTGATTGCTTTGATAATATGGGGCAGTCAAATGTTTTTGGATCACCCTTCCTAAGGCATTTTTTTTTCCTTTTCTTTTTGTGTTCTTTGAGTCTGAGTGCCCTCAGTTAACAATTCTACTATTTGTAGAGACTGTTCTATAAATTTCAGCAATTTAAGAGATGGGCAGAGGCATGACATGTGGTTGCCTCTTCAGAACATTAAAATGGGGAGGCTGCATCTAGCAGTAACTTTAGTTGAAGTCAATGAAAAGGTACATCATTTGTGATTTACTGGCTAAAAGAAAAAATGAATAGAGTTAAATCTGAATTTGGACAATTTTGGTGCAGGAGGAAAATAAATTCAGTGACAAAGATGCATTCAACCTTAAAGAAAAAACAAATTCTGTGAGAAGTGAAACTGCTCAGGAAGGCAATTCAATCTCGACAGCAGAAAAGGCTCCAAAAATGGCAGATAATTTTGAACCCATAGATATTGAAGGGCAACAGCAGACCGGAATCTGGGTCCATCACCCAGGAAGCAATGTCTCACAAGCTTGGGAGCCCAGAAAAGGGAAGAATAGGCACCTTGATACTCCTATTCGCAGAGAAGATAATGAATCTATTAGCAGCCCTTGTTCAGCAGCATCCGAATTGCATCACAATGATAGCAGCAGCAATGATGAAAACCCGGAAGGAAATAAAAAAAATTCATTCAAGAGGACCCTGCAGAAAATCGGCTCAGTTTTCCACAGAAGTCCCAGAAAGGAGGATAGCAGTTCAGTTCTCCACAGTAGTCCCATGAAGGAGGGCATGAGCAACAAGAGAGAGCCTGTTACCACACCACGCGTTAATCTCAGGGCAGTCGGCGACAAACAGATCGGGGTGAAGTTGATCGTGGAAGATAACATTTCTGGGGATGTTGCTGTCAAAGACCCAAAAGCAAATAAAGGGAGCTTAAGCCCTGATAAGAGTGGCCCAGAGATCCCTAGTAAGGGCCACATGAAAGGCATGGGAAGGAGTATATTGAAGCATGCTGGGAAGTCTGCTCACAGCATTAAGAATGCAATGTCCAGGAAAGGATCAAACAATTCTAAGGGGGATTCAGGATCAACAGTTACTGAGATGGAGAATTCTGACAGATCCAACTCTTCTGAAGAGGAATCTATTTCCCCGTCAGAATGTTCTCCCACAGTTACAGCAATCTCAATTGATTCAGCTCCCATATCCAGACATGAAAAGGAATCTCCCACAACTAAGGACCAAAATGTCCGGATGAGTCCAAGTCACTCTTCCAAAAACATCGAGGAACCTAAGGTCGAGGAAATATCTGATCAAGGGGTGGAAAGAACAGAAAACTCTTCCGAAAGCATCATTGGCCCTGAAGTCAAGGATGTACAGGTGGAAAAGACAGGTAACAACGACATGGGTAGCTGTATTGAAGTGCATCATGAAGGTTTGGTAGACAAATCCTCAAATTCCAGGCTCTCCGAGGGGACTCTAGAACTAAAGAAAACATAGAATTGGCTTGAAAAAAATCCGAATTCAGCTCATGGTGACGATAACTCTGAATTACGTCTAAATTCACAAAGGTCATTCAAGATTGAAAATAAGGTTTGCTTAGTTCAAGCTTTGGATCAATATGCCTTCTTTGAGATGTATATGCTTCAGACAGAAACTCAGATACTAGGTTTGATGAGTCATATGACATATCTGCCTGGGGTGGTTAAATGGTTGTATCATTTTGTTGTAAATGATGAGTCATGTGACATATTTGGGTAGTTAAATTGTTGTATTATTTTTGTTGTAAAGTGATGAATCATATTTGGGATGGTTAAATAGTTGTATTCTTATGTTGTTCACTTCCAAATATATTCGTGAAGTAGGAAAAGGACTTTCAGCTTCTTGTTTGTTCACTTCCAACTACATTTGCCAAATAAGAAAGGACTTTCAAATTAATTATTCTTCCACTCTAAACCTTTTCTTTCTTGAAATATAGTCAAAATCTCCAACAAGAAAGTTTGTTAATCATGGTATTGCTCATTGGTAAGCTGAAGAAACAACTACAGATTACAATTAGTTTTAGTATCATCACTGAGAATTCAGTCAAATATTTACAGTTCTTGTTCATAGTTGTCAAAGTTCTGGCTATAACAAACACAAAAATAACTGTTTTTCCTTGGAAAAATGTTATCATCAATGAGAATGTATTCAAAATCTTACAGTTCTTATTCATAGTTCTCAACAATCTAGCTCTAATTTACAAAACATTAACTGTCATTCCTCAGAAACATGCTCCAAAGAATCAGCTTCCACATACCAATTCCTTGTAGCTCCAATGAACCGAGATCATTTTGGAGCCATCGTATTCAAAGAGTTATACAGAAAATGCATTCCTATGGTTTATCACAAAGCCTTTTAAGGTCCCAAAGTTTCTGTATTTAAGAGGCCAAACAGAAGAGAAATACACTGAAATTTGGTTACTTCAGGTGAAACCTTTTTCTTTTTCCGATCTATTTTAATCTCTTAAGTGGATAAAAATCAAAGATAAAAGACCCGGAATAAGAAAGATATAGGAGGATGGTATCCACAGAGACAGAAAAACTAACAAAATTTTGATTAATTTCTGAAAGAAAATTTATTATGTTCGATCATGCTTGAAGTTTTCAGTTCTGATTGTTATATTATTGTATTTCCTTTTGGACCTGTTATAATCTGAAATTTCGCAAAATCATTGCAAGATTTTAAGTCACAGTGCATCCTAGAAAGTCTTGGTTAAGGCTGAACTTCGTAACAGTCATATTTGACAGAAAGCAAATATGTTTTGGTTCATCAAAACATTTTTCAAGATTATACACAACAGTTATCAGCTTTAGAGTTCCAGAACTGTACAACTGATCGGTAATAAGAATTGATATCTACATGATGTGGTTAATATTATTCAATAATGGGAACAAAATGACTTTCAACTTCTAGGTAATTACTTGTGCTTCTTTTTTCCTGCAAGAATTGGTTGAATCTGCAAATGCCTGTTGAAAGCCTCATTAAAAAGAAAACGAGTCTGAAAGGCAGTATGATTGGGAGCCATGCCAATATAGCTATTCGTGCAAAAAGCACAACACCCATCCCATAGTCATAAGTTTGAGCAAGAATCCTCACAAATTCCCATAATACAGTATCCTTGATCTTGGGCCTCACAGCTTGTGCAATCTGAACAAACCCAAACCAAATATTAGAGAGGAAATATCATGGAAAGAAAATCACATTTTCTGTATTTCACTAAACTTACCAATACCAAGCCCCATGCAGTGGGTAAAAATGCCAAACAGCATACTATTAAGTCCTTCACAGATAGCTCACAGATAACAGAAAGAATAATCAATGTAGATAACACGCCTAGGAACAGAAACGCTTTAAGAACCCTGAACCATAGGTGATAATTTGTACTAAGCCTTTGCCTCCCCTCATTCACTGCCTGTACGTCATGTGAAAATCATGTTATAAAGCAAGATATATAAGCAAACTGATAAAAGTAATTCCTACAAGGGATGAGTTATTGTCTTTGTGTTGTGGATACTAGTGAAGGGTATGTGCTATGCGCATGAAGACCAGTTAAATTGCAATATTATTTCCTAAAGGGAGTGCAAAATTTAAAATCTTAAATGTGCTTCAATAAATTGAAACCAAAATAATTATTTTTTCTATTATGTAATAACATCTGAAAGTGTGTATCAATAGAAATATCTTAATGAAAAAATTCAATTGAATTCAAGTATACAGTAAACCGATGAATAAAAAGAATTCTTAGCATTTAAAATTTTCAATTGAATTCAAGTACACTGCGAACCTAAATAGTAAAAAGATTCCTATGCCCTCTAAGAGTACTCAAAAACCTAATAACAGGGGAAGCATAGGCATGTTTAGGACAAACCGATTATCCATGGTTCATGGTTCTCCCTATCAATTCTTTCTTCAATCAGCTAAGAGGTTTTTTGGGACATGGTTCGGAATTGGTGTACATTTGAAAAATCCATCCTTCAAGGGTGGAAGCATTAAATACTTATGATGGACAACTTGATACATCGGGGCATTACGATTCCAGATCAATGAAAACTGTGCAGATCATTTGTTTCTTCACTATGCCTTCTCGAGAGATATTTGGTGTTTTTCCTCTCTCTCTTTGGTGTCTATTGAAGTTTCCCTCCCGGATTTTGGAAATTTTTACTTTGTGAAGATGGGGTATTTTCAATCTTCAAGGTTCTATTTTTTGAAAGATAATCTCATAGCCCATCATATGTTGGGGACCTTTGAAGAAGAGATGGAAGGAGCTTTTAGAATTCTTACAGAAGATTCAATAAGTTCGTGTTGCCATATATCATATGTCACCTGGTCCCCAATGGTGAAGAGGTTTAAAGGGATTAAGATAAAGGACTATTTTATCAAGTAGGATAAGATCATTTTGGAGCTACCATCAAATTTTGTTTTTCCTCTTTTCTATGTTTTGGAGAGTAAAATCAATATAAAGTGTTATGTAAGGACAAACTTTAAACCTCGATACTACCAGATGTTGCTGTCCAGCTTCAGCCCTTGGGATTGACAGCACAGTCTAGAAAAGAGTTAAAGTCCAGTAATTTATAACTATGTTTCAGAATAGCCTATAGCTCATAAAATGGGCCCTAAGTTAGATACTTTAAGGATTTTTTATATGCTATTTCTTATTTAGCTTAGGATCTGCTTTAAAGAGCTTTAGTAAGAATCAACAAATTACTGGGAAATGTATCTGGAATAGTTTAGGTTATTCAATGGTTAAATGGCTTAATTCTATAAAATGGGGCATACTTCATTAATTTACAGAATAGTTGTTATTCAGAGATTGAATGAGGAATTTGTTTTAAGTCCTTTCTGTCATGTTTATAGGAGTAAATTTCTCTTTTCTTGGTGGTTTATGTTCGCCATCAACAAGCTTCCTTTTAGTGAGTTTTTTTCTTGTGCTATTTTTTTCTAGTTTATTTTATTCTCTATATATTCTCTTCCAAAATACAGACGTGTGCTTACATTACATTAGAAAGCTCAATATTCTTTCTCTAATTTTATTTCAACTCCTTTATCACCGAATTTCCTCTTGCCCTAGGGTAATGGGTCAACAGTATGCAGTGTGTATGGCTCACAATAGTTCCATGGTCAGTTTGGCCAAACAAGGCAAGTTTTTGGCCAAGTGTGCGCAGCTAAGAGGGGTGCTTTAGAAATCAATTATGAGGTGCTTGCACATGGCATGAGTTTGCCTAAATGTGGGTTTGGTGCCCGTGCCAAGGAAATGGCCAAATAGTGGTTTTCTAGCATGTGAGTTCCACATGATATTTGGGGCATGGAGAATAATTGGTGGAAAGTTGGATGTTCGGGTTAGGTCAGAGAGGAGAGGGCGATGTCATGAACGCACTGGTGTGAACTGCTCACAAAGACTCCTCCAAGAGCTCCAAAAAAAATTCAGTATGATTGTTCAGCAGAGGTGATGTTTCCTCCCGACAGATGGGTAAAGGCATGATTTTAAACTTGAGCAAAATTTGGTGAATTTTTTTCCCACTTCTGGAGCTAACATCTCCAGAAGTATTGGCTGTTTACCTTGATGTCACTGAAATTTCACTAATTTTGCCGAAATTTTGATTGTTTTGCTAAAATTTTGCAAAAGTTTGCTGAAATTTCACTTTCTTCACCAGAGATATTGGTGCTCCTTTGAAAAACAAGCAAACCCCTACTACTTTTTTTAATCTTTTGCAAGATTTTATTTTTTAATCCAAATATAACAACTGCATTTGATGATTTTATAAAATGTGTGTGCATATATATATAGATTAAATTTATTTTGATACAAGATGCATGTTGATACACCTATTTGATACATTTACATACATTGAAATGATAATATTGAATCTAAACAAGATGAAAATCAAACTCTTTGGAAAAATGTTTTTTCGCTTTTCATACTCTAAAACTTAATGAAATTGTCTATTAAAGTTATAAATAAAAGTATTATTAAAAACATAAGAAATTAAAAAATTAAAAACAATACAATTCATTAGTAAAATGAGTGTAATTATTATGGTGCTCAATTTAAATTATTCTATGGTCGCCCTAGGAATTGTGAATTCAAGTCGACTCGACACTTAATGATATGATTTTTCATTTGTGAGCTAATATTTGGACCATGCATTTGGAAATTACATAGACTGCAGACGCTGGATAAGCATGTAGTTCAACAGTTTTCAGCCATTATAACTTCGACAGCGAAATTAGAACCACGTACTTTCAAAAAGTAGGATGTTTGCTTTCTTAATTCTTTTGCTCCTATATATGTCAGAAATTGTAGGAAGTTCAATATAAAAAGAAAGAGGTGAATGACAAGAAAATATTTTCATACTTAATCAGGAAAAGAAAAAGTAAAACAGGGAAACGGGAAAAAAGAAAAAATAGGACCTGAATGACAGCATTTTGCGAACTTTTGGATCCCTAGGCATATTCATAAAGAGAGAGGTAGCAAAGAATGAAATATGCCTACGAGCCTCCAAATTCACAGGGATTTCCATAGCTGAATCTTTGACAGTAAGTAACAAAAACAAACGCTTGATCTGCTATCACAAATTGTGCAGAGTTTAGTATTATATATTAAAGCTTAGAAAGAATTGCTTATCAGGATATTACCTGTTCCTTCAAAGGGGCGCTATCTGGCCATGGGAAACAGATGGCAGGATTGTTGAACTTTGATGCGAATAATTGTGGTTCAACCTTTCCAAAGGAAATAATTGCATCCCCTTCCAACAGTTTGGAACAGTGAAGTAAATCCAATATTCTGCATGCACTTAAAAGTTATTCTGGATATGGCACAATATGTGACAAGAATGGAAAAGGAGTAGATTTCAAGTGATTTCAGACCTTCACTCATTTGTCATCATATCTTTGGTGACAACCTCAAATATATCTTGGAGTATTTTCACAACCTTGTAATGGTGACCTTCATTGTTCTCAAACTTGAAAGTATGACATATAACAACGTAAAGTCATTGTGATCATTGAAACATGAAAGTAATAAGTAATCGCTTTAGTTTTGAGATAGTAGCAGTTACCAGAAGATCAACTAGTTCAATAAATTTGCTGTGTAAAACTAGCAGTTCACTCATCTTAAAGTCCACAAGAAGACTGGATTTACCGATGCTTCTTTCAACTTCATTAATTATATCAAAGACTACCTTGAAAAGAAACTCATGCAACATCACAAGCATATCAATAGAGGAGCAGTGAAGATGATGTTGGCAAGTACAATGCAGTTTTTATTGAACCCTTTAAGAATCTATAAGCCAAAAACATAAAAGTAGGAGTAGATTTAACTAGAAGATGCCAAGTTGCGAAATTCTCTACCTTTTTTTCTAGATCACCCACAACAAGAATGTTAAGGATATACTTCAGTAACTCATAGCACTCCTTCACAGCACAGTACATGAAGTTATCTTTCTTGATCTTTCTTAACAAATTCTCATCCTTCCCGACAAAATCTCTGGCAATACTTAATGCTATTGAAAACTGATAGGAACCCAAAATAATGATTGAGATGAAATACAGGGACAAGAATTTAATTATGAAAATTTAATATAGCGAAGACCATACCTTAGTTGCCAGCATGGTTCAAAATATCGTATCGAGGTAGCGTATCGGTCGGCTCGAAAACGGATACGTATCGAGTATCGACACGGA
>JAUPMG010000019.1:9459119-9479093 GCA_031762675.1 Pachysandra terminalis
CCTCTCGATAAATATTTAGTCTTCCACGCCGCCAACTTCTTCTCCGATCTCTCTACCACTTTGTTCCAAACCCCTACAGATTTGTACAAAGTGCCCAAAGGAAAACCCAGATACGTAGAAGGAAGAGAACCCACCTCACAACCCAACCACCCTGCTAACCGATTCAGATTGGTAACCTCCCGTTGCCCAATCAATTCAAACTTGACTAGATTGATATGTAGGCCTGAAACTGCTTCAAAGCACAGAAAAACACATCTTAACGACCTCAAATCCATCTGACTGGCCCTGCAAAAAATTAAAGTATCATCAGCAAATTGTAGATGAGTGATGTTTGGAGTAGCACCAGACACTCGAACTCCACTGATGAGACCCAACTCCTCCGTACGACCAATCATTCTACCGAGACTCTCCACCACTAGAAGAAATAAGAAGGGGGAAAGGGGATTGCCCTATCTTATCCCTCTAGAATTATTAAAGAAACCCATTGGCGAACCATTAACCAAAACAGATAAAACAGGGGTAGAAATGCAATATTTGATCCATGAGATCCACCTAGAACCAAAACCCATTCTTTCCAAGCTGTAAAGCAGAAAATTCCAGTTCACATGATGTTAGGTCCATTAATGCGAGCAAACTAGAAATTGTTCTCTAAGATTTTAGACAATTGATGAGTCTCCTATTTTTGATCATGCTGTCAACTAGACTGGGGATTTTTGGCCCATTTTGGATAAATCTCCATCATAACAATTGAAAGCTACAGTTTCCTAGGATAATAAGAAAAGAAAGGCAAAATTGTTAATGCATTGACGGAGCAATACTTGGATCATGACCAATGACTCCCTCCCTATTTGGATGTATTTATATATGACGCATGTTACATGTGATACACATGCAACAAACTCTACCATCTTATTAAGGCAGACACTTAAGTTAGGGATACTTTTGTAATCAGTCTTCAATGGAGGTCGTGGGACTCTACAAAAAACAAACCATTTATTTTCTCACTTTGTTTTCTCTTCTTCTCAAATCACATTCACAGGCTGTAACATGGTATCAAAGACAAATGGCTTCATCCACATTAGTCCTCTTCTATACGTCTTCCTGTTTTATCATCTTCAATATTTATTCCAACTTCTCTTCTTTTTTCAATCCTGAACTGATATCTCCCTTTATATTTTGAAGTCACATGAAACTAGGGTAGCAATTTCAAGCCCGGTCTGCTTTGCCCAATCAACCTTACTAGTTTAGAATTGCACTTGAGCTCAGATTATATATTTATGGCCACGTTCAACCTTTAATTAACAAAATTGGCTTTGGATAGTGTTCAAGCTCATAACTTACAACCTCTACCCGATTATGTCACATTATATTTTAACATCAATTAAATGTTAGGGGTTGGGGTTCAAACCATCATACCACATTTCAACATATCTCATATAACACAGAGCCAGACCAGGGTGAGGTTGGGCACTTAAGATTCCATTATGGCTATGCTCAAGGGCTTTTAGCTTGAAATCCTGGCCTCACCAAGCCGGGGCTCTATAATGTACCATAAGCAGTGATTTCAACGTCATCGACATGTCGACGATTTTTGAAGTAGTGACATAGAAACCAAGGGAAATCACCAGATTTCCCCTTTCCCTCATGCCGCACGACATGTCTCGCAGCATGAGGGAAAAAACATTTTTTTTTAAATCCTATAAAATTATGAAAACAAAAATAAAAATTAAAAATTGTAGGAAAAAAAACTGCAGTTTATTCTTTGCATAATTATATTTTGTAAACTGTAAAAATCAAAGAAAATATTATTAAAAAATTATAAAGAATACTAAAACAATCCGAAAAAAAAATACTAAAAAATTCAAGAAAAATAAATATGAATGGAATCATTGTTTATGCATTTGTAATGCATACACAATCATAATTTACACTTTATGCTTCTTTTTTTGAAATTAACAATTATAAAAAAATAAAAATAAAAATAAAATTGATAAGGAACAATCTTTCTACTTTAGATTTATAACTTATGAACTTTTTCATGCTTTTTTCTTACTGCTTGAGCTTCATTTGACTTATGACTTATGATTTTGAATGACTTTTTTCTAATTTATATCATATAATGTATGATTGTGCTCATGTTGACAATGATTACTTGATTAGCACTACTTTACTTATTAATCACTTATTTGTTGAAAATTTATGTGCTGTTGCTTAATTGGATGTATTAATTTTTTACTTTTTGTACAACTGGAGTCTAGAACTGATAGCTTGACACTACAACATCAACCCTAACCCCCCTCAACTAATGGTTTTAATTACGGGAGTGTTTTTGTACTGTATGTTTTGATGTTATTAGGTGTATTTAGGCCTTAATTATGTTCATCTAGAAGTTGGGATCAAAATTCCATCAAAAACTAAGATTTCCCTCTTTTTCCCATTTTTCCCCCAGATGTCGCGACATGTCGCAGGGCCATGCCCTGCGACATTTCTTGCGATATCTACATTGCAAACCTTGTCCATAAGCCCAGCCTGGACCATCAAATTGTCACACTGATATATAATCCTAAGTTGATTACCTATGTGAAGTAGCATCATAATGTAATCCAAACATCAATTGGCATGCACGGTTATTAATTTCCTCTTAGAATGTTGTTACAACAGCATAAGAGGAACGTGCGGTTATTATGTAGTGGAATGGTTATCGAAGTATGATTAGGTGCATCCTGCACGATACGAAAGGCAGTGGCTCAAGGTTTAAAGTGTAGCAGTTTCAGATCGGGTATTGGCCCCCTCCAAATTGATACAAGTTGGTATATATTAGGTATCGGCCAAAACCATTAAAAATAGAGGCAATTTGACAAGTATCAGCCGATACTTTACCAATATATTCATGTCATTTTTGGCTGATACTTGAAACCATGCAGTGGCCGGTATAGCTTTTCAGTTCTGGCATTTTTGTACATTCAATTGTTGCAGTAAGTCTGCTTCCCTTTCTTTTCCACAGCAGTAACTTCTTTTAGCATTTGCTAATGGAGGGTAAAATGACAGAAATTCTAAATACCTTCATTTCAACAGATTTAGTAGGATATCAAATGACTACTATAAACCGAAATGGACAGTTATTGCAATTGTCAAAATCAGTCCGGTTTTACTTACAACCAGAGGAAAAGTCAAAATGAAAAACCTTCTACAAAGTCTCCAACATAAGACGATTGGGTACAAGAAAATGCATAAACAATGACCTAACAGAGGAACAATATGGAAATATCCGTTAGCAGTACAGTCATGTTTCTAGATACCATCTACTACAGAGATATAGGATTTCATTCATGATATGTTCTTCTGATAAGAACACCTCTTTTAACTATTAGTTTTGTTAGGAGATTCTTGCTTGGAAGCAAGGAAAAAAAGTCTGGAGAAAATTATGCTACTCTAAATCTCTGATAGGTATTTGGAGGGGAGCTTAATATCAAACTAAAAACAACAATATGAAAAAATCAAGCCTAGCAAAATTTATGCTTGGAATAAAGCCTGAATATGACCTAATTAAATCCCAAGTTTTGGGAAATCTAGAGTTATCCTTGTTACACAACACCTTCTCTTAAGACTTTTTCAATTGTCTCTTGGTGCAACAGCAACTCAGTTAGTACTGGTGATCAATTTGCCCTTGTTTCTAGAGGAGGTCATAGCGGCAGTGGAAATGGTACTGCTGGCCATAATCAAGTGATAAACAAGAAGGTATCAACTCCTCTTGTCTGGTCATAAGATCATTTAGCAGATAATTTTACAAAAGCTGTGAACTTTAGTAGACCATATATTATACATTCCAAGATAGGTATTCACTAATATTTACACACCAGCTTGAGGTGAACCTTTGGAACGCATTTTTTCACATGATTAGATGTGAAACATGTGTATCATACACCAGAAAACATATATGACAAGCCATCCCTTTTCTCAATTTGTCTTCTCTCTCCTCTTCTCCTTTTCATGCATATTTATAAGTTGTAGCACAACCAACTTCCAAAAAAGACTTCCACTTGCTATCTCTAAATCATTCAATACTAATAACCAACTTATTAGATGACAACCTATAAAATACCATAATTACCTTTTGAGCCAGATTTTCAAGGTGAAAATCCATTTTACATCACTACGGAAAGTAAAAAAATCAAAAGTGATAAAAATAAACTAAATATTATAATCAATGAATAGCACTTGTGCTTTAAATGGTCAACTGTAAAGGCCATCTCTACGATCCATTTAAAGAAATAAAAATTTTTGAGGTACTGGTACCCACATAGACTAAAATTGAAAATTCTCTTTTTCACAGCTCACTAAAAGCTCGTATAATGAAATTATTAAAAACGGCCATCTAAAGATAAACTCCCAGGAATAGTTTAAAAAGTTGAATTACTTTTTTCCAGTTGACTCATTTCTAAAGGCTTTGAATCGAAGTCCCACTTAACTTACAGGGCTTTCATAAACTTCTATCAATTTCAGTCAGTGCACAACATTCTTGTTTCACAAATGCAGGAGAATAGTGCAAGTCATAGAAGAATTTCAAAAACAGATTCCATGGACAACTCAAAGCACAAATTTTTCGAAATTTAAGAACCTATTTAAACCATATTTTATTTATTTCATTGAGAAACTTAAGAATTTAGTCATTAAAACTTGTGAACTACACCAGCTCAATGATACCAAGGGATAGAAAATTCTAGATAATAGAAAAAACCTTATTTCCCAAAATTTCTGCACTAGATAATAGGAAAAACCAAGTTTTCCAAAACTTTCGTGCTTTCAACAACTTGTTTGGGTTCTTCTTTACTTGATAATTTGTTTTATTAAAATTATATATACACACAATATAGGTTTGTATTAGAAGAAATGAGTTAGGAAATTGCAGAGATTGCAAATTCATTCCAGGAGAAAGTCTTGCTTCACAAAACAGGTTGATGATGATGGATGTTTGAAATATGGGTTGGAAGACAAGAAGAGGTATTAAAAATGATCCAAAAATAAATGGTGGAACCTAAAAGGAGAAAATTATTGGTTTTTAAAGATAAACTAAGGAAAAGAGGGATCATGGAATCTAGAAACAAACCCTGCACAAATATAGGATGAAAATGGCTAGTTACAGAAAAAGAATAGGAAAAGAAAGCTTAGGAGAATCTAGACATAAAATTCAATCCCACAAGGAAACTTGGTGGTGGAATGATAATGTTCAAAAAAAAAAAATTTAAGAGGCAAGGTTTTATTTTAGGACTTGGCAAAGAAATAAGAACCAAGAAAACTTAAAAAAGTATAAAAAAAAACAATAAACTAAAAAGATAATAAGTGAGGCCAAAAAACTGGTATATGATAACCTATATAATAAGCTAGCTACAAAAGAGGGTGAGAAATGCATATATAAACTTGCAAGACTGAGAAAGTAGAAGACAAGAGATCTAGATCAAGTTAGACGCATTAAGAGCGAGGATTAGAGAATCTTAGTAAAGGATGAGATCAAAGAAAGATGGAGAGAATATTTTCAAAAACTACTATTTTGTGAAGATACGGAGAGAGGTGTTTCAGGTGCAGATGTGGTTATTGGTGAGGCAAGAGAACACTGCTACGTTCATAGAATTAAGGTCCCTAAAGTGAAGGAAGCTTTATCCAAAATGAAAATACGAAAGGCGTTACGACCGGACGGTATTTCAATTGACGTTTGGAATTGCGTGGGAGAGATTGGTATACTGTGGTTGACCAAATTATTTGATAGAATTTTGAAGAAGAAAAATACAAAATACTTAGAGGAAGAGCACGATAGTTCATACATATATATATATATATATATAAGAATAAAGGAGATGTTCAGAACTGTACCAATTATCGCAGAATTAAGGTTATTTACCATGAAATTATGGGAAAGAGTGGTGGAGGAAAGGTTAAGACGAATAACCAAGGTGTCAAAAAATCAATTTGGCTTTATGCCAAAGGGATCTACCACTGAGGCTATCGTTTTACTTAGACAAAGAATGGAGAAGTTTAAAGAGAAGAGGAGAGATCTTCACATGGTTTTATTTTTTATTTTTTTTTATAAACGATGAATTATATAAAAGAGAGAAAGCAGAAAGCAAAGGTACATACACCATGGCTGAGAAACCTGCTCTCAAGCCATGGGCTAAGAAGTCAACAAAAGTACAAAGGAATATCACATGCTACCCATCAATATACTCCACCCCCAATAAAACTCAGTCCACCTCCAACATCATCTCCAACGAAAGTACCCCTGCAAACAAAACACTCCTCCCCATAACTCTCATTGCCAACACCTCAGTCGCAAGGTTAGCCCCCCTAGATACAAGAAAGAACAAGATGTTCCAATCCCTACACAAGGACCAAGCCAAGCGAACCAAATGTATGAATCTCCACGCACACTGCTCAAATCTCCCCATCCATGCAATGATAGAAGGAGCATAACACTCCACAACCAAATCCCGATAACCCTGCACTCTAGCATGCCTCAATCGGCCACTAAAGCCACCAAAACAGCCCTCACTGACTCACCGACGCCACCAAGACCAGAGAACGCAAATAGAATATCCCCACCAGAATCTCTAAATACACCACCAATCCTTGAAGGACCATACTGATCCTAACAAACACCATCAACATTAAGCTTCACCCACCCATCCTCCCGGGGAAACCAAACTGGGGTCAAAGAAGAATGACATCGGCCGCACAGAAATCTGTTCCCACTCGCCTAGATGTCCAACACTGTAATACCAACAAACTGAGGTCTCACAACTGCCCAAGAAGCCACGGAAACAATGATCCCCTCAATCATACTCAGAACTGAGGAAGAAGTGCCTTGGAAAATCCGCATATTACACTTCATATATGACACAAAATGGCCTGGAATACCAGATGATACATAATACTACCCCTCTCTGCCAAATCCGGAAATTTCCACTGTGCTAGTAACTGGCATATACTCACCGGCATAGCCCACATCCTCCCAATGCTCCTAAAAAAGAAAAAAAAAAAACACCAAATCTCAACTGCCACTGGACAAGGTAAAAACAAATGATCAGGTATCTCATCATCCTCCCTACAAAGAAAGCGCATATGTGGTGAAAGGGTCAAATATCTCCTCATTCATATAGTTTTTATTGAACTAGAGAAAGCATATGATAAAGTCCCCAAAGAGTTAGTCTGGTGGGAGACAAAAAAATAGTACCAATCACAGTCAGATACATTGAGGTTATTAAAGAAATGTATGAGGGAGCGGTAACTAGGGTGAGAGCAGTGGATAACAAGGCAAATGAGCTCCCCGTAAAGATAGGTTTACATCAAGGGTCAACAATGAGTCCTTATCTTTTTGCATCAATTATGGATGAGTTGACTACTCATATTCAAGAGGAGGTACCTTGGTGTATGCTTTTTGTAGACGATGTGGTTTTGTAGACCAAACTAGAGAGGGAGTAAATGCAAAATTGGAGTTATGTAAGGAAACCTTGGAATCAAAAGGTTCTAAAATAAGTCGAATTAAGACCAAGTGCACGGAATTTACCTTTAGCACAAACAATAATAGAAGTGAAGCAATAGTAAGAGTTGAGATTCAATAAATTCCTAAAGCAATCAATTTTGTTCTCTATGATCAATTATCCATAAAGAGGCGAATAATGATGAGGATGTTGCACATAGTACTAGAGTTGGATGGCTTAAGTGGAGAAGTTCTTTCAGAGTGCTATATGATTGACGTGTTCCACTCAAACTAAAAGGAACATTTTACAGGACAACCATTAGGTTTGCTATGATGTATGGATCAAAATGTTGAGCAAGAAAGAAGCAACGTAAGAAAAGGACGAATGTTGCTGAGATAACGATGTTCAGATGAACGTGTGGGAAGACTAGGAAAGAGAAGGTGAGGAATGAACATATCCGAGTGTGCTTAAGTGTGGCTCAAATAAGAGAATACAAAGGAAAGAAGGTTAAATGGTTTCGGCATGTAAAGTAAAGATTCAGGGAAGCAGGTGCGCGAAGGTGTGAAGGAGTAAACGTTGAAGGATCTAAGAAGACGAGAGAAAGACCAAAAAGAACGAGGATGGAGTTAATCAGAAAGGGTTTGGATACAAGTAATCTGACTAAAGATATTGTAGCGACCCGGATCCGAAAATTAATATAATAAATGGATTAGGGATTATTGAAAAAAATTAAATAAGTATAAACAGAATCCGGAAATTTATTTGATTGTTAATCCTTTAATTGATGTAGGAACTAGAATTAGTTAATTTAAAGAGGGATCATAATCTTTAGATTAACTTTACAATATGAATTGTAATTTTCTAATTGAATTAATGAACAAATGGTAGTGATATCATGTGCTTTGGTAGATATAGTGTAGAATTGGATTCAGTTGTCATTAAGAGTAGTTTTAGGGTCAGATTGTAATTAAGGGATATATATGGGAGTGTGACTTAATGAACTTAAGTTAGACTTGACCCAGATTTGGTCGTGTGACCCATAAATAAGAATAAGTTAAATTAGTAACTTCATTAGATTTGAATTAAATTGAAAGATAAGTGAAAGGAAGAGTTTCTAATTGAGTGGGAGTTAGTTTGGGAGGATTCTTTGTGAAGAAGCTTAACATATCTGATTAGGAAGGTGCGTGGGATTCAAGGAGGGATTTAAGAAATTATTTGAAGGTTTAGGGAAGTTAATATAAGAGGGAATCTAGGGGTGCGTGAACAGTAACTTTTGAAAGAGGAGCTTAAAAGAGGGGCTACGACAGATCTGGAAAGAGAAAGAGGGGAGAAAAGAAAGAGAAGAGAGAAGAAAAAGGTGCTGGAACTAAAGAGAAGAGTGAGAGCAAAGAGAAAGTGAAGAAAGGAGAGATTCTGCAGTTTCTAGATTTCAGTAAAAGGTAGGTCATCTTGGTTGCTCCTCGTGTTGTTAATAATAATGTTCATGGGTATAGGTGAGTATGAATATGTCTATGAATGTGGACTGTATATATATAAGCTCGTGTGTGTGCGTATGTATGCGTGTGTGTGTGTGCTTATGTTTATATATATGCATACGTAGAGATTTCCATGGTTTTTACAGTAGTTACATTCATAGGAATATGATAAACTTCTTAGGATAAGCATCTAGATTATTTGTTTTGCGTGAAAATATATGATTGAACCATGTTTAGATCGAATTATGTGTTTTGTGATGATAACATGAATATATGTGTTTGGATCATGTGATTTATGCCAGATCTAACATGAGAATCTACGTTTAGATGCTAGGTTTTATGTATAACATGTTAGTGAGAATGAATAGTAGTATAAACTTTGATTTTGTATAACAAAAGTGTAAATTTGGGTTTGTAAGAGGTTGGGCACGAAGCCCTAGAGTTCTTAAAATATTAAAAACCTTAGCTAAATGCAAACTCTAAAAAAATGAAATCGAAAACCTTATTAAAAAACCAAAACCAAAGTCATATTATACCAAAAGAGTTATATTCTATTTCTTCTAGAAATAAATTGATTGTTATCTTTTGAAAAAAAAAATATATCGAACCTCCCATATCCTAGGAATTTTACTTTTGCCTCTAATTTATATATTTCTTAGTGCCTAAACAGTATGATACAGCTGAGAATCAGCAGGGTATTGTGAAACAACAAACTTGGATATGAGTTATGTAATCTACCATCAAACTCTGGTTCTATTTCCAGTCAAAACTCCGACTAGAGCAGGGAAATTATCACTATATAATCACTTTCGAATTCTAAATTATTAGAAACATACCTTTTTTTCCTACAGTATCTTGTAATTGATAAATCCTTCATTCTGTATAAAAAATGCTAGGCATAATTCACATTAATTCGAATTATTTTATTTTTGCAACCACAACATGTCCATGGTCAACCAAAGAAGAGTTGCATCACTTAAAATAGCCCAAAAGCATTCACAGAATCCTTGTAAACAGCAGTATTCTAATAAAATTGCATAGCCCTTTGAAGATTTGTCCTTGATAGCCAATGGCACCATACCTTGTAAAAGTTTAAGAATTGAAGAAGTGATGAAGATGCTCGTAATATCTTCAAATACCATCTCATCAAATAGATAAAATGGAGACCCCATATCATGCCATGCCATAATTATCATTGCCTAAAGAACCAACAAAAAAGAATTCAGCAAATCCATCACAAGTAAACATTAAAAACAGCATTTCATGCTACTTTAGATGTACCTGAAGAGATAAAATGAAAAAAATCCACATCCTATCAAAGCTCCTAAAAAGATGCCAAAATGAACGGATCTCTACAAAATTTGTCTTCCCTAACCATTTTGGTCTGCAGTATTCCGCTGCAGTAGCCTGAAAATACAGCAAGAATAAGAAATATTATTGGAGAAAAAAGATACTGAAAAATTATTACAAATGCAACTGCGCAGTTTGGCACATATGTGGTCTGGGGGATCAACCTGTCAGTCAAAAGTTTGACCATCTTATTTTTGGCATTCAAAATATAAATATCAGGTAAAAAAGGTTTGAAAAGCTGGCACACATGGTTTCCAAGCACCAGCAGATCGAACTGAGTGTTTCAAATTCTTCCAACCCAAATTTCATGGTGACAGATTCCCACAGGACTATAAAGATGATAAAAACGACGTTCAAGCCTTTCAGCCCAAGCCATTTCAGAAGCCTAAGGAAAACTCCCAAAAGGCCCACTCAGTCTTAGCATTGAACTGAAGCTCAAAATACAGAGTCCTTATAATATGTAGAGAAACACAAAGAATAAACTATAAACATCTTTGAAACTTTAACCATTGAACTCCACAATTTTTTCCCTTTAGCTCCAAATAAAAAGCCCGTTTAACAGTAGAATTACTTTCTCATAATGTGCACAAAATACTCTTTTACGATGATATACTTCCCTCCCATGGAAGATTCTTAGAGAACTCAATGACAAACACAAGCACTTTCAATCTCATCGTTGACCATCTGGTGATGCACTTAGGATAATGTTGAGATGTAATGCTATGATAATTGATAAAAGAAAATACGACTACGATTGGTCAATCAAGTTGCGGCCCTCCTCTACCTCTGAAATGTCTTCTTCCAATGTCAACATTTGTAAGAATATAGTGCATAATTCTCATTTTGCCTACCCTATATAATCAATGAATTAGAAATCTCACTTTCTTATAAATAATGTTCAACAAGGAGATTCAGCTCACAGTTGAACTGCAATTTCTTGAAAGAAGATATTCAACTGCAAAAACATATGATATGTGCCTCCTCCACAAGCAATATTCCAGTATACGATTTCCACATGAGAAACACTTAGTTCAAATTACTATTCTAGTTATTTTCTGTTCATACACATCGGCTAATTTTAATGAAAATTAAATAAACAAAAGAATGCAATTGCATAAACCTGACTTTCCTTAGAGCTGATTATGTAGTCATGATTTATTCAGCCTGTGATTCATCATAATTAGTATAAGAAGTTTGAAGGAATGAAGATGAAACTTTCAATCCCTGTGACCATCCACTACGACAGCAAGGTCCATTTATATTTCATCCAAATGATTCTGTTATGTAATAACAAAGCACACCAAGGTAGATTATTGCTTTGGGCAATACCAAGTGACCAGTGGAAATATTTACGTGATAATTTAGATTCAATAGATGGATCAAGGATTGCGGTTAGAATGACTCCATGTTTTACCAGGTTTAATTGTCCATTCAGAAAGCTAGGCATGTTTGATATATATGTACAAGCTTCGGGGGATGATAGAAGAACAAGATAATCTTGTTCTGTCATTTTATTTCTAGAACATTCATTAATAGAATTACTTTAGTAACATACTAATATCTGTGTAATATAAGAGGACATAGCCTACCTCCATTTCTTCGCCATCTTCTTCTTCTCTCTTCTTTTCTTCTACAGTCTTAAGTGAAACATGAGCATTTTCAACACGGCAATCATTTAAAGACTCTACACAGAAGAAATCATGGTCGAGACGCATTGGCCAACCTATCTCAAAACAATCAGGAGACCTGCATAAATAGCAATCACTGCCTTGAGAAAAGCACAACTTCTTAATAGTATAGAGAGAGAGAGAGAAAGACGTAATCCGAAGGGTAACGCTTACCAGAAATACTCATTCAAGTCATCATAATTTCTCCATTTAGAATGATCAGCTGTTCCACTTTCATTTTTCTTAGCCTCCTTCAGTGGTCAACAAAATAATTAGAAACCAAATGGAAGATTTTACAACATATCAAAATGTGTTATGAAGTACCTTATATATAACCCTGTATATCGGAGTAACTACATTGTTGAGAAAAGTTTCAGATCCTCCTCCATATACTGGCATGACCTTTTCCCCAGTATTCATGCTAATAGAACCAGATACAACACCATGCAATTCATATGCCATCTGAAAGAAACAAAAGAATTTAATAAACTAATGGTACTACTGACATTCAAATCATACGGAAGACACTACAATCACTATCAAAAAACTACAATGTTTTGGAAACACATCAAAGAGCTTTAACACAATTCAACGAAGAGGAGATTGATTAGGTAGTTGTTCAGGTGTTTTTATATTTATTAATTTTCATAGTTATATTGATTAGGGGCTTAGGAAAGCGCACTTTTCCATCAACATCATTAGCACTATTCTAAACCGTCCCATCTAATGAACATGCATAATCAAGGTTGCAACATCAACAAGAATTTAAACGATTTACAGATCAATTATTCACAAAAGAGTATGACATAATATAATGAGTGTGATCTTCCCATCCTTGGGGCGTTGGTAAGACATCCATCTTAGAGGGGCAGGATTGAGGGCTCAGGATTTGACTCTGTCTCCCCTATGGGAGAGTGGTCAATGGACCATCATAACGGCTACTAGGAAAAAGTACGAGCATGATTTAAGAGAGGGCACCTACATTTCAATAGGTGAAGACTCACTTCCTTCCTTGGCTGCAACTTTTCATGGGGAATCTTCTTCTTCGCCTTCAGATTTATTTAGGGTCCTATTGGCATTCAATCTCTCCAATTTCTTTCTTCTGTTCTCTTCTTTTCCTTCTTCTCTTAGCTTCAGGTTTGGTTGTTTCCACTCAGACATCATGCACCCTTTCACTTTAGTTGAAGTTGTACCCTCTTCTGTAAAACATAAAGAAGGGTTGGGATGGAGTCTGCAATACTAGTAGTGTGGGTTCTGTTCACAAACCCTAAGTCTGTCTCCTCACTGATTCATGAATCTTAAAATAGTGTATAATCTGCTTATGAACCCAAAGTGTGTCACTTGGCCTTTCCATGGACCTTAAGGTATATTGTTCCCACTGTGATACTTGTTGGTAATAAACGTGCAACCTCATCTTAATGGCTGGCTCAAGTGATGTTAAAGAACTTATCGTTGAATGGTGCCAGTCACCTTCATTAGGGCTAGGCACAATCGGTAAAGATATTTTTTATGCTAAACGTAACTTGGAAGTTTTTTCTGAAGAACTCCCGCAAATACAGAAAACAGTTATGATTTTTGGCCAAGTGATTCCTTAAAACACCACCACCACCAGCTCTACCTGGATTACCCAGAGAAGCACCATATGTATTGAGTTTAACAAAACCCAAAGGAGGTTTTCTCCAATACAGAATCAAATCCAACTTCACCTGCACCTGAATTACTGTAACATTAAGGAAATTTAGAATAACCTGACAAGGAGACAAACCCGCCTTGGGCTTCAAGAAAGGAACCAGGTCATGAATCCAATTGATGATTTTATTAAGCCCGAACTCTTTGGATTGACAACACTCTTCATACCTCCAAACATTTCTGTCCAACCATAACGCCCAAAACATCAGCAAAGGGAGCAAACAACGGATGATCCCAACCTGACTTCTTTTCCGAATAGCCCACCAACTATCCAAGAAAGAAGTGACAGAAATCATGGGCGGCCGAACATTAAAGATTAAGAAAAATTTAGACCAGACAAAAGATGCGATCTCACTACACAAAAATACATGCTCAAGGTCCTCGACATGAGGATAAGAAGAACAACAGAAGCACTTAGAAGCCATACAGATTCCCAACTGTTGAATACAAGAATCAAGAGGAATAACACCATAAGAATGCTCCCATAAAAATATTGACATTTTTAATGGGATAGGTTTCAGCCAGAACTCTTTGTGCCATCTAAAGGAATCTTTGAGGGGTCAACAACCCTCATAGGCAACCTTGACTGAAAAAATCTCATTAACAGATGGCAACCAAGTACAGCTACCAGGAACATCCGCAAGAAAAAATTAAAATCCTGAATACCCCTTAATATTTTCTGGGCAAAAAGGACGAAATACCTGGCAAATCAAAATTTAAGGCAAAAGCCTCCCTAACCGAAATAGTACACAAAGCCTCATCCTCTACAAGGTTACGAAGAGGACCACAGATAAGCCAATTATCCATCCAAAAATTCATATCCCCTTCCCCCACCTTCCAGACAATATTACGATAAGTCTCTGCAACAACCTTAAGAATGTGTCTCCATAAGTGAGAGTCTGAAATCTTAGACTGCAACTCCAAAGGATGAGAACCTTTGATATACCTGCTATTCATAATTTGCTAAAGGGAGAATTAGAGGATATGACATTCCAAGCTTGTTTCAAACGAAAACAATGAACAATGTGTTCAACCGATCTAATTCCAAAACCACCTTCAGAACAAGGATAACAAATAGAAGACCAGGCTATCCATTTCCTCTTAGGATTACCATCCCATTCTCCCCAGAAGAAATATGGAAACCACATGTTCAATTTCTGAATAACAGAAATAGGAACAGCAATGGAATATATAAGATGGATAAGAATGCAAGCAAGAACATGCTTGATTGAGATGAGCTTACCACCAGAGGACAACAGCTTGCCTTGCCAACCATTGATCCTATCCTGAATTTTTCCAGGGAGCCTGTCAAAAAAGGAGCAAGATAATCTGCCCACGTAAAGAGGAACACCCAAATAGACTAGAGGCAAATGTTTCTGCACAAACCCTGTAATTTGGTTGACAACATTTATCCTAGAAACCGAAACCCTCGAAGAAACAATAAAGCATCTCTTCTCAAAATTAAATTTCGGACCCAAACAACGAGCATATTCAATCAACAAAGACATGAAGCCAATCAAAGATGATTTACGACCATTAAGAAAAACAATGGTATCATCCGCATATAACAAATGAGAAATTGGCAAAAAGTCCTGATGAAGAAAAAGGAAACCAATTTTTCCTTTATCAAAGAATATTGGAAACCCATGGCTCAAAACTTCATAACAAATAATAAAGAGCAAAGGGGAAAGAGGATCCCCTTGACACAATCCCCTCGTAGAATGAAAAAAAAAAACTGTGTACACCCCTTGCAAACAGACAGAGAAAAAGCACTCCTTAATACAAGAAACATGTGTAATCCACAGTTCGGAAAAACTAAATCGACGAAGAACCACCAATAAAACAGCCCATTCCACTCTGTCATAAGATTTAGCTATATCAAGCTTAATGATAACGTTGCCACCCACGCATTTTCTATTGAACCAATGATAACTTCTTGAGCTAAGCAAATATTCTCCGAAATAGACCTGTGCTTCAGAAAAGCACCTTCGCTAGCAGATATGATCCTCGGAAGCAACTGACTAAGTCAGTTACCATAATCATGGAAAAAACTGTATAAACCACATTACATAAATTGATAGACCAGAAATCAGAAAATGTTCTAGGCTCCTTAACTTTAGGAATCATAGTAATAAGAGTGCTGGTATAAAAATCGATAAATGCGAGCATTGAAAAAAATCAACCGATCATAAACATCGAAAGAAACCAATTCCCTATATGGTTAGACTGATTCTGAGGATCTGTTGTGGATTGCTTACAAATTATAACAGTATCGTAAGTAACTTGATTACAGTTCATGAACCTAGGGTTTTGCGAACAGTAAACACTGTTCACAACTGTTAGAATAGCTAATGGGTCTAAAGCCCATTTCTTTATGTTTTCCTTGTTTATTGTTTGCCCTAATTCTTAATTATAAATAAGTGCTCTCTCTAATCGAGAGAAGTGCGATTTGTGCTTCAACATGGTATCAGAGCTTCCTAACGAAAATTAGATAAAAAAAAAAAAAAAAACTTGACGCCGCAGACCCCTCATCGATTCTTCTTGTCGGCGGCCACCTTCTCTCGTTTCTTTTTTTTTCTCGCTCGCCTGTTCCCGATCACGAGGTAGCGAGATCTCTTGCTACCTCTCTTTTCTCTAAAAATCCCAAGGTAGAAAAATCTCTCGCTACCTCTCTCTCTATTTTTTTTCCTTCTTCGATCAGCTATTGTAGAGCCTTTCGTGGATCTGATCGTGAGTTGGGGGGTTTTCTTCATGGATTTTTGAACTTGAAGGTGTGATGGGGCTTCTTCTTGAAGAAGATGTTTGTGATTGCCGGAAGTGTGGCTGTTGACCGTGCTTGACGTGTGGAGGGGTGCAAATTCCCCCTTTGTTCTCTTTTTGGTTAGGTTTTTCTTTGTAGATATTTTCTTTGATTGTGATATCAACATGAGTACCTCCGAACAACGTCCGAATGAACCAAATCCGGTTGTTTCTGAGATCGTGTCGTCATCTATTTGTCTTACCGATCAACGATTAGATGGGACCAACTTTCAGCATTGGCGTAAAATTGCTTTATTTGCTATTCGTGGCATGGACAAGGAGGAGCATCTTACGGGTAAATCTCCTGATCCAAGAACTGATCCTGTAGGTACCAAAGTTTGGTTGCGTGATGATGCTCGATTATACAATCAATTACTTAATTCTATGGAACCTAAGGTGTCTGTCTTGGTGACACACTGTGTTACGGTTAAAGAACTGTGGGAATACCTTATGGTCTTGTATTCGGGCAAAGACAATCTAAATCGTCTTTATGATATATCATTTCCTTCTTTCGAAAGGAGCAAGGCGACATCTCTGTTAATGATTATTTTGATGCGTTTAAAAGGGTGTATGAAGAGCTTAATGTCTTGATGCCTTTGACTTCAGATATTAATCAAATGCGACAGCAGCGGGAACAGTTAGCGGTTATGGCTTTTTTGAGTGATCTGAGATCAGAATTTGACCCCACTAGATCCCAGATCCTAGCGAGTCGTGAATCTTCCTAACTAAGGCTTATTCTTGTGTGCTTCGCTCAGCCCGTTCCGCTCCTATCTCTATGGAAACACTCAATCATGCTGCTTTGGCAGGTCACGTCCCGTCAGAAGAACGCGGTGGTAGAGGAGAAGGCCGCGGAGGACATGGTGTTCGTGGACCTGATGGGCGAATTATATGTTTTCACTGTGGCGGTATTGGTCACAAGCGTGACAATTGTTGGAAATTACATGGAAAGCCTCCCAATGCCCGATCTGCTCATATTATTTCAGGATCTGTCCAGGACACCTATACAGTAATGTTTGCCCCCCCGATGATGGCAGTATCCGTCTCACAGCCGAGGAACATTCTTAATTACTGGCTAATCAGTCCTCCACATCTGTACTATTGCTCAGACCGGATCATCTTCATCTGCATACATATTTGCGCCTCCTAGGACTTGGGGTGATTGATTATGGAGCCTCTGACCATATGACTAGGTCCACAAGTATTTTACACACATTCTCCCACGACTTCTCATCCTGATGTAAGAGTGGCGGATGGGTCTTTTGTTAGATATTATGAGGGTTAATATTGTAATTACACTAATTAGTTTCTGAGTATAAAACCCAATTACTGTTCACTAATCAAGATTAATAAAATTAATTCTTTTCTCCCAAAAATCAACTTGGTATCAGAGCCAACAAACCCTAACCCTAACCCTACCTCTCACCACGACCACCGCCGTCGTCGCCCCTAGCACCACCACCGCTCGCCACCCTTCTTCTTCCTCTTCCTCGCGCGCGCAGCACCATCACTCACCACCCTTCTTCTTCTTCTTCCCCGCGCGCACAGCACCCTCCTTCTTCTTTCTTGCGCGCACAGCACCACCACCGAAACCTCACCCTTCACCTCTTCTCCCTCTCGCGAGCAGCCACCACCGCTGAAACCCTCCTTTTTTCTCGAGCGCGCAGCCCCCAGCCCACCTTTTTTTCCTTTCCCTTCTCGCGCACACAGCGCTCCCACCAGTCCATCGCAGTAACCCCTTTCCTCTTTCTCGTGCGACTCTCCCTCGCGCGACTCCTCTCTTTGGCAACCCTAGGTTTGGCTCTATGTCATTCTGAGTAAACCTAGGGCTCTTTCCCTTATGCTGCTTTCTGTGGTTTATTTAAACCACATTTTTTTGGTCCTCTGCGACTTGTTGATGCCCTAAGGGTTGTTTCCCTTTTTTTCATATCTCTATCGGTTGTTTCTTTGATTCACAATGGCAGAATCATGTAGTGCCCGTTCAGATCTGGCACCTCCTCTGACCGGTGGGAGAGTTACTAGCATTCTGTTGAATGGATGTAATTTTGCAGCCTTGTCTTGGTCCTTGAAGTTGTTTATTGGTGGCTGAGTTAAGTCTGCTTGGCTTTTGGGAAAAGCTCCACGTCCGGCTGCTAATGATCCTAAGGCAGATCAATGGGAAATTGATAACTGCCTAATTCTGAGTTGGATCTATGGATCTATGGAGCCACATATTTTTAATATGTTTATGTATCATGAGAATGTTGATAGTCTCTGGATTGCTTTGACTACGATGTATGCTCATTCCCAAAATGAGGCTCGGCACTTTGAGTTGTACCAGGAGGTTGCCCGTGCCACTCAGGAGAGCCTTGGATTGACTGTCTCTCAGTATTTTGGCTACCTACAGACTCGATGGGATGAGATGGCCCAGTATGATCCCGTCAGTGACTTTGGGACGATGACATCTGTGGCTGTTAAGAAGTTGGATCGTCTTCATACTTATGCTTTTCTTATGGGTCTTAAGCCCGAGTTTGAGAATCTTCGCACGCAGATTCTAATCTCGACTCCAGTGCCATCCTTGATGGATGCCTTTGCTATGATCGATCAGGAGGAGCATCGGCGCCTTATTTCTACTCCTACTGCTATACCTACTACTGGAGAGGTAACCGATCAGATGGTTTTTGCTACCTCAGCGGATCTCTATAGTACTCGTTCTTCTGGGAGAAAGAGGCCCATCTGTCGTCACTGTGGGAACCTTGGACACCTTAAGGAAACTTGCTGGAAACTTCACCTTGAATTGAAGATCCAATTCCAAAAGGAGAATGCCCCCCCTCCTAGAGCTGCTGCCGTTGCCGAGACCTCAGAGCCTCTTGCTCCTTCCCTCTCTGCCCAGATAGCAGCACTCCAGGCCCAGATAGCCCAGCTGTCATTACCAGGCTCCACCTCGCCTTCAGTGCCTTCCATTCCCTTGACTGCCTCCACTACTACTCTATCCTCAGGTATCCCTACTGCCTTCCATGTTAGCTCTGAGTCCCCCTCATGGGTTCTGGACTCCGGTGCGAATGATTATATGACGGATGAGTTATCCCTTTTTTCTTCTCCATTGACTCATACTCACAGATCTGTACGTTTGGGTGATGGATCCGTTGCTACGATTAGTAGTGAAGGAACAGTCAAACTTTCATCGGATATTACTCTTTCCTCTATTTTTCATGTTCCAAAATTTGCTTTTAATCTTTTATCTGTTAGTCGTCTTACAAAATTCCTTGATTGTGTTGTCATCTTCTTACCTGATCGTTGCTTCTTGCAGGACCGGACTTCGAAGAGGATTTTTGGCAAGGGGTATGAGCACGATGGACTATACTACTTTGGAGATCCACCACCTTCTAAGCCTCCTGACTATGTTCTGCGAACTGCTACTACTCCTATGTTTGATTTTCCCTTTTCTGTTTCTGCCCAAGACATTCAGTTGTGGCATGCCCGTTTGGGTCATGTTAATTTTCAGTATCTTTGTTTAATGTTTCCTAGCTTGTCTGTTGCTTGCAA
>JAUPMG010000019.1:9479193-9497181 GCA_031762675.1 Pachysandra terminalis
CATAAGCCCATTTCTTTATGTCTTCCTTGTTTATTGTTTGCCCTAATTCTTGATTATAAATAAGTGCTCTCTCTAATCGAGAGAAGTACGATTTGTGCTTCAACAACAACCTTAGGGTTTTGTTCATTCTAGGGTTTCCTTCTCGTTTTTATTTGGCCGTGCTTTCATGGCTGTTGCGGCACCCTTGCCGGCGATTAAAGGGCTTCCTCCTTTATCATTTGTTCAAGATCCTTCATCGTCTGCTCAAGCTCTTAATCGCCCTAAGTAGTATGCGGCGTCGTTGCATGGTCATAGAGTTTTGAATGTTTTCTCGGTTAATGCCCATTCTCCAACAAGGATGGAGAGGTGGCTATCTCTTTTTCCCCACAAGAGGTTACTCAGTCGAAGGAATCATTCAAGAACGTTTCTTAAGTTCTCTAAGCAGCATCCTAAGCTGGATTAGATTCGAACTCATATTTTGAAGACATGGTCTTAAGCAGGATTGTATTATTGGGTCATTAGACTCAAGGCATATTATGCTTCATCTCTCTTCTGATGAGCTCCGTGTTTTGGTTTGGACTAGAGAATCTACGATTCTCAGGGGATATCCATTCCTCATTTTTCAGTGGTATTCTTCATTTGATCCTAGGAAGGACTTGGCCTTGACTTCAATTTGGATTCAACTCCCTCATCGTTCTCTTCACTTTTTTAATCCTTCTCTGCTTAGGCCTATTGTGAATTTCATTGGTAAGTTCCTACGATGTGATCAACAGACCTTATCTCTGATTACGTCAAGTACGGCTCGAATCTACGTTGAGAAGGATCCTTCTAAGCCTCTTCCAAATTGCATATGGATTAGTGTTGGCAAATCGTCTGGTTTTTGGCAGAAAATTTTTATGAAAGAACACCCAAATTGTGCAATCATTGTTCTCTTCAAGGCCATGTGAAGTCCAATTGTCGTAAGTTAAATAGTGATTCTGGTATGCCTTCTAACTTTTCTGATGTTAATGTGTCTCATGATCGTATTACCAATAATGCTAATCGTCGGAGTCGGAAGAATTGTCCTAATGGCGTTTCAGATTTAAATACGGAGGCCATATTTCGTTTAGTCTTTTATTTGTAAGTATACTACCTAAGAGTCTTCCGTTTATAGTGAACATGTATCCTTTTTTTCTGGTTAAAGCCTCTCAATAGGAGGGGAGATTATATTGTGCACCAACAGGTTTGTAACATTGAGGATGATATTATTCTCTTGTGAATGATCTGCAGAACAACTGGAACTCTGATCAGTGGCAATCTCTTGTCGAAAAGAAGAAACATGACAACCTTATTCTTCTTCAAGAAGAAATTTTCTTAAAGAAGAAGTCGAGGGTTAAGTGGCCTAAAGGAGATAAAAATTCAATTTTTTTCCATACAATGATGCAAATTAAATGAAAGAAAACCAATTGGTCCAGATTAAATTGCTTGATGGTATGTTGTCTGAGGATACTGTTAGAATTAGAGAGGATGCTCCAACTTACTTTAAGAATATCCATTCTATGGCTAATAATGTTCAACCAAATGAGATTTTGGATTTCATTCCTACACTGATTACAGAAGAAGGTAATCTTTTTTAAACTAAAATACCTGATGCTACTGAAGAGAAACAAGCAGTTCTAAATTTGTCCGCTAATAGTGCTCCTGGACCATGCTGGGACATTATTGGTTTGGATGTGTATAAAGCTATGAAAGAGTTCGTTGAAGGTGGTGACCTGACCATTGCTTCTACTTCTTCCTTCTTGGATCTAATTCGCAAAGTGGATAAACCATGTGAATTTGCCAAATTTCCTCCTATCAGTCTGTAATTTCTCTTATAGAATTATCACAAAAATTTTGGCTGATAAACTTTTATTTGTTCTGCTAGCTATCATCATTAAAGAACAAGGAGATTTTGTTCTTGGGAGAACAATTCATGATAATTTTTTCCTTTGCCTCGTGAACTTTTCTATGATTTGGATAGAACATGTCATGAGGGAAATATCATCATTAAAATTGATATGGCCAAGGCATATGTGGAGCTTTAAGAAGGATGTTTTCTCTAAATTTGGCTTTTCTGAGATGTGGTGGAAACTCGTTAACAAGTGTATCTCAAATTGCTGGTTCTCTATAATGATGAATGGTATTACTCATGATTTCTTCAAATCAACTAGAGGATTGAGCCTATAAAGAAATCTCTGTTTTATGCAATGAAGCTCATCATTATTGATCCAATAAAAAATAATTGTTAAAAAGAAAGAAATAATTTTTAGGCCCTAGTCTATGCAGGTTAATACGTCTAGCATTTAAAGAAAATTAAACAAGGTGGCTGATAGCCGTCCAAGTCATGTTAGAGTATGTTTATGTATGGATAAATCTGGATTGTTCAATCTCAGATAAATATGTTTTGTATATAGGTGGTATTTACTTTATTAGTAATAAAGCAAGCAGTGATCCACCTAGTACGGGATGATTTTTATGCCGAAAGGTGGACTAAAAAAAGTTTGATAGAACTATTCACAGGAATAATAGCTGCACCAGATGAAGTAGTTTGTTTCTTGACCAACTCTGTACCATCTTCAGTTATAGGTTCCGTTCTGACTAGGACTGGTCACCCCAGGTTTATCAATCATATTATCAAACCATTCGCTATATTCTGAGGAACAGCTTCAATTGAAAGCAATTCAGATGAGCCTAAGATTTGTTGAAGACTGGAAGTTGTTGCAACTTCCATATTCAGATAATATGTAGTCTCCTTTCAACTCCCTTCACCAGCTATATCTTGTTGTGACTGTACAGTGGCCGGATTAAAATGCTCAACCTGCTGCTCACCATCACCATAGAATCCACATGTGCCTCTTGGCCATCAACCTTTTTTTTTCAACTGTTGCAGAGATTTTTTATGACGTTCTACAAGGACTTGGTCATCTCCAACTGTGTTGTCGGTAAGTGGAGGATGAAGCTTTCAACAGTTTGATTGGTCGGGCCCCTGAAGGGAGCAACAACGACAGATTACAGGTGTTTTCTTATAGAAAACACGTTGCAGAAAGTCATTACTTTTGCCTAAATCAACCCAGACCGTTTCAGGTAATGGCTTTGTTAAATCCATCTCCAAATAAACCCTAGCAGTGCTCAGACGAGCTAGAGTTAAGGTAGCATTATCAATACATAAACCTTTCCTAATTCACCAGCTATAGGCTGTAAGAAGCATGGGTTGAACAGATTGAGAGGGAGACTCGGAAACTGAACCCAGAACCAAGACGGGCGCAAAAGATGAGTCTTTCTTTTGATTGAAGGAAGCTAACCATCTAAATAGTTGAAAAGAAAAACTTTTTATGTGATTCACTTCTTGTACCCAGGCCTTCAACATGTCAGTCTCAGCAGAGAACTTGAGCATAACATGTCTTGGATCAATGAGACCAATAATGATCTCACGTTCTAATTCACATTTCCCACTGCTGCAAGATGTGTGCTCGAATCACTTTAATGGGAGGACAAATAAAAGAAAAATTTGCGATCAAAATTTAGCCAACTCTGATTTGGCTAATCTGGAGGAGAAAAAGTGATGGAAATTAATCCCTCTTTTTGCCCCAATCATACATCTAAAGGGAATTCCTCGAATTTGGGTTTTCCGAACGATGTAGAGAATAGAACGTACCAGCTCTCCTCTTTTCTGTCTTAAGAACATATTTTGGAGGGTTGCTTGCACTTGCCAGATCACCTCCTCCAACCGGAAAGGCTGCCATCGCAGCCATGGACATGGAACTATGGAAGAAGCAACGTACTCAAAAGAGAAAACCAGGAAACCCTAGTTTCCCTAGTGTGGCTTAGTGCGAGCTACTGAGAGAAACTTTTACCCTTCCTTTAGCAACTTTAGGACCTCACAGACGATGATTCAACCAAAATCCCTTGCTTACATAATCCTAAATAAAATGGTGCTGCAAATAAGATGGTATTTCAAGCATAAGATCCACCATTTATTTGAGGCAACTTGTTTCTTAATGTTTAATATGTATGCCAGTATTAATGGTAAGATGTTGTATTAATTTCTTGTTATCTAATTAGTTGTTTGTTTCATCTGTGCAGTCTGATTGAGAGAGGAGAGAGGCTGAGAGATATGTTTTGGGGGAGCATTTTCAGGAGATGGGACATCTAGTAGTGCTAGGCCTATAGATATAGGGCCACTCAGACGATCCCAGAGTGTGAGGATGCCATAGCCACTCATCGATCCTTCATAGTACAAATCTAAAGATGTCAGGCAGAAGAGGTTAAAGGATGTGCGGATTTTCTTGCGAATTTTGCCTACCAAACTCGTAGTAACTTCACTTTTCACACAAGAGAGGATCTTCCTCAACAGACAAAAGCTGCTCTTCGTATTGACTACAATGGGTTAGCTTATATTAAGTGTTGATAGCGGGTCTTTTTCAGTAGAATAGGTGTTTTATAATGCTTGGTCTATAAAAGCATCCTCATCATGCATTTCTACATCATGTGTTCTACTAGGGTAAGGCTCATTATGTCCCCCCTATGTAACTTTTTCTCATTTCTAATGCACAGGTCCGGGGTCTTCGCCTCAAGCCCCCTCCCACTATTGGAGTGCCTCAAAGGCTTTTTGGCCTTAGGGGGTTTCAACCAAAAAAAGAAGGTTAAAGGATGTGTGGAGTGGAGGTAATGTGAGGGAGGTGAGGAAATTTATTTCAAAATTCTTCATTTTTCAGCCACATTCCAGCTAGTGCAGCGGCCTCTCCCCATTTTAAGAATATGATAGATGTTATGTAGGATGTCGGGAGAGAAGTTGTGGCCCCCACCCCCATGAGATTATAGAAAAATATTTAGATGAGGATGAGGAGAGATAAAAGATTACATCCACGGTCTGAGGTCACACTGGAAGAAGTTTGGGGTGACCATTATGTGTGATGGATGGCCGGGACCACGAGACTATGTATTATCAACTTTATGGTATACTGCAAGGGGCGAGCAGTGTTTTATGAGATCAGTGGATGCATCTGATAGGATAAAGATGCAAACTACATTGCTAGTTTACTGAAGTCTATTATTGAAGAGGTGGGTCAATAGAATGTTGTACAGATTATCACCAATAATGGGAGTAACTATGTGAAGGCAGGTTGGATGATGCAGGAGAGGTACAACCTATATTGGACCCCATTTGTTGCTCATTGTGTATAGATTTCATATTGGAGGCCATTGAACACTGACAGACAATATTGAGTGTACTAGATTTTGTGAGGACAGTTACAACATTTATATATAACCATGCTTATGTCATAGCAAAAATGAGAGAGATGTGTAACTGTGACAGTTATTACACATTTCACTACCAACTACATTGCATTGGAGAGCATCCTAGGGAACAAGACAAGACTGAGGGCACTTTTCATTGGAGATGATTGGAACAGCTATCCCCAGAGCCATACTGTTGTTGGCCAGAGAGTAGAGGATTATGAGGGCAGTAAATACTGGGATAGGGTCAGCGATCTTGTGGCTATGTTGGAGCCAATTTATCAAGTATTGAGGGCAGTCAATACTAATGCATATCCTACCATGGGTTCTATATACGAGTCCATCAGGATTATGAAGGACCAGATTAAGGTTGTTGCCCGAAAATCATACAAATGAGTCCATAAGATTATTGATGATCATTGGTACAAGACATTTAGACACCCTCTTCACGACGCAGGCCAATAAGTAGTAATGATAAAGTTAAATGAATAATTCACTTTGATTATTTGACATTTATGATACTTCTAGTTTTTTACTAATCTTTTTTTGTGAACCCCAGCATACTTCTTGAACCCCAAATATCACTACACTCATCGATTGGGATTGAACGCCAAGTTGTTGAAGGTTGTGCATGAATTATATGCTAAGTTGGACCCTAAGTGTAAGGGTAAGAGTCACTTTAGCAATGAGGTAACAAATCCAATTTGGTCTGAAAAGATGTATGGAAACTGTAAGACATGAGAAGGCATATGGTTAATAAAAAAACTACTATAAGCAATGCCTCAAACCAAAAATCTTTTCGAACATGCATACTAAATAAACGGGTTGGTGTGACTTCTAGGAGATGCCCGTTTTATCTTTCAGCAACCACATTCTATTGTGGTGTCCCCACACAAAAACTTTGCCATTCAATCCCATGTTGAGTTAAATAGGAATTTAGGCCTAAGAACATATATTCCCATTACTCTGTCCCCACTAAGTGGGGTCAGAGGTTCCACATCACCAAAAAAAAAACATATATTCCCCCCATTTCGGATCTAAGAACTTGTATTGCTTATCAAATTGGGTGAGAACCCTGTTATGAAATGTTAGAAAAATTGAAAACATGTCATCTTTAAATTTCATCAAGTAAAGCCATGTACATCTGGTACAATCATCAACAAAAGAAACAAAGTAACAAAAACCAAATAAGGACGTGGTTAAAGAAGGTCCCCAAACGTCAAAATTAACAATAGAAAAGGAACAAAACAGTACTTTGTTTATTACTCAAAAGATAGGTATTACGACAATGCTTTGCAAACTCACAAATGAATATTGGAAGAAATTGAACTAAACAACTAAGGAAATTGTTTTTTCAAAGATTTGAAAGAAACAAGTCCTAGCCTAAAGTGCCAACCCATTAGTTGGTCTTTATTACTGCAAATAGAACTACTAATTGTACTAGACTGATGTCCTAAAAATGGAGTTGCATTGTTCGTCTCTAGGAAATACAGTCCACCAACTTCACTACCACTCCCAATCGTCCTCCTCAAAGACAGGTATTGGAAGACACAATAAGTAGGATAGAAGGTTACACAACAATTAAGAGATTTGATAATACTACTTATGGATAGGATAACAAGCTAGTAATAAGATTTAAGGACATGTAAAACAAATGAAAGAGATAAGTGAGGGAGAACAGATACATTTCCCTTTCTGGCTTTCCCGCAATGAAGGAAAGGGATCCATCTGTAATTTTAACCTTTCCCTATCATGGTAGTCCATCTCTTCTTCTTTTTTTATCGATAACGAAGAAAATATATTAAAAAGAGGAGGTACAAGAGCATAAAACAAAAGGGGGAAATATCAGGGTCCCTAAGACAAAGAACCACCAATCCACCCACAAAAATGAAACAAGGAACATCAAAACGATACAAAAAAACTAGGAAACCCAGGCACCCCATACATAACACTACATTACAGCAATGGTTTCTCAACATCTAAAAAAGTCTGAGGAAGAAACATCCTTGAATTCTGGAAGGACCCCTGACCAAGCAGCTGTGGTACCCACAATAGAGTCAATAAGGAGGTTAGAACTCCTCCAAGAGTCCTCAAAAATTCTTTTGTTACGTTCACCCCAAATCTCCCAAAGGATGCAAAAGAAAAGAACCCTGTATAGAATCCAACTCCTCTTCCTCAAAGCAGAAAAGTACCACTGATCAAACAACTCTCACATGTCTCGGGGTGACCCAAACCACACCAATACTACTAACAAAAAAGCACCAAACCTTTGACGCATAGCAATAAGAAAGAAAGAGATGATCCATTGATTCTTCATTCTGCAAGAACATCACATAAACTTGAGGAGATAAGGCCATAAATTTTCTTCTCCTTCGAAGAATATCTGCAATATTGATACGATTCAAGAAAATGGTCCACACAAAAGCTTTAACTTTGGGGGAGATTTTGGACCCCCACATACGAAAAGTAGAAAAAGGATACAAAAGATTAGGACTAACCGCCCGAATAGTATCAAAGAAGGATTTACAAGAGAAACTTCCACTAGGATCAAAACACCAAACACGAGAATCAAGTGAAGACTCGACAATAAACACATTCTTAAGGAGAACAAAGAGATTAGCTAACTCAACCACCTCCGCCGATCTCAGATCCCGATGAAGAGGGAGATTCCAAAAGAGACCCAATATGGACCAACTCAAAACCTCTGCAACAAAGGACTCCTAAAAAAGAGCTAAACGGAACACTCTAGGAAACCGGGAGGCTAATGATACCTCCCCCCACCAACACTCCTGAAGATATGACTCCTCCAAGTTGATTCCTGACAAACTACTCTTCTCCAGATTCACATTAAGACCCGAGACCATTTCAAAACATTAAGAATGCATTTAGTCCAGAAAACGTTGTCCTTTGAAGCTTCCAAGAAAATGATCGTATCATTCGCAAATTGCAGATTAGACAGAAATTTGATCCCTCCCTACCCTAAATGGATTCTACCTAACTCCTATGCCTTCCGGAAAAACCGACTCAAAACATCACTCACAAGGGTGACCAGGAGAGGGGAAAAAGGGTCCCCCTTGCCTAAGATCACGGGACGACAAGAAAAGGTATGCAATCACCCCATAAAGACAAAAAGAGAACTAAACATTAATAATACACCCCCTAATCCACCTAAGCCATCGTTCCGGAAAACCTTTCCATCTAAGAACAAATTCAACAAAATTCCATTCGACCTTGTCATATGCCTTTTCCAAATCCAGTTTAAGAATGAGACCTTCTTCCCCCAATTTTTTCTTCTCTTCAATACACTCATTAGCAATAAGAATACTATCCATAATCTGTCTCCCCTTTAATAAAAGCACTTTGACTGCTTGACACCACATCTTCAATAACCTCTTTAAGTATGTTAGAAAGGACCTTAGGAATAATCTTATAAACGCTAGTCGTTAGACTAATGGGTCTAAAGTCCTTGGTTCTCACTGCCCCCTTAACTTTAGGGATTAATGCTAAGATTGTGCAATTAGTCGCTTTATTGATAACCCCACTCGAATGAAATTCCTTAAAAACCCTCATCAAATCATCCTTAATAATATCCCAACAATCCTGAAAGAAAGTCATTGTGAACCCATCTGGACCCAGCGCTTTATTCCTATCTATATCCCACACCGCCTTCTTAACCTCCTCGATCTCAAAGTCTTCTTCAATCCACCCAACTCTACTCTCCTCAATCTTAGGACCCTCTAGCTTACTAAGGTCAAAAAACCAACTCTGATCCGAAGAATAAAGATTCCTAAAATACTCTGTAAGCTCCTTTTCAATTCCTATAGGATCCTCCACAACACCTGATCACTAATCAACATAAAAATCTCATTCTTTTTACAAAGAGATGCAAAATATCTTGCCAAAGTATGCTTCTCCTATCGATGATGAGAAATGTACTGACCTAACTGATATATCCAGGCAAAATTCCAAACCGGGGGATAAGTTTGTGCAGATGCATTCTCGACTTCCTTGATTGTCTTTAACAATATGAAATCACTACTTATCTCTGGTTGCATGGAATGAATGAGCCACGACATGACCATCAAGTTCTCAACTTCCTATTTGTCTTTTAAAGGGTTTATGGGCTCAGGTTCCACAACCTTTCCTATCAAATAACCCAATTTGCCTTTCCCATTGATAAACAACTTGATAGATTGGGACCATTCCAGATAGTTTGGTCCATTCAACTTTACCGTTGTAATTCAGAGACCCGTTTTCTCCATAAGACCACCTACTGCCATAGTCCGGCTTCCATTTAAGTTAAGGCATCGGAACCAACTTCCGAACTGCTGGTCAACAATCAGCCTTTTCAAGGAACAAAGGAACACCAAAAATACCTTGAAACAGGAAATATAACAGGCTGGTACACACCAATCTATTCACCCAATACTATTGGACCTTGCCAAAAACCTTAAAACGTGAAGGGAGATGCCCTTTCTTCCTAGAAAAAGTGCTTTGAATCTACTTCAAACACCGCTGCAATGCTTAAAATCCAAAAATTGACAAATGTTGCCCACTAATTTTCTTCATTCTTTATGATTTTAACCCTCATATATTATGAAGGAGGTTTCTTTACATGTTGAAGAACAACCAGAAAAAAAAAGGAACAAAGAGAAAGAAACCCTAGATTGTAATCAGATCAATTTGAATGATTATAAGCTAAGGATATAGAATAAGAGAGAGAAAGCGAAACAAAAAACAAAAAAAAATAAAATAAAAGAGATATAATGGAAGAGAAGAATATGAAGAAGAGAGAAGAAAACTTGGGTTCATGAACAGTGTTTACTGTGCACTCGTGAATATTGTTTACTATTCACACCCCCATTATTTTTACTAGCGGGTGGCACGTGCAATACAGCATGTGAGAGAGTTTATTCCAAAAACAGTTAACGAAACATGAGAGAATTTCATGTTTTCGAGTAATTAAAGCCTTGAAAATAGGGAGATAGTTGCTAATGGCGGTTGGAGTTCTCCCATAACTGGCCATACCCCTATCTTCAAAAACGTATGGAAAAAGAATTGTCCTTATAAATATTTGACAACTTTTTGTATTGGGAGGTCAGTTTTAGGAGAAAGAGTTGGATTTTGGCACACTTTCCGAGGCACCCTCTCCCTTTAAAATATAGATTTCACCCTAATTAGATATAAAGGACTATAATGCCCTATACAATGTCAGTTTTGTCCTATGTTACAGAATACTGAGAATACCCAATATAAAATAGAAAATGACATAAATACCACTACATCTCAACAAAAGCTTTAGTCAATGTCACATGGATGGGACATATAAATGGTACAATGATAATTCATAAGGCACCACATGGCTGCCTAGATTGACCTCCATTAGGCTACCACATGAGTTTCTCAACTTACATATATAAAATGCTTAAAAGAATTGTAAAAAATATAGGGACAATTTACTAACAACATTATTAGAATCAGGAGTAACTAGGAAAGTAGGAGGACCAGTTACAAAATAGGAAATATTGAGCCAAAAAGATCACAAATGGATAAAACACAGTAACTAAATGCATCTTACATGATGAAAAATGTAACAGAGACACTCTGGCATAAACCTCAAATTTGAAGCTTCCCCCCATATAAGAAGATAAAGCCCAATGTATAAAATTTTATATTGCTGTGCATCTTGCTTTAGAGATGGTAACCTGCAAATATGATAAACTATTAAGGCAAGCAACCAAGGATCTAAAAAAACAAAACACGGATCTAAAATTTTAAAACATAAACAAAGTCAAATCTTTTTTAGCAGCAACCCTTTGCAAGATTAAAAAAAAATAATAATAATTTGTGGAAAGGCCAAAAGTATGTTAGATTGTCAATCTTACCAGATGTTGCTTTTCCTTCCCAAAAATTTGCACCAATTTGTATAATTTTTAAATAACTTTTTCATCAGTTCACTTAAAGCTTTTTCCTCAAGCTGATATCAGAAGAATTAACATCGTCAGAATTCAAAGAGCATACAAATTTTAACTAAAAGATTAAACATGCAATAGTAAGAATACCTTTGATATAGATGTTGGATGTGTTACATGTGTATGCCGGATATGGATGTTCGCAAGGAGTAGAATTAGATGCTCACGCTGGTTGTCTACATTCCCTTTCTGAGAAAAGAAAGATATAAAATCAATGCCATGAGATTATCGATATCCAGAAATAAGCAGATAGAGCATGGGCAAGTGGTACAAGAATATTTCTCCATACTTCAAAGTCATTCATCATATAAAAATACAGAAAAGATGAAAAGAAAAAAGTAAAATTTTAAATTGCTTACCTGAAAGCCAAACCAACATTGTAGCCAATCAAATAAATCCAAGAAAGCCCCTGGTTTCTGAAGACTTTCAGTTAATGGTAACCCACGGGTATTGCGAACAGAAGAAACAGCAGCTTTAATCTGTAGATGTTGCATTAGTTTATCAACACATTTGTTCGATCAAAAGACATTTTTAAATAGCTGCAGCTAGAAATGCTGATGATAATTGGCAGACTGAACTGGAAAAAAATAGTGCCACATAACAGCATACCAAGTTTTCATCTGTGGCTTGTTACTAGGAACTTTTTTTTTTTGATAATTAACTTTTACCATTATTTTTTTGTAATCAAATCAGCAGCCTACTTATCCCTACAGTATCAGACCTCAGGGAGTTGCATAATTGCTTGCTGAGCACCTCCAGGATCAAGGGGAAGAATGCTGTATGGGACATAGAACTCAGATTTTGTGTCAATGTCATCACAATCGGCAATGGCCTACAAAGTTATAAAAGAACAATGAACAGAAAGAGGGACCAGAGAAAGAGACGAAAAAAGATCAACTTTAGTCATGGATAATGTTTCAAGAAGATCTTATATAGCTCATAAAAAGTAAATAAAGAAGAAAATAAAAAAGGAGAAAAGAAGACCCAAACCTTAGGACCAGCTCCAGATGTAAGTGTCCTTAATACTTCATACAAAACTGAAGCAATAGCTCGTGCATTCATCAACTGCTCTCTGTGAAAAGTCCATAGAAATCAGCAGACCCAATTTGTCTAGCACAAAAAATAAATCAATAATACTGACAACCAGTATTTCAGCTCAAAAAGAGCATATTATACTATTACCTATGTTCTGCATCACCAAATCCACCATGTTTCAGAATGTAGTCTTCATATTTATGATAAACACGCTTCACTTCTCGTGTATCACTCTTTTCCTTCCTCTTAAAAATGGTAGCTTCTTCATCCTGTAAATTATTGCATCAACAAAAGCACCAAAAATTTTGGGAAAAAAATCAGAAATCTTCATCAAAACAGAAGAGAGAAAATAATAATTAGCTGCCAATTCTCATGATTAAATACTAGGAGGATCCAAAATGTATATATATACATGAAAACTCAGTTTAAACTTAACCTAAAATGTGCCAAATTTCAACAAATTAATTATTTAATGACAAGAAACCCGAATATATTATCCAAAATAGCAGTAAATAATACATAAGGCCATGGTATGTTACAAGTGAGGGCCCATATAAGATTACAAAAACATGATTCAAGGAACTGGGATGTGCTTATTTGTGCATTATATATGATTATTCTCAACAGTTAACATTCTTTCTCCTACGATGAAAAAAAAATCATATCAAAAGATCACATTCATTCTAGTTTTACATCCTAAATGTTCATATGAAGAAACTATAATTGCATTTTTCTATAACTTTGCATAGTATTCCAAACGAATTTGGAGTTACGTACATCTTCAAAAAGTTGAATCACCGAGTGGCAATTCCAACGATGGTATCTAGTTCTCGAAAAATTTATCTAGCACTTTTCTAGACATGCAAACTACTTACACATCTAGAAATGGACCTTTTCAAATTCATAGGTTATCATCCTTATACCTATTGAGAAATTTGGTCATAAAAGATTCAAAAAATGAATAGAGGAAGTTTTAGGCTCCACCCAGCAATTCAACTGCAGCTTCAGTCAAAGCCATTTGGTTCGTCTGGATACAATTATTATCTCATTCTCTTGTGTATCTAAGGAATCTCACGGAAATTCCAACCTTGGAAGTGACTTGGAAAGGGGGTTAATGATGTTGTATGTTTCTGGCGAGATGCAGTTTTTGTTCCTTTGGATTGGATTATAGTTTCTGTCACAACCCCGAATTGGGTTTGCCAAATCTCGAGGTCTGATAGTGCAGACAAACCATGCAGACAACAAGTATCAAAAAGCTTTTCTAGTAACATTCAAAAAACAACTATATATAGTTTGTGAAGAGCAGCTACAGCTTACTATCAAAAGCAAAAGAGTTCTATACAACAACATAAACAACTAACAACAGGTCTTAATTACATAATCTCCCAATACTTACAAAAGTTTTCTAAAACAAAAAAAAAATTCTCTCTCTCCCTCTCAATACCAGAAATATATATCAAGCAGAGATCTAGATAATTCTCTTCCTCTTGTTGGTACTCCTCTTCCAAAACCAAGGAATGCAACATGAGCAACATATGGGTATTATGTCGTTTTGCGGTGACATGAGCAACATGTCGGCGACATGGACGACATGTCAGCAACATGTCAGTGATATGGGCGACATGTCGGAGACATCGGCAACATGGGGGAAATTTGCAGTTTTTTTGAATTTTTTTTTAAAAATTAAAAAAATGTTAGACATTTGTTTTTGCAATTTTTGATACATTATGATGTATTTAGACACTACTTAGAGTTGTTTAAAACTTGGGAGGAAAACCCATCAAAAATCCCACATTTCCCCAGATTTCCCCATATTTCCCTTTTCCCCCTCATAGATATGGCACTTGATTTCTAGTTTTATATATCTTTTAATTGACTTACATTCACTTTTAGTATAGCTTAATTAGATGTAGCATCTTTTTTTTACAGCTTACAGACCCGACAGCGTGTAAGTTGACCCTCTCAAGTAATGACTTTTAATGTGTACGCATTTGTTTTGCATTTTTTGACGTATTTAGATGCATTTATGCCTTAATTAGACATATTTAAAGTTTGGGGCCAAAAATCCATCAAAAACCTAAGATTTCCCCAGTTTTCTCCATGTCGTCAGAGCAGACTGGCAACATGTCTAGCGACATCGACACCGTAAACCTTGTCCAAAACCTCGTCACATTCTTGCTTATCTTCCTCTGAAAAATAGTTTATAAAATAACACTAATAAGGATTTCAACCCAGTAAGTATTGATTACAGCTCATATTATATTTGAAAACCTCTTAGAAACCAAAATCAAATACTAAAAGGCCATGAAAATTACTTATATTTCCTCACAATAAAGCATAACAGCCAATACATGCAAAAACCTAACTACTCTTCTTCTCAATCAGCTTCTAATTCTCCAAATCTCCTTTCAAATTCTCAACTCCTCAACCCAACTAGGAAGAACTCTTCTCAAGTCTAACCTCTATTTTCTTTCTTTCTAAAATAGATTTCTTAAGGTTTAAGCAAGTTTTAGGATTAGCCTTAGATTGATTAGAGATTAGTTCTAAGACTAATTTGCTAACTATTAACTAAATAGTTGACAAGTGTAAAGCCAGGTGACAAGATTAGGTTACAGGTGTCAAAGCGAGGTGCCAAGTGTCAATTAAATGGATAACAAGTATCAAGCTCGGTGACAAGTATCACCTGTAAAGTCAGCTTTTACTTCTTGATTAAGGAAAGAATAATCAAAATCTTCTGTAAAATGATCCAGGGTGTCTCCTACAATAATTTTTATACCTGTCAACCAATCAATTACACGTAAATGGATAAATATATATATATATATATTGCATAGTGTTAGAACAGGCGAGTGGGCCTCACGGCCCATAAGCCCATCTCTCTTTGGTGTATTTAATTTTTTGTTTACAGTTTGCCTTAACCCTAGTTAATATATAAGTGCTCACTCTAATTGAGATGAGTACATTTTGGTGCTACAACATGGTATCAAAGCAATCTAATTGAGACGGCCCATAAGCCCATCTCTCTTTGGTGTATTTAATTTTTTTTCTCTTCACGCTGTCGCCGATCTCTTCTTCTCTTCTTGCCAACGGCAGCCTCTCGGCCCTCTCCTTTCTTCTTCTTTCTTCCTTCTTCTTCCTTCTTCTCTTTTTATTTTCTGCTGATCACCACCCTTGTGCGAATCGTGAGGTAGCGATCTCGCTACCTCTCGATTCTTCTACTCGTGTGAGGTAGCGAAATCGCCACCTCCATTAGTGTCTTTTGGGCACTTTGAGTGTTGCGGAGACCCTTTTAGAGTTGTTTGTGATCTAATTTGTAGTTTATTGGGTGAACTTGGTTGATTTTCTTCATGAAACTCTACATTTGAAGGTGTGATGAGATTTATTATTGCAGAGAATTTTTCTACCTACCGGTAGGGTGGCTGTTGATCGCGATTGGCGAGTGAAGGGATGCAAATTCCCCCTATCTTCTTCTTTTTGGTGAGATTTTTTGTTGTTTTTATTTGCATTGTGAGATCATCATGAGTACCTCCGAGCAAAATCCGGCGGAACCTAAACCGGTTATTTCTGAAATTGTGTCATCATCTATGCGTCTCACCGATCAACGCTTAGATGGGCACAATTTTCAGCATTGGTGCAAGATTATTTTGTTTGCTATTCGTGACATGGATAGGGAGGAGCATCGTACGAGGAGCTCTCCGGATCCAAAAACCTATCCGGCGGGTGCTAAAATCTAGTTACGGGATGATGCTAGATTGTATAATCATTTGAGCAATTCTATGGATCCCAAAGTGTCTGTCTTTGTGACCCATTGCGATACAGCTAAGGAACTGTGGGAATACCTTATGGTACTATATTTGGGCAAAGACAATCTGAATCGTCTTTATGATGTATCTCTTTCCTTCTTTTGATCGGAGCAGGGTGATATCCCGGTTAGTGAGTACTTTGCTGCCTTAAAGAAGGTATATGAAGAGCTGAATGTGTTGATGCCGTTGACTTCGAATGTGAACCAGATGAGATAGTAGCGAGAACAGCTAGCGGTCATGGCTTTTCTGAGTGGGTTGAGATCAGAGTTTGACCCCGCCAGATTCCAGATTCTTGCCAGTCGTGAGTCTTCACTAACTAAGGTTTATTCTCGGGTGCTTCGCTCCGTCCATTCGGCCCCTAGTACTATAAAGACGAGTGATCGCATAGCCTTGGCCGGTCAAGTCCCGTCAGGAGGATGTGGTGGTAGAGAGGGAGGACGCGGAGGGCGTGGGGGACGTGAACCTGATGGGAGGATTATATGCTTTCACTGCGGTGGAGTTGGTTACACGCGTGACAATGCTGGAAATTACATGGCAAACCTTCTACTTCTCGGTCTGCTCATATTGTTTCCGAATCTGTTCAAGACACTTCTACAGGGGTGTCGGCGCCTTCTGATGATGGTAGTATCCATCTCACAGCCGATGAGTATTCTCGGTTACTGGCCAATCAGTCCTCCACGCCTGCGACTGTGACTTAACCGGATCGTCCTCCTCTGCATACATATCTACATCTCCCAGGACTTGGGTGATTGACTCTGGAGCTTCGAATCATATGACAGGGTCCACAGGTATTTTATGCACACATTCTCCCACGACGTCTCATCCCGACGTCAGAGTGGCGGATGGGTCTCTTGTGGCTGTCAAAGGGATTGGCACTTTGTTCTATATCTGCCTAATTTGCCTTTTAATCTATTGTATGTGAGTGCTCTTATGAAAAAGCTTGACTGCTTGGCTACTTTGTACACTGATCATTGTGTGTTTCAGGATCATTCAACGACGCGGACGATTGGTAGGGGCGTCGCACTTCAGGAGATCTCTACATGCTGGAAGAGGGACCAACTGCTGTAGTGTGTTCCAGCTTGTCTCCCACCCCTTTGGAACTTCACTGTCAACATGACCATCCTGCACTTCCGAGTTTGAAGCGTCTATGTCCGTCCCTAGCATCATTACGAGATTTATTTTGTGAGTCGTGTCAGTTTGCGAAACATCATCACAGGTCATATGTATCCAAATAAATGAGCATGTGCTCCATTTGAGTTAGTCCATTCCGATATTTGGGGTCCATGTCCTGTCCTGTCAAAAACTGGTTACCGTTATTTTGTAACCTTTGTGAATGACTATTCTAGAGTCACTTGGATCTATTTAATGAAGCAACGTTCTATTTTTTGTGCCTTTTATGCTGAAATACGCACTCAATTTTCTGTCCCAATTCGTGTACTACGTAGTGATAATGCTCGTGAGTATTTATCTGGTCTCTTGTCTCTTTCATAACCGAGCAAGGCATTATTCACCAGTCATCATGTCCAGATACCCCCAAGAGAATGGTGTGGCTGAACGTGAGACTCGCCACCTTATGGAAGTAGCACGAGCCCTTATGTTCTATATGCAGGTGCCCAAAGTGTTCTGGGGTGATGTTCTTACAGCAACATACTTGATCAATCAGATGCCTTCATCTGTTCTTCAGGGAGAGATTCCTCATCGTGTTCTGCATCCAAGTCAGCCCTTACATTCTCTTCCAGTTAGGGTGTTTGGATGTTCGTGTTATTGTCAGGATATTAGACCCCAAGTAACCAAACTGGATCCTAAATCATTAAAATGTATTTTCCTTGGTTATTCTCTTACCCAAAAGAGCTATAGGTGCCATTCTCCTGAGTTGGGACGGTATCGAGTGTCATCTGATGTCTCAGTCCCTAGGTCTTTATCTGAGGCCTTGTCTTCTCCCG
>JAUPMG010000019.1:9512755-9524335 GCA_031762675.1 Pachysandra terminalis
GTTTCATGTGTAGGAATCAAGGGGAGACAATGGATCATTTATTCCTTCATTGTTCAATAGCAAGAAGGGTTTGGATGTACTTTCTGCAGTTGATGGGGATGGATTGGGTGGTACCAAAGAGTTTGGTGGATCTGTTTGTTCAGTGGTGGTTTCAGGGATTGGGTAAAAGAGGTAAGGTCTTTTGCAAAGCAATGCTCTTTTTCTTTGGGTTATTTGGTGTGAGCGGAATAGGCGTATTTTTGAGGAGTGACGAGAAGTGTCTTGGTTTATTGATTCAGTCATGGGTATGGTGGCAGGATGGGTGTCTGTTAGACATGAATTTCATGGCATTTCTATGGACTCCATTATTAGAAGTTGGCATGATCTGATTTGTTCATCGGCCTCTTGTTCGAAGAAGAAGATGGTGTGGGAGGCACCTTCTGGGGGTTGTGTTAAACTTAATTTTGATGGATCTTCTTTGGGTAATCCGGGAAGGTCTGGGATAGGGGGTTTATTGAAGAATTCTGATGGTGTCACGTTACATGTTTTTTCTGGACAGATTGGCATCGCAGATTCTACTACTGCTGAGTTGAGAGCCTTGATTGCAGGTTTGGTGGAAGCAAGGAAACTGAACTTGGAAGATATACAGGTTGAAGGTGACTCCTTGTTGGTAATTTCTTGGATGATAGGTGATGGTAGCTATTCTTGAAATATATGCCCATTGGATTAGACGTGCTCGGTATCTTTCTAATGGTTTAAATTTATCTTTGAATCATGTTTTGAGATCAGCAAATGAGGCTGCAGATGGTTGGGCTAGAAGAGGCGTGGAAAGAGTGGAGTTTGAAGCTGGATTGCCTGTGGGGGAGGAGATTTTGGTATCAAATGGATAAAATTTTGTATTCTGTTTGTTGTTTTCTATTTCCTTTTGTAATTATTGCTGATGTTTTGTTTTTTCGGATCGCATTTCGTGATTCCTCGTTTTGTACATAACCTTTTTGATGATTAATAAAATTGTTGTTAATGATAAAAAAATAAAAGAAACCAAATCACTATTAAATCATGCTCAAAACCTTAATTGACATCCTATAATGTAAGCCCAATTCCTTTGAAAACAAATCATGCTTATGAATCACTGTTCATTTCAAAATAAACAGTTGGTAAAGTCTTCGGTTAAAACATGCAAGTTCAGTTAGCATATACTATTATTATAATTAATCATAACAATGCATTTTTATACTTTCCGAACACTTCAAAACTGAGGAATAGAATTTATACTTGTACATAGAGTGTAATTAATCATAACAATGCATTTATAACAATGTATTTTATGCCTTCCGAACACTTCAAAACTGAAGAACAGAATTTATACTTGAAAACAGAGTGTAATTAATATAGCAATGCATTTTATACCTTCCGAACACTTCATAATTGAAGAACATAATTTATTCTTGAAAACAGAGTGTAATTTATCATAACAATGCATTTTGTATCTTTGGTTAGCTGAAGATACCAGATCTGTAAAACTAAGGAAAAGCTGTTGATGGTCTCTTTATTTATCCGAGGGACAAAGATACCTGAAAATCCATATTTTGAAACCTTTTCAGGAGCTTTTACCTTTTCAAATCTTTTCGATTTAAACTTACTAATACTATAACCTTTCAAAAACATTCAGAACTCATTTGTACACTAACTAAAACTCATTTTAATTCATAATGTAAAACTTGAGTTGATAAAACACCTTAGATTAATCTTAGGTTATTAAGCCAATTAACTTTGGTTAAGTCTTACTAATCAAGATACATTTCTCTTTCTCTCTAATGGCTTGGACACATGTCACTTACTCTGACCAAGGTTTGCCATGTCGATGTCGCTTGGCATGCCGCCGATATGAGGGAAAAAAGGGGAAATCTGGGAAAAATGATGGGAAAATCTTGGGAAATGTGGGATTTTTGATGGGTTTTTCCCCCAAGTTTTAAACTACCCTAATTAATGTCTAATTTCATCATAATACATCAAAAAATGCAGAACAAATTTCTATATATCAAGGGACATTGCTTGAGGGGGGTTCACTTACTTGTTGTGGGTGTGCAAGCTGTGTAAAAATTGATGTAATATGATCTACTTAAGCTATATCATCATACATTGCACATCTCACAACTAAAAGTACATGAAAATAAGCAAATAAGATACATACCATACCAATTTAGTGAATCATATATTAATTAACAGACTAAACAAAGTTAAACACAAACTCAACAAAGTACAATATTGTAAATAAACTCAATAAACTCATCATTTTCATAAAAATACATCATGGTAGAAGAAAGATTCCAACAAAATACAATAATTTTTTTTTTCAATTTTTTTTCCATATTTTCTTTATTTTTAAATTTTTTATCATTATCTACAATAATATAATGGTTGTATACTTAAATCATAATTTCAAATTTTTTCAATTTATTGTTATTTATTTTGTAGAATAGTTAAATAGTTTCATAGTTAATATTTACTAACATACAATAATTATTTCAATTTATTTCATTTTTCATTTTTTCAAAAAAAATTTCAAAAAATTGAAATTTTTTCTCCCATGTTGCTGACATATTGCCGACATGTCGTCCAAGTCAAGCAGCACGGGGGAAATATCGAACAAATTTTAAATTTTTTCCTCGTGTTGTTGACATGTCGCTCGACGTGAGGGTAAAAACAAAATCTGGTGATTTACAGTCAGATTTCATATCGCCCTTGGGCGAAATGTCGCCGACATGTGAAATTGCAAACCATGACTATGGCACGTCAATCAAAGACCTAGTTTGCTTTTGACAAGGTTCTAATGGCAAAGCTGTAATAATATATCGACAATAATATCCTTACTTTATAAGCTATTTACAAATTTTCCCTTACTTTTATTTACATATATGCCATTTGATCCGGTGCATCTCACCTCTAGGATTTTTAATTTATCAACCAATGAGGTGAGTACTACTAGGTTATCCAACAATTAATCACAGTTAAGTGCTAATTAATCATACTTAAATATTAACTAATCTGGTTTATTACTAATTAAGGTATCACCTATATATGACTTCTTGGTATACTAACTAATTCAGCTTAACATATATATGAACATATATATTATACCTATTAATTCAACCATATACATATATAATAATACATTCGTTTGCCATCATCATCTATCCTCAATGTTGGTTATTAACACACTCTTCTAGACAAATAGGCAGTCATATTAATTATATATGTGTGTGTATATATATATATATGTGTGTGTGTGTGTGCGTGTATAATACCTAATTAAATGTACTTAGTGATAATCAAGGTTCTGATTACATCTTACCTTTTAGATAATCCACCTAGTTACTTAGGTGACCTGCTTTAACAACATTGGAGTCTATCATCTATTGAAAGGTTCTGAATTTATATTGGATTACTGTTACGATGAAGATTTCAAATCCTATGATTTTAATCATTGTTCTAACTTTCGCAGAGTAAACTTGAACCTTAGCCGAGTTAACCTGATCCGATCAATTTTGAAGATGACTAGTTGAGAAAATTGGTTTCAATGCAACTCGTTTGAGTTTGATAAAACTCGAATGATTTCTCGAAATTTCGACAAAACCGGATATGACTAAATCTCCAAAATAACTCCAGCTCCGTATACGTTGATTATTTTTCATAAAAATAACTTAAATTGAATATGAAATCATCCTCGAAAAAAATCCCTCTTTAATTGATACCAAACCAATCTTAAAATTTGAGAAGAAAGAGAAAGTCTAACCATCTCTTGGTCTCATCTAAAGAAGAAAAAGAAGAACAAACGAAAAGAAAATATATTGAAAAGAGTTTATCTATGTGGATTGCAATCATAGTTTTTTGTACTGGGACTGGGGACCAAACTGGACATGGCCAATTGGACCAGTTGTATGAGACTGATTGTACCGGTCACGAGACTGGTTGTATCGGTTGGTACTGGTCCAGTCCAGATCATTACCAGTCTGGATTGTCAAGTCCATCACTTAAAAAAAAACATAAGGACCGGTTTTACTGGTGACGAGATTGGTTGTACCTGTTGGTACTGGTCCAGTCCAGATCAGTTGCACCTTGCTGAGGTTCAGTCTAGATACGAACCGGGCGGTATAGACTGGACCGAATCGGTCTGGAAAACCATGATTGTGATAGCCTTCCAATCATCATTGTCTCTTTTTATTTTCTCTTTTTTGCCATCTTGTCCTTTTGCTTCTTTTCTCGGTATCTGTCAGTTCGTCATTGTCCACTTCTCGTTTAAAGTTGCAATGTTGTTGTTACTGTCAGAATTGCGAATTGGTTGGTATGGTATGTTGTTCCTTCCTCTCTCTCTCTCTCTCCCCCCCCCACATGTGAATTCTATGTTTGCTTGTAGGTTCTTGAATCTGTATTTAAGTTTATGCTGATAAATAAATCAACCTATAGATGTGGACATGTGGTTGATTGTTGGATATTTTTCTTTCTTTTTAACCAAATGTTCATTTCCTATTCACTTGGCATCTTAGCTTTAATACTATTGTATATCTTTGAGGGCAAGTCTCATTATGTCTCCCCCATATAAGTGTAATACCCTTTTATGGTGATGAATGAAATATGCCCTCTAGCTCTCGAGGTTCCCTCAGTAAACACTTCTAGTGTAAAGTAATCTTTAGATATACATATTGCACGTTGTCTCAGTTTAAAGTGTATTAAGTTTCTACTGGGAAATCTTTAATGTGATCAAAGGCTTGCATTATTTTAAATGTCACAAAATGTTAGTGAATGTATCTATTTTTGGACTGAGGGACACGACATATAAGCAGAAGCCACTTTAGCGACTTTTTCCACCATTTCGCCTAAATGTTTCCGATGTGTCGTGTCATATTAGCGCATATGGCGGGCAAGGTGGGAAAAAAGAAAAAGTTGAAGAACAATGAAAAATGAGTAAAAATAAGATTTTTTTAAGAAACTTTGTAGGAGTCTAATTTAGAGATAAATACATTTAAATAACTAAATTATGACCAAAGAAAATACACATATGGTGAATAGCATATATTTTGGATGTACAACTACATACCAGCTTGGGAAAAATGGAGAAATCATTCATAAGAATATGTAAATATACTAAACACTATAAAATTATCCAAATGGTATAACACAATTAGATGAAATGAGCAAACACGATGAGGAGATATCAGTACATTAATTCAGAAAGAGTGGTGCCCCACTCAACATCATCACCTCCACCCTCTCTATATTGACCATACTTCATAATCTTTATTTAGTGACAATATTGGGTCCAATCCATGGTATGATGGTACTATTCTATATAATTATAACCTAAATATTTTGTTTAGTGTTTTAAATGTCTCTTTTGCTAGAAATTTTGTGACTGGTCCCTCGGGGAAATTTTACCGAAATTTTGGGAGATATTTTTATTTTGGCGGAATATTTCGCCAGATGAAGATAAATTGAGAAAAATTAAAGAAAATTGGAAAATATTTTGTGAAACTCTAGGGATGACTAAAAGATACATTAATAAACATTAATAACTCAAAATATAACAATAAACAGCTGTACACAATAATGAACACCCATTTAAGGAACTAATATACATGTTGCTAATATAAACAGTTACATAAAATGTATAATACCATCCAAACAATATCAACATAAATTTAAATGCGATAAGAAACAACATAGAAATGTAATTCCAAAATATATAATCTAAATACAGTCTCACAAATGATATATCACGGCAGTAAAGTCGGCTTAAAGTTACAATCCCGAGGGTGGCTGTAGTACAATTTAAAGGGGTTACCCTAAAAAAATTACATTTTTTTTTCTAGTGCGTTTTAATTATTTAATTCTTGTACTTTGAGTAGTGTTTTTATTTGTAACTTAAATAAACAATATCATTACGTTTTGAAGTTTGAAAAGCGAAAAAAATATGTCTCCCAAGAGTTTGATTTTCATCCCTTTTTAAATTTGATGTTTTTATTTTCAATGCATGTAATTGCATCAAATAGATTTATCAACATGCATCTTATATCTAAGTAATTGTTTTATGAAATCATCAAATGGAGCTGTCAGATTTGGATTAGAAATCTAAATCTTGCAAAAGATTAAAAAACGATTGAAGTTAGTAGGGGTTATTTGGCTTTCAAAGGAGCACCAATATTTTTAGGCAAAAAGTAAATTTTGGAGAAATTTAGACGATATATCCCTGAAATAAGCAAAATTTGTGAAAATTCCCCGAAATTCGCTAATCTCGAGGAAATCTGCGAATACTTCTAGAGATATTATCTCTAGAAGGGGAAAAAACGTAATTTCATCAATATTTAAAACCATGGTTATGTTTGTCTTATTTAACTTATCATTATCGACGACTTCTCCATTTTTCCCAATGTTGATATATATCATACCTTCCCAAATATATTTCAATCACTATACATGCATTGTTTTTCTTATTTTTCATATTTTGGGTTATTTAAATGTAATTAGTTCTAAGGTTGATCCCTACAAAGTTTCACTGAAAAAGACACTCTTTTTTTCATTTTTTCTCATTTTTTCTTCATTTTTTCCTTTCTTTCTAAAATGTTTGTTTTTTTGATGGATAACGAAATTTTATTGAGAATTAGGAAAGAGAAAATAAAATACAATACAAGGAAAAAACAAGGGGGGGCCCCCAAGGGATCTACATAAGTGCCACCGATACCCAACATCGCGATAAATCTCTCCATGAAATGTCCTTGAACTCTGGGTACGAGCGAATCCAAGATATCGATAAGACCAAAATGGAATCAATGATCTCATCCAACCCCTTGGATTTATCTTCAAAGATCCTCCTATTCCGCTCATTCCAAAGCCCCCATAGAACCGCAAAGAATATCACTTGAAACAAGATTTCGCCTCTAGAACCAAGCCCCGGAAACTGCCACTGAGACATCATCTCACACACTGTCAGTGACATGTTCCTGACATTTCCCCAGAAAGGTCCAGCTACTTGTCTTGCGACGACGGCAATTACAACAAGGTTTGTTTGCACCGACTTAGACAAGTAATGGTATTGTATTAAGACCTAGCATGGACATATATACAAAAACTAACAGGGGATTTATCAATTAGATTACAGCCATCTCCGTTCGAATATAAGCATGTTCAAGGCAAACAAACACCATAACAATGTCAAGCAAATTCACTTAGTCAAATTTTTTTCCCTTTAATATGAGCGTGTACAAAATGCAATTACTAATACTGTAACAAAGTAAAGCATTATCCATGCTTCGAGCGTGGCTAATCATTTTACATTGAAATTAGTTAAGAATTATTGTTCTTAATATTATTTAATAAAAGCAGTATAAGTTGCTATGGTGTTGGGGTCTCCATGAACCCATACAATCTCATTGATGGATTATTGTTTATGACGATTAGTTATAAGAACAGTCTGTGCTGTTAAAAGGAAAACAGTGATACTTTCTCCCCACGGAGGACATGATGTTCGAGATGTTGGCTCTTCTTGTCTGATCTCTTGTTAGGGTCATTTTCTTTTAGTATTTTTTTTTCCTTTCTTTTTAACTGTTTGTTTTTTCTTTTGTTTTCTGTCTTTGTTGCTTGGTTGGCTGCTTGCTAACCTTGGCAGACTTGTAAATTCCCCCCTTTTCCTCTCCCAATGAAATCTTCATTATCTATAGAGAAAAACCAATGATACTTTCTGGTGATTGAAGTTTGAACATAAGATCTTGATCAAAGACGAGTTACCTGTACCTAAATTATACGCGTTTTTTAACACGTCTTTGGCAGTATAAATTTGTCGAATGTCATATTATCTTTTGTTCATTTCAATTGACAATGCCTATTTCCCTCTAGTTTGGGTTGGCAGCAGTGACCGTCTTCAAAAGGCATGTCTTCGGTTAAGTTCTGTTAAACATCTGAGATGCATTTTTTATCATCTTAGTTAAATGCTATAATTTTGTCAACTATCATATATTTTATTATTTTGTTTTAACATTTGAATTGAAAATGAACATTCTCAGCTAAGTTTGGGTTCGCAGCATGACCTGTTTCTGGCCCATTCTATCAAAAGCCACATCTTCAGTTAAAATTGTTTATAAAATATAAGATCCAGTTTTTAACACCTTAGTCAATTTCCCTTAAGCATATTGTGGAAACTTCTTGGGCATCTAACACTAATATTAGTTTTCTTTCAGATGCTCATTATCTTGAACGAACTGGGCTGTACATTGGTGAAGGAACCACAATGATGCCAAGGACTGGGATTTTTCGAGCTTCAGAGGGGTTTGCTGTGCAAATGGAAAATAGAGTATTTAACCTGCCTTCCTTTCATGGTACATTTCTTGTCTTTTCTAAAACCTAGCCTAAAAGCTTCAGAGGAAATACGTTCTTTCTGTCCACTCCCTTTTGTATTATGACCAAAATTTAGGCAGGCCCAAATGAAGAAAGCAGCTGTCACTTATTCTATTGTTTTTTTTTTTGGTTTCTCAATGCAACTTTGGAGCAGTGACATGAAGGTTGTGTTGATTATAGGATTGTCCCATAGTTTCTTTCTTATGAAATGTATGTACTTCATGTTTTACTATTTATTTCTTTCGTACATTCCTTCATTGATGATATTAGCTATGCTTTTGATTTGGTTTGTGCTTCCAGATGTGCTTGCGGGGGAAATATTTCTTCAAAACTTGCCCAGTATTATCACTGCACATGCCCTAGGTATCTAATAGCATGATGTTTTCTCTATGTTGACGTTCATATTGTTGCTTGTAGGTTAGTTTCTGTACAACATTCTAATCTATGGCTTGCATATTATTTGCTTGCTTATTTTTGTTTGTTATGCCTAAGGGACTAGTTGACTTATTCTCATAGTAATGTCTGATTATTGAAAATATGCAAACCTTGTTTCATGGTTACAAATATAAAATGACAAACAAGCAGAGTTTGTAAATTAGGTGTTATTAGCTGAAGGAACTTCATGTTTCAATTGTTTAGAGTATCCGTTATGTAACTAGTTGAAATCAGACTATCAGAAATTATCAAATTTGATATATTAATTCAGAATGCAGAGGATTATCGGGTTGGGAATCATTCTAAAATGGTTCTTTCATTGTGAAATCGGCTTGAAAGCTTATCAGAGAAGTTTGGTTAGTTCACAGTACGAAATGGTTATCCATTCCTTCAAAATTAGCTTCTATGGGTGGAACTGATTCATGGTGTGGTTGAAGTTGATAAGTTTCTATATGGATCTCATGTTCGTATAGTTTCTCGTTGCAATTGTTGCTTAGAACCACATACTGAAGATTGTGGTCATCTATTTGTCCATGGTAATCTGGCCTGGTAGATTTGGTCATATTTTAGCCTTATTTTTATCATCTATTTTTATCCTAATCACTATTTATATGTGAGGTTAATGCAGTGTTTCTCGAAAGGGCATTATTAAAGGAATTTCTCCTTTTATCATTACTTGGGAGATATGGACCTTATGGTTTGCCAGAAATAAAAGTAGATATGAGGGTGTTACATACATAATGGTAATGCCATTCAAAAAATCTGCTCTTGGGTTGAAAGATTTATCAGTTTTAATCCCTTTAAACTTCTTTTGACATTATGTGAATCTCTCTTATCGTAGTTTGTATTTGGAAGCAGGTTGTGATTCATTGGATTCGACCATGTGTTAGTTATCTTAAGCTTAATAATGGTGGTGCTTCTTTAGGCAACCTAAATAATGATGGAGTGGGGTTGTTGTTTCGAATTTGTATGCCCATGTGGCATTGCTTTTGCTACTCCATTGGGCATTTGTTTTAATGCAATGGCTGTAGGGTTAAATTTGTGTTCGAGATAAAATATAAAGCCTTTAGCAGTGTAGATAGATTCGAAGGTTATTGTTGATTGGTAAAGGTCTAATATTATTCTTACAAATTGTTTCGGATTATAAAGCTTGGGGAGAAATGAATATCTCAGTTCATGAAGGTAATAGTGTTGCAGGTGCTCTGGCAATGTTTGGTTATCGTTTGAATCGTTCACAGTTTTTTTTTTTTTTTAAATCACAATTAGATGTTCCACGTGAATCTAGAAAGCTTTTGTTTCTTGATAAAGCTGGTTTTGGATGCTTACATTTTCGGATTATTATTATCTTGTAACTGGATTGTTTTTTTTTTCCTACCCTTATGCGAGTATTAACTTTGGGATAGTGGTAAAGCTGGATTCTCCATCATGTTCATTATTATTTTTTATTTTAATAAAGCAGGTTGGGTTCTACCTAACCCTCCTCCTAGTACAGGGTGTTTATCCCTCTAACATAAAAAGATATATTGCAAAATATCATTTTTTATATGCTGGTCAGTTGGAATGAGCCGAACATGATAATGTTAAAAGAGAAAGTGTGTATCTACGATCAAGTAAGATCCACAAGTGCTCTGACAGCTCTTTGGCTGCACCAAAGATGAAAGGGCTTGACTTATCTAACTTTATTTGGAGAACCGAGAATGGGAGAATGTTAAATTTGTAAATTTTTTTGTTTTAGTACACCTCTGCTGTGGGCAGCTGCTTTTCCTTTGTTAGTCTATGTGTATACTTTTGTGTACATAGGTCTTTCTCTTTTGAACTAAGGTGATAATTCCCAGATTCTTTACAGTGTTCACTAATTTATGTCCTGTTTGTCTGAGTAGTTGTGGAATCCTGTTCCTTGAATAGTTGGTTCTGGTCTATTACTTGGGATTTTAACTGTTCCTAATTTTTACTTATTTTCTTGAATTTCCAACGTGAAAGCTTCTGCAGAATTTATTGGACAGTTGCTTCTTAACTGTTCCTAATTTTTACTTATTTTCTTGAATCCCCAACATGAAAGTTTCTGCAGAATTTATTGGACAGTTACTTCTCTTTCTATATATTTTCACATATCATTTCTTTGTTTGCACAATATATTTGTTGGTTTTAATTTTGCTATTTGTTTTAGATCCGCGACAAGGAGAGAGGATATTGGACATGTGTGCGGCTCCGGGAGGCAAAACAACTGCAATTGCAATCCTTATGAAGGATAAAGGAGAGGTTGTTGCAGTTGATAGATCTCACAATAAGGTATAACATTATACATCGAAACTTGATAAAATATTGTTGATTCTTTATGGCTATCATTCATCAATTCCCTTACCGGGGCATGGTACATTTCTATATCAATGCTGCAAACTGAATATTTGGTGTGATATACATCCGAGTGTATGACCTTGAGAAAGCAAGAAGACAATCAAGATACAACGAAGAAGTAAAGGATAATATAGGTTGTGAGGCCGGGAGGGATGCAAGATACTTTTGGATTAAGCATAGAATGCGTTATTTTGATCTGGGAAAATTTAGATGATTAAACTTAATAAAGCTGGGAATTCTTGCCCAACTCGTCACCCTACCAAACATAAGACGGGTTTGGGTACAGGTTTTTGCAAATGAGATGGTTTCATGTCAACCTATTCACAACCTATAAATAAATGGGTTGGGTTTCTTGTCCCGTTTAACCGATATAACCCCTTGAACTCCCTATTTATGCATTTATTTATATTTTAAATATATATA
>JAUPMG010000019.1:9524435-9538855 GCA_031762675.1 Pachysandra terminalis
TCTCTCTCTCTCTCTCTCTCTCTCTCTCTCTCTCTCTCTCTCTCTCTCTCTCTCTATATATATATATATATATATTTATATTTTTTTTTTTCATTATCTCTTTTGTTTGGAAGTATCCAGTGTATCGAGACCGTATCGACAATGTATCAACCGTATTATAATGTATTGACTGATACGTTTAATGCTCTGTATCGTGCCGTATCAGTCAATACTCGATACATATCGTCTGTATCGACTGATTTGGCACGATATTTTGAACTATGTTATTGACTGATTCTCTGTTTCTCTGCTTTTTGGTGCTGTTTAGATGATTTGAGTGGGATTTACTGCAGTTTATGGGTCTATTGATAACCAATATAGGGAATGTTTTTGGAAGAGTTGGAGGCTCTAGCTTAAGGATGGGGAGTTTCTTGGGCAATTGATGGATATTTCAACATGATAAAATTCTCTTCTGAGAAGAACAACTAGTGAGGGGATCTATTCTTTTGGAATTCATATATTTTCAAGATTCATCATCGAGCTGAAACTTATTCACCTCTTGCTAAATGAAACGAGATTCACTTGGTCTAATAGTCAGGTTACTCTATGGTGTTCGTTCTTCCAAAGATTTTGGGATTGATGCAGGCCACTTTTTTAGAGATTCGGATGCATGTTTTGGGGGTTGATGGTATCAAGGAGATCCTAGCATTGTATACGGTTTTCTTTCTTTATTTCTTTTCTTACAATTTACAATTTTATTCATTGCAAATTCTCTTTACAATAAAGAAAAAAAACCTGATTTTGCCTGCTGGTTTGCCTCAATACCACTGAATCCTTTTTGTTTGTACTTAAATAAAGAGATCTTAGATTGTGAGTAACCTTTAATCTTTGATGAATATCTAGCAGGTTCGGATCTATTTGACTTTGAAAACTGAATTGCTAAATCTTAAGTCTCATGGAAATGGTGGCTTACTGGAAGTTTTCTGTTGCCCTTCCAACTTTTACTTCTACCTTTTTGTTCATGTTGGGGCTAAAGTGGTGGTCTAAATTCTAGGACAATTGGTGATGATATTTAGTTTTATTATGGCTTATTTAAAATTTCATTTAATTTATTTTAGATGAAAGAGAAATTTGTTGCACAGGCTTAAAGTAAGGTTTTAGGGTTTTGTTTTCTTGTAACTAACTTCTATAAGTGCATCGTAAGTGTATTTTTGTTTTAATTAATTGAATGCTTTCCAATTGATCTGAGAACTTTTGGGTCTTTTCGGATAGCATATTGCATGACTTTTTTTCCTTTGTTTCCATCTAAGAAACTTCGGTTTCAATGGATTTGCATTCACATTTTCTTTTTTCCTTTTCCCCTTTTTGTGATACCCTCAGCCTTTTGATCTTTTTGTTCTTGATCCTCTTTTTCTAGGTGCTGGATATCCAAAAGTTGGCTGCTGAGATGGGCTTGAGTTGCATAACCACATGTAAGCTTGATGCTCTTAAAGCTGTTTGTCAGAAAAATGATTCAAGTGATTTTTCCACTCCATGCTGCAAAAAGGATACTTTAGGTGTAAGTATTGAAAGTTCAGGTTCACTCAATATACAAATGGAAAATGTGGTGTCCATTACTACAACAGGGTTGAGCGCCGGTTTAGCTTGCAAGGAAAGTGGTAGGTATATACCATTTGTCAATTATTTTTGAGTCATGTACTTGAACTTATTTAGAGATTGAAAGGAAGGCCAGGTTGGGGATGGTAGGTTGTTGTGTATTCTTTTGTAGATACGCATTGTGTTGAAATTCTTAAATTTTACTAAAATACTTTGATTTAATCAACAAATGCTGAAAGCCATCAAATCAAAATGCATTCATTGAATTGATGCTTATTTGATATGTTTTCGTTCCAAATCATTTTACATTCTGTTGAATAAGATAGTTGTGGGGGTTCGTCCTAATAAATTTTCTGACAACTGTTGGTAATCTCTTGTATAAGTAACTGCAATGATGTTCTTCTTGATTTCTTAGTAATCCTGAAAATTTACTGTTGGATAGTCCAAGGGCATTTGGGCATTTGATGGTGCTAAGAGCCGTCAATAGTAATATTGCCTCTATTCTTTTTGCTTGCAATCATTCTGAAGTTTTTTAAATGTATTATCACGTCATACAAATAAAATCATTTATGCACATGTACTGGGCCAGTCTGATAAGGTTCTTCAGTCTGGTTTCTTGTACACTTGGTAGTTTTTCATTTTAATAGTTTAAAATTTTATTTTGTGATGAACATCATACATCTAAAATAGGGAAGTTCTGGTTTTGTTTAGAAAATATGGGAAATTGTGGGAAACTTTGATGAAGCTTTAGGGCATGTAATAACTCTAAATAATATACGGAGTAACTGTATAAATCCTTAATACATGCTCAGTTAACGAAACAATGCATTGGCATGTGTATTTGATTGGCTAGTTTTCAGGATAACATTTGTAGAATGATGTTAAAGTATAACACTAATAAAATAGTCATAAACCCCAAACATATAGAAGAAAATTCAACTATAACCTATGTCTGACTCATAACCGTGGTTTTAATTTTCTATCAAATTTTGGGATTTCTTTTTAGATTTCAAGTATTTTGAATTTTTTTGACATTTTGACATTTCAGTAAATTCTGGAAAAGTTTTTGAAATTTTGGAATTCGTTTGATCTAAACCACAACCTAAATTGATGATGAAACAGAGATTTAAATCTTGCTCAAAATTGCATTGTGTTCATAGCCTGTGCAGAATCACATCCCTACCCTCATTGGGGTGATGATAATTTAGTTCCTTTAAGTAGTTACAAAACTGTCCTCAAGTCATTGTGTGGTGATACTAATCTCTCTCTCTCTCTCTCTCTCTCTCTCTATATATATATATATACACACACACATACATACTATGAAGATATCTCTCGTACAGTGGTAGTCACGGTCACCACTTCGAAGTGGAGTTCTCATTAGGTGGATGCTGGAAGTAGTGAGGTGTAACTGTTACTGTTACTGTCATGATAGTACATGACTATTTTACTGAGTTAGTTGCAAACCAGTCATTACTGGATTAGTTAATTTTAAAATGGCAACTACTAGTTTAAAGTCAATATGATTGGGTGTAACTTCTAATTTCCCATTTTAATATGATTATTTATCTTCTAAATTGATATTTGTTTTTTGATTTTTTTTATTTAATTGACTTAATTTTCATCTTTCTACTATCCTACTCACAATACTTTTTTAGTTATTTGGCCAATGTTCTTATATGAATTTCATTGCAGCACTTATCTCATTCTTGCTTGGTGATTCTCTGCAATCTCCATCTTTGCATACCAGTATAGCTAGTCTTGTCTACACATTTGTCTGAAATTGCGTGGTCAGCATTGGCCTCTGTGATGGTAGGCTGGCAATTTGTCTCTGTTACTAAGATCTTTAGTGGTCCTGTTTAATTCACTCTTTCTAAGTTGAGTTTCGAGATGTATAATGTATCACCCGAGAATATTTCAGCGATGTTTTACTGGTCCGAATTCTCTACTGGATGGTAGAAAGTGGAGGAAATGACAATGGTAAACTCAGGTAGCCATCATTATGATTGGTTCGCAAGTAATAAAGGCTTGCTTGGTAAACACTTACTTGGCCAGCCATCTCACAAATTTGGAATCTAATATGGAGTTGGTCATTAGTTGAGTATCAAAAGGTTTGGCACAACTGTTATAGAGTAATTGTCAGGATTCTCTGTGGTGGCTTGCTGTTGTTTGTTTTCCCCTTAGAGAGCATGGAATTGAGAAATTTTCATGGAGGTAGCTGTTGCTTTGCTAGTTTGTAGCTTAGATGTTGGGAGCCCTTAGGTTATAGTCTTCATTTGGTGATGTAGAGTAAGTGTTGGAAGTGGAACTTGTGGGCATTGATGCTAGGTTGAGAGAAAGCAGAGATGTTTGATTTGTGAAATTGATATGGAAAAGGCTTATGACAATTTCGACTAGGAAATTCTAATTTGTGATTGGTTGGATTTGATTTGGTGAGAAGTGGTTTTGGTGGATCAATTCATGCATTTATTCGGCTTCCTTCTTTGTTTTGCTAAATGGTGCTTCCGGGAGTTACTTCTGAGTTCTAGAAGTCTTCACTAGTGGCAGTCCTTTTTCCTCTACCAATTCATCATGGTGGCGGAAGTCCTTAGCAGATTTTGTATGAGCTGAAGGATTAAGTGTCACATTTGGTTTCAGAACGGGCGAATTGGTCCATGCATCTTCTATTTACAATATGTTGATGACCCCATTTTTTTTTTCTTGGATGCTTCTATTTCTGTGGTGATGGTATTGTAGGGGATGCTGCATTGTTTTGAGTGCGTTTCAGTTCTAAAGGCCAACCTTCATAAAGCCATCACTTTTGGGTCAGATATGTCTATCCTACTTTCCTAGTAGAATGTGCAAATGTTCTTGACTGCCTGATGGGTGATTTCCATATTTCCTATCCTGAGATCCCCTAGGTTCAAATTCATCTCCGAAGATTGAAATTTGATTTTGGAAAATATGGAAAAATATCTAGCTGATGGGAGGTCCTTCCTTTCTTTTGGTTGGAGGTCACCCTTATCAAGAGTGCTTTGGCATCCATTTCCCATCACTATTTATCCATCTTCACACTTCCGGTTGGAGTGGTAAGACGGTTGGCGGCACTATAAAGGAACTTTTATAGGTGTGGCAGGGGCTCAAGTAGAAAAGTTTTTGTTTGGCAAGATATAGAGAAGTATGTAAACCTAAGAAGTTCAGTGGTTTGTGGATCAAAAGGGAGAGATGTATGAATAGCATGCTGTTGAGCGGAATTGCAGATGGATTTGGAAGTTTTGCTCGAAAGTTGGGTCTCTTTGGAGGACAGTCATCCATTGTAAATTCCATAGTGGGGTTAAGTACTATGATAGTAGATTTATGTGTGGTTCCTGTGGGGTTGGGTTGTCGAAGGGCATTATGAAGGTATATGATGACTTCCTTAAAGGGGCAATTTAAATGGGTTTAAGGGATCGGATTCAGTTATGGGAGGATGAATGATATGAAGGTATAGAATTTGTGATTGTTTCCCTTGTTTACATCATTTGGCTCTTTTAAATAATCTTCCAATTTTCTCTAACTCCATGAGGATGTGGGGGACTGGTTTCGTATCCCAGTACCTTCATAGTTGGTCTGACCAGAGGGAAGGTTGAGGAGCCCATGTGCCTTCTTTCCTAGTTGGAGTCAGTTCAGTTGATGGATGAGTTACAAGATGCCTAATAGATGCGGTGAGCTGATTCAAAATCTATTGAGCCTATTTTTCTCCTTTGTCCAGTTGCCAATTGCACTTGGGCGTAGTGTGGTCTTTCCTTAAGGTTCCCTTAGAGGTGTGTATTTACTGGTCAAGTTTTAGCTTTGTGTAAGATCACCTCCTTTGTAGTATGTTCGGAGATTTGGAAGGAATGGAAAGGGAGGATTTTTTAGGACCATTTTTCATCTACCTTGGACATCTGCTCTTCTATTTGGCGCTTTGTGTTAGATTGGGTGTCTTGCATCCTGGAATGCTCCAGTGTGTGGTACCTGTCCCATGTTTTCTTCTCCAGTTGAAGGAACTATTCATCGTTATGTGAGGGTTTAGTTGATCTTATCAGGGGATATTATTGTGGTGTAACTCTAAGTCAACTTGTCCTCTATGGTCTGGACTCATGTATTCAATTGTAAACTTTTTTTGCACTGTATAAATCCTCTGTTTCTGTTCAAAAGGAAAAGAAGAAAAGAAAATGTACTTGGCATTTTCAGCCAGGCTTGAAAATAGAGCATGATATGAGTTATTGATGTGGCATGTGGTAGTTTTCTGTGTGCAGATGGTTGCTTAATGGGATGAAACTCAGGCCAGGCATCTTGTTTGAAATGTTGCTTAGGCGACATTCTACAATAATCACTGTTCAAGTAGGTTCTTTTACGAGGTTTTATAGTTGTACAAGGGAGAGAACTGGAATTGGATTCTGAGATGAACAGTCTGATCAACTGTCTCGGCAGCAGGGGAGATATTGGTTTGAGATTAGACCCCATACTGCAGTTCCTCTTTCAGTGAGCAGGTTGAAGATGATGATATCACCCTTATCTCCCCTTTCAATGAGCAGGTTGAAGATCATCACCTATTGATTTGGGTAAGAAGGTTGGTGCACATGTCCTCTCTTACATGACTGCTATTTAGTTAAGGTCATGCTACTCAACATCCAGTCTTTTCAATTCGTTTTCAAATTTCAAATGCCATGTTGCTTTTAATAATAAAGGTATAACCACTGTCACAAAGCTGCTGGACGAAGTTAGATGTCAAGAAAAGAGGCGAAGGGATTTGAACCTGTTAGTGTGAAGAGCGTATATATGTTGGTTTTTGAGGATCTCTTGGTAGGGGGCAAACACCATCTCTCATTGGGAATGTGTGGTCATTTGAAGTTGTTAGTGCTTTGGCAACCTCTAAAGTGTTAGGACAGTGCTCCTAGTTTGTTGAGATGCTAGTATAGAGGTCTTCTGAAAATCAAGTTTCATATAACTGAAGTATCTGTTCCCACTATATAATCTCTGAACAGCGGCTTTTATCTTATATTTGGGCTACTCTCTGATTCTCGTTGATATGTTTGTTCCTTAGTATCTTCTCTAGTTTTTCTACACATCCATCTCAACATCTTGTTTCATTTAAGCTCATCCTTTGACTATGTTGTTTCTTGATTGCCTAACATATTGCTTTTACCTTATAACTGGTCTGATGGCCGTCTTACAAATCTGCCATTTAGCTTGAGTTGAATACTATTTACTTGATACTACTTTATTTCTCAAAACCACTAGAATAACTCTCCAAGCACTTTATCATATGCTTTTTCTAGGTTGATGAGAACCATATGGTCTTTCCTCTTCTCTCTAAACATCTTAGCCTAATAAGCTCAGTTTTCTCACATGGTTTCAGAGAAATAGATCCACTTTTTCTCTTGTAGGCAGCATTGCTTCTTGTCAGATGTAACCCCTGTTGTAATTTTCTTCTTCTTGTTGCATTTTTTTCATTTCTGAGTTTGTTTTAGTTTTTCCTTCATTTCTCCCTCAAGGAGGTTTTCTTGGCTGAGCAGAACCATTCAGTAATATGGCCATGCTTGCATGCACTTACTCATTTATATTACCAGTTCATTGCCACTTTGCTTTCGAGATCTGATTTTAGTTAGTGAGAGAACAATGGTGAAATTGAACCTATAGTATGAAACAGTTCAGCTACCTACTTGTGCATGGTCCATGCTTTTATGTTGCTGTACAGATCTGGCTGTCAACATTATATCACCACAGCCTCTTAAATCACAATGGGATCTACTGTTGGATACGTTTTCTCCTTCTATAGTGGAAGAGGAAAAAGAGGAGGGGAAAAAAGTAGATTATGCTACTGGTATTAGGCCCAAGTTGTGAAGGAATGTGAGGTCCGCTTGTAGCCTCAGTGGCCCTTCGAATTCCCCTTTCAGTTGTGCACGCCTATGCATGCTCTCTTCTATTTATGTTGCCACGTAGGGGCCTGCTTTTAGTGTTATATGTTTGTAATGGGCCTCTTTTTTGGCCAGCGTTAGCCTTCTTTTAGTTCTTTACCGTCTCTATCATCTTCTATTCCTACGGATACATATCTACTAATAGCTACATTTGTTTGTAACAAGGACAGTAGTTTCCAGCGGCAAAGTTATGTCTACAGCTCTTTAGTTATCAGGTGTTGAAGTCTGACCTAGCGTTTGTCACAGTTCAACCGCTTGCTTGTGTATGATCCATGCCTTTTGCTTGCCCTTCGCATCTGACTGTCAATATGGTATCACCACAGCCCATTGAATCGCAGTGGTATCTACTGTTAGATCAGTTGATTCCTTCATTCACAGGAAGAAAAAGAAAAAAAAGTAAGAAAAAAAATTAGACTACGGCTCGTGGGCTAATAACTCTTGTGAAAAAAAAGAGACTGGCTTGTGGGCTAATACCAGTTGTGATGGCTCATGAGGCCCTCTTGTATCTTAGTGGCCCTTAAAAGTCCCTCTATTAGTTGTATTCTGAAGGCAGTTTTTCAGTTGTGTGGTCCTATGGAGGTCTTCTTTTGGGTTCTGTAGGCTCGATAAGTTCCCTCTCATAGTTGTGGTGGTGTTTAAAGGCTCTGCTTATGGAGGCCGTCTTTCAAACGTGCGGGCTCGTAAAGGGCCTCCTTCTTTGGTTTCGTATGCTAGTATTGACCTTTCTTTGAGTTTTCTACCCTCTTTATTGTCTAATTTCCTTCGGTCACACATTTAATAATTGCTCACATGTTAGTGACAAGGACGTCATCTGGCAACCATAAAATCATGTTTACAAGTAACCATCTCTTGTAGGATCATGAAGATTTTCAATTTCCATTATTTTGAGAGGGGATGTCTACGTGGGTAGTAGAGTTTATTTGATTGCATTCAGAACTTAGACTGTTACAAGAGTTTTATAGTAATCTAATGCAAGAGTCCTAATATAGAAGGATAATCATCTATATTCTAACCAAATCCAAGATACTAATCCATGATTGTGATAACATATACTTGTAAGGATACTGTTATTCTATTGGTAGATTGTGCTTGTTCTTTAAGGGTGTCAATATGGTTGCTTTTTAACTTCGTATTTGGCATACCCTGTGGTTCTTTGTTGGTCTTTAAAAAGATGTAGGTCTGTTAATTGAAAGAATCGAAAACTCTCTTCTTCGAAGAGTTCTTGTTTATCCTTGGACAAGCTGCTTACTTTATTAAAAAGTAGTTTCCCAAGCTTAAATATTTGTTATATGTATTTGTTCAAGATGTCAGTGTTATTCTGTCTGTTTTAAGAGGCTTGAAAAAACTCAAATTCCTTTGGGGTGGTGGAGGGTAGAAAATGAAGTTTCACTTAAGCAAATGGGATTGGATGTGAAGGACTAAGAATAGAGGTAACTTGAGTTTCAAAAAGCTTTGCTTTCAGAAGGGGTGGCTGATTCCAAACTGATGCTTAACGTGTTTGATAATGGAGGAGAATCTCAATCATCGCTCGACTCATTGGCTATTTGCTCGGATTATTTGGGGATTTTTGACATCCCTCTTTGATTTTTTTTTTGGGTTCCACCCCCATGCTGCTCCTCTTTTGTTGAAGCGTGTACTTTTTGGCCCAAAGGACTGATTGGTGTCTGTGGTTGCATCTTTTGTAATATTTTTAAGACCAGAAGCGGACTATCCATTGAGCATGTGCCACCATTGATGATCTTCTTATTTTGTGGAGCTTTATTGATCTCCACTTTACTTGAGATGGGATACACTACTTTTTGGGGGCTAAGTTCTTTTGTATAGTTCAGTCTTGTAATTATCTTTTTCACGTAAACATATCAACATTTCTGCTTCCTATAAAAAAAATATAATTCCATTTCTGCATGATTTTTATGATCATTTTGAATGTGCTGTGCATTTTATAAGAAGAGTTTCATTTCTAACCCATTCAATATTTCAGAGAAAAGTGAGAAAATAAATCAAAGAGCTTACAATAGTAGAGCTGACATAAGGAAGAATATGAGAAGAATGAGAAACGGACCAGGAAGGAACCAATGCACTGGTGGTAGAGTTGAACATTCAAAGGGTTTTGCTCCCAACAGCTTTGATCGGGTCCTTCTTGATGCTCCATGTTCTGCTCTTGGCTTGAGACCTCGACTTTTTGCGGGAGAGGTTGGTCTCTATTCACATTAGTTATGTCATGATATTTATTTAATTATTTTGTTCATTTCAATGTTCTTGTTTCTTGGGTTTAAATGGATATGTTTTTAATTTCACATTGATGGCGTATCTTATTCTTCAATTGTATAGTATATGAGGATCTGCTTAAACAATTATGGCAAGACATAACATCAGAGCTGTACACACCGTTTCTTCTATGATAGCTATCCTGACGTAGTCATTCCTCTAATTCTAATTGTTTTATTTTTCGATAAAAAAGATCAAACGATTGATACTTGTTAGCTTAGAGCAATTGTTTCCACTGTGCTCATTGTATGTATTATGAATATTATATTTGCATATTATTTGGTATCTGTTTTCTTAATTCTTGTATGGTTTAGTCAATTTACTGTAGTTCTGATAATTGTAGTATGCTATGTTTGTTGGAAATACTGTTACTATCTGTGACTCATTTCCACTGAAATATTTGTAAAATAAAAATTGTTTCGAGTTAAGTATCCTGATATTCTGATAATCAGAATTTAATTGCAAAATATTGAGCGGTTAGTGCTCTTCATCCCTATGTTTTGAGAGGTTTATCTTTACCTTGTGAGAGGTAGCCAGGTAAATCACATTGAACAGGTGACCAGTACTCGTGAGTACCTAAGGAGTACTATATAAGTCCATATACTTTAAAAGTAAAAATTTAATCATCGTAAAAGACTTGCGTTCACTATTGACAAGCTTTTGAAAATGACACTAGTATAAATTTGTGTAAACAAGGGTCAATAACAACAAGAAAAAGGAGATAGATTTGAATTACAAATGTATCAAATTCATAACACACTGATTAGTATTTCTTATTAGTGACTAAATGTTACTGGATCTTGATCAGGTACTTCCAATGAAAGTTAAAAGGTAATACGAGTTTTAAAAAAATGCCCTACATATTGAATTTTTGTTGAATTTTTAACTCAAGAGGAAATCTATAATCGGGACGCTTAAACATCTATATAGTGTAGATGCAGACACATGTGCTACACGTTGGATGGGCTTAGCTTGGTTTTGTAGCCAGTTGGTGCTCAGCCTAATATATACTGGGTGCAAAGAGACCTGGCATCCAAGCCTTCTCATTCTCATATCTTGATTCTTGGTAGAAAGTTATGGTCCCAGAAGCTGGTTGTCTTATTAAACCTTATAGATTTCCCATGTAGGACATCATTTTCCGGCATTTATGCATTGTGGCTTTATTTATATATTAACATTCAAACTCTGTCCACTTAATTTTGCTAATCCACAGATTTTGATCACATAATTCTTCTCTTCTTTTCTTGCTTCAAACCACGACCGCTAAAACCATTTAGACGTTTTATATACGTGGGCTGATGGCTTCATTAGGCCATTTAGCTGATCTCAGTAATCGTGTGACTTCAAGAGAGACCACCTAGTTAGATGGGAAGAAGTGTATAGGTCAAAAATAAGGGGGTCTAAACTTGGGTAATATTCAAGATAGGAACAATGCTTTGCTGGGAAAGTGGTTATGGAGATTCAGTGTGGAAAGAGAGACCTTGTGGAGATCAATCATTGCAAGTAAACACGGAATTCACGAGAATGGCTGGGATGTTGATCAAATGGCTAAAATCCAGTCAGGAAGTCTCTGAAAGGCAATTGCTGGATTGTTTCATATCTTCTGCAAGTTTGTGAGATTCTCCGTTGGGTCGGGTAAGTCTATTCGCTTTTGGATGGATCCTTGGTTTGGTGGGGTGGGGTGGGGACTGTACCTTAGCTTCCAAATTCCCATTAATCTTCCGCATCTCTGCCCACAAACAGTCTCTCGTATCCGATATCCTTAGTTGGCCTTTTTCGGGTTTTTCTTGGATTCTTCCGTTTACTCGTGACCATAAGCCGGCTGACTTGGAAGAGTTAGCATCCCTTACCCATCTTCTTAGAAATGTGGTTATTGATGAATCCCTTACAGATTTTAGAGTGTGGTGTCTTGAGCCTTGTAGGAGTTTTTCTACTAAGGTTGCGTTTGGTAATGCTTATGCTTTCTTGCTGTCTGAAGCGAGAAAGCATAAGCAAATTTTCTGCTTTTGAAAAGATCTTTTCATGAAGCAAAATTGTTTGCTAAACCTTTGCAGTACTGTTGAAAAGCAAAAAAGCATGTTTGATAGCAGTAAGATAATAAATTGCTTTTTTGATATTATATTATTATTTTAAATTATACTTCTCTATAATTAGTGGTGGTGGTGGTAATGGGATGGTGGTGGTGGTGGCGGGTGCTGGTTGTAGTGGGGTGGTGGTGGCATAGTGTAAGGGATCGGACCGGGATGATCCCCGAGTTGAATCCGAAACGAATAAAACACAAAAAGCCCCAACTCGGTCCGATCCCGAGATAGATTGGGCGATCCATCTCGGGATCGAACCGAGTTGGTTTTTTTTTTTTTAATTAAGTTAAGATCATCCGTCTCGGCCGATCCCAATCCGATCCCCGAGTTTAAACACTATGGGTGGTGGCGGTGGTTGGGTGGTGGTGGTGGTTGTGGTTGTAGTGGGGTGGTGGTGGTGGCGGCGGCGGTGGTGGTGGTGGTGGGATGGCGGTGCTGGTGTGGTGGTGGTGGTGGTGGTGTTGTGGTAGTGGTTTAATTAATTTTTAAAAGCTTCCCTTTTCGTAATTTTCCCTTCTATTTTTCTGGAAGCAAAGAAGCAAATTTTTGAAAGCAACGAGTTGTTGTTTCTTAATTAAAACAAAAAAAATTTCTTTTTTGCTTTTTAATAATTGCTTTAAAATACCTTACCAAATACTTGTTTTGCTTTCAAAAGCAAAAGAGTACTTCTAAAAGGCTATACCAAACACAACCTAAGTCTTTCAGGTTAATTCGTGGTGGTGAACAACATCTTGCACCTCCTAAATTCTCCACGTCCTTGTTATGGAATGCTAAAGCTCCTCTAAGAGTCAAAGCTTTCGTTTGGACAACCTTGCTTTATTGGATCAATACTGCAAACATGATACAAAAGAGGAGACCGTTTATGGCTCTGTCTCCTCAGGTGTGCTCAATGTGTTTGAGTATGGGAGAAACAGTGGATCACCTCTTTATCGGGTGCTGGTGGGTGAGACAGATTTGGCAATTTTTTATCAGATTAGTGGGTGTTGATTGGGTAGAAACATACTTGGTTTTGGACATGCTTGATCAGTGGGCCTTTCCCTCACTTGGGAAAAGAGGACAAATTTTGTATTGGATTGTGTATTTCGCCATCTTGTGGAGTATCTGGGGGGGAGAGGAACATGAGAATTTTTGAAGATAAGAGAAGAAGCTTGGGGGCAATCATTGAAGCCATCTTGAGTTTAGCCGCTTCATGGGTTATTGTTCTGCCGGAGTTCAAAGAAATCAGTTGGAGTGATCTTATTAGATGCTGGGTAACTATGATCCAAATGTAAACTAGATTTCTGGTTTTCACCCATGGGGAGAATGACACCGGTTGACTGTTTTGTTTTTATTTTTATTTTCTCCTATCTTTGCTATTGTACTTTTTTTCTTTGGTTTCCCCTCCTTGGGGACCCATTTCTTCTCTCTTTCTAATAGATTCATCGTTATTGATCAAAAAAAGTTCTTTGAAGTTGATTGGTGGTTTAACTAGGTGATAAAACTTGGTTTTAGGATATATTTTTTGGCGTTTCTATATATTTTTGATGAATATTGAAGGAGATATGGAAATGTTGAGGAGAAAATTTGGAAAAGTAGTTTGTGGTATATCTGTTTGTATGATTATATTTGTTGATGAAAATTAACTAGGGTTGTTCCGTTTATAAGAAAATTTTGGATCTGTCAAACCTGTTTTCATTAAATTTGATGCATTGTGAGTTTTGGACCTAATGGTCTACTTCTCCCTTCTCATTTTATTGTCCCGTCCTCCCCCACTCCCCATTTGTCAGTTTTTTGTGCCTCCTTCATCTGGCTGGGGTAAAATATTTGTATTCCTAAGCTCTTTTTATGGAAAAAAAGGTTACTGAACTAGAAGACTTAGGTCCTCTTTATGAAAAATGAGGGACCGAAAACTCAATTGTGATAGTCTTGGCTACTTTCTTCTGTGCAGCCAAATATAATTTGCTTTTTATTTATTTATTATTTTTATTTGTGGGGTGGGAGATGAATATCAGTTTCTTGTCTAAATTGAGTTGCATAGTTGGTTTTCTTTCTTAATATTAAGGAAATTTGAGAGTTGACGCATTTTATATGAAAGGAATCCTTTTTGCTGCACTCTTAGCTGATGAGATTAGATCAATGTATTTGGAAAGCAATGCTGAGATTGAGGGGAATTGGTTTTTTGGTCGTCTACAATTGTGAGAATGAGTTTGAGCGATTTACAGATCCAAAAACAGTGCAGATATGATACATTGTGAGCCAGTTATACACATCTTTTTGGTGGTATTTTGAGGGCACTTTCTGCTGTGTGTGTGTGTGTGTGTGTGTAAGGATATAATCTTAATTAATTTTAATTATGGTATAGTATCCTTAGTGGTGTTGCTAATTTATATATAACTTTGGTTAACTAAATTATATATGTACGAAGGTTGATAGTTTTGATTGGTTAGTATGTATTGAATTTCTGCCATGACACACTTAGGAACCTAGTTGTACATGTAGGTGATGGTGATTGGATTATATCAAGGTTTTAAATGCCGATTTCGCCAGACATTTCGCTAGATCTGTCTGGCGAAATATTTCGCCAGGCTAGAGAAAT
>JAUPMG010000019.1:9538955-9551497 GCA_031762675.1 Pachysandra terminalis
AAAAGCAGAGAATTTGCTTATGCTTTCTTGCTTCAAACAGCAAGAAAGCATAAGCATTACCAAACGGAGGCTTAGTTACAATTAGAAATAAACTTTTTGTATCTTCATCCATGGATCCTTTACTCGTACTCATTCAATTTGAAGTGTTGATCTTGATCCAACTCAAAAAAAAAGAAAAGGGAAAACTCATTTTTAGTTGTACTTTTTGTAAATATATTAAAGTCGGTAATGCTTTTTGAAACTTAATAAACTGATTGTACTTTTCCAAATGTTTTTAAAACGAAGATCAAAACACTAATATACGTGGTTCGGTTTGGCAAAGCGAGAAGGTTCTACTATGTCAAAAATGAATTGGGGTTACTTCTACTCGTACCCAATCTATAAGACAAATCCTCAATATGCCCTTACCATATAGCGGGGTTCCTTCCCCTCGTAGGAATGAGTTATTACCCGTGACTCGAGGAGAGATCTCCCTCCATGGTGCTCCGCTTTGCCCTTTGGGGTCCCTCAAGTCTCTCCCTTTTGGATTTAGAAACTAGTGAATATGAACCACCCACTATTTCTAACAATTGTTCGTGTTAGAAGCATTAGTGTCTTATCTTCCTCGTCAAATTTTACGTCAATCATCAGAAGATTACTGATGATCTGATTGAATGTAGTTATGTGCGGTGTGAAATCACCACCTTTTGTCATCTTAAGCCCATATAGCTTTTGCTTAAGATATATAGCTTGTTCGTTAGAGACTTGAACATATATCAACTCTCTAGTTTCATCCAGATCCCTATAGGAGATTCATCATCAATGACGTGATACATCACTTCATTTGCAAGACAAAGACGAATGGTACTTGGTGCCTTTAACTCCAATTCTTCCCATTCATCATCACTGATCTGAGTTGTCTTCTACTATATTGTTGGCTCATCTCGGTGTAGATGCTACATAATTGGTTCTCATCTTTCAGAGACTACAAGTGTAATAAGAGCATCCGTCGACAAAAAGGATCACCTTAAGATATCCACTTGTTTATGTATAACAAGATTATTAGTTACTCGTTGGATAGTGACGATGATGACCTTAATACGAAGCTGCTAACTATGATGAATGCGCTATGTATATGGCACCGAAAATAGATTGATTTGAGATCACCCTTAAATTCGAACTAGCAAAAGCCTTGTGTAAAATAAATTCCAAAACATTCCACCCCTTTACAAACTAAAAATTGAAGATTTAGTTACAATTAGAAAAAAACTTTTTGTATCTTCATCCATGGATCCTTTACTCGTACTCATTTGAAGTGCTGATCTTGATCCAACTCAAAAAAAAGAAAAGGGAAAACTCATTTTTAGTTGTACTTTTAGTAAATATATTAAAGTCGGTAATGCTTTTTGAAACTTAATACAACTGATTGTACTTTTCCAAATGTTTTTAAAACGAGTGGTCCTGCACTATAGCGCCATGTCTCGTTCCCAAAATACATTTTCTCCCTCTTCCAGATTTCTCCATTGGTTGGTGCATCGCTGTCCACTGAATGCTATATCCTTGCACCTCTAAGTGTGCAAGGTATGCCCAATGGGTGGTGCACTCTTGCACCCAAGGTTTTTATTCTTGATATCTTGGATCGGACCGGTCCGGGCTGATCCCAATCCAGATCGCCGATCCGGTATTGGATCGGTTGATCATGGTCCGATCCAAGTTTTGGATCGTCCTTAAAAAAAAAAAGAAAAAAATTTGATCGGTCCGGATCGGCCAATCCTTATCGGTGTCGCTCAGATCGGTCCGATCCAATGCCACTTGAAAAAAAATTGAATCGGACCGGATCAGACTGGTCGTGGCTGATCTCGATCTGGATTGGCCGGTCCGATTCGATTCGGACCGATCCTTAAAACAAAGCTTGCACCACCAAGTGTGCATGGCCAGACCCATTGGATGGTGTAACCCTGTCCATTAGGTGGTGCAAATGGTGCATCCCTGTCTACTAGGTGGTGCAAATGGTGCACCACCTAGTGGGGAGGGATGCACCAATTAGTGGAGAAATCTGAAAAAGGGAGAAAGGGGTATTTTGGGAATGAGTGGCCGCACTACAGTGCACAATCACTCGTTTTAAAAACAATTGAAAAAATAGAATCAATTTTATGAAATTTCAAAAAGCATTATTGACTTTAATATATTTACAAAATGTATAACTAAAATTGAGTTTCCCCCCAAAAAAAAAAAATTGTTTCACATGTTATGTATAATAGGATTATTAGTTACTCGTTCCTCCAGAAGTACTAGCCTCATTTGTAGGCAGCTATTGATCCTGCTATTGCTGCTACAAAAAAAGAATAAGTCAAGGTTAGACCGATTTTGCTCAGGCCTACCTCGATCAGTAGCACAATATCATTCCATATGACTTATGGAACTTCTCTTCCTTCGCCACCTCCTTGGCACACGTAACGGTAATGACCTCTACCCTATCCTCTTTAACGTCTCTCGTTACCTTATTGGCATTCTGCCCCCTGTTGAGGCTTCTGCTGACCGGTCACCTTTACCAGGTCCTTTGGGAATTCTTGAAGCTCTAGCAGATGTGACCAGACTACTTTTCAAAGAGGATCTTCGCCCATCTAGAGGTGATACTCATTTATTCAGTATCGGACTATCTATAGCAGTTATATCAATTCTACTAAGTTATTCGATAATTCATTTTGGCCATCACCTTATTTTAGCCGATTTCAGTATAAGTTTTTTTTTTTATCGATTGCCATTAGGAACTTTTCGGGTTGGGATCGAGAAGAGGAAGTCATAAAAAAGTGATGCTTCTCTTTGCACCTCAGATCAAGAGGAAGGGTAGCTTTTCAAGCTGGCCAGAATCGAAAGATATAAAAGATTTGTTGTCTTTTAATGTTTCTACACACTTTACCGACAAAAAACCAATTTGTGATATGTGAGTGTTTACACTTTATGGATGAATTTTTTTTTGTGATGTGTGAATGTTTGTACATACTTTACTGATCAAAATTTTGTGATGTGTGAATGTTTATACACTTTACTGATAAAAAAAAAAAGTGGGATGTGAATTTTTACACTTTACTGATAAAAGAAAAAAATTGTGATGTGAATGTTTATACGAACTTTATTGATAAAAAAAAAATATGATGTGTGAATGTAAAAAAAAAAATTATAATGTGTGAATATTTATACACAATTTACTGATAAAAAAAATTGTGATGTAAATGCTTTTTTTTTTGGAAGATTGATGTGTGAAGAAGATAAGACGTTTGAGGAAGGACAATATAGAAAAAAAAAACATTTACAACTCTTCTCACGATGCAAAATTGGACTAATCTTGTACAAGAAAAAGTATTTTTAATCCTTCATTTTCTCACATAATAGGTGGTCCTTAACTTTCCTTTGTTCTTGTATTCAAACGAATGCGGATTACAAGAAAAGTTTGTTTTCTTACATTCTTTCGTATGCAAATTCGGCCTGTGGTGTGAGTTGCTTGGTTTAAACAGATCATCCATGGAAGAGTAAGATCTTCATTTCACAGCTTAATTCTATTCAGCTAATCGGACGACATCACTACATGGTCAGCATCACTGTTTTGGAGATCCTCTTGTGAAAGAAAATCCTATATCAGATGGTTATGGATTTGGGTTTTTGGCAATTACTTATTCAAATTCACTGTTCTTGATCTTTTGTTTTTACCTTCAAAAAGATGAAAAAAAAATGAAGTAAAATACAAATTGTAATTCATTCTTAACATGATTTCTTTCAGATTTACAGTTCATCCATGAAGAAGCTATGAGTTCATCGGCCCCACAAGGCTTGATGAACACGTGGCAACATTCTATTCGTACATCACAACAGAATCATAAGTATCTTGCCACAAGGAGCTGTGTGCATGCTCATCCAGGGAAACTTCAAAGCAAAGCTGAGAATAATCTCTAACATCTCCAAACTCAACCATTCCAATCATCTCATCCGTACAGGAGTCCATGTACCAGTTAGTCATGTCATCAACCGGCGATGAAGTCGCCATCTCCATATCGATCCAATCGAATCCATGGATGTGGGACACAGAAGGAGGATCAAAGCAATCGCGACCGTTCACTATTCTCACATCGTGTGATTCACAGGCCCCGCGATCATCGCAACGAACTAGCTCTGACTCGACCATTGATCCATGACAGTTCACAATACTGGGATCGATCTTGGCTTCGACTTCGAGAGATCGAATGACACATCTAAGCCTTTCATCCTCAGCCTCCTCAACATGCGACTCTTCTAGTAAATACATAAGAAGGGAACTTTCGATCTTCGAAACCTCCATATCTTCGAACTTGGTTTCATCAACAATACATTCCCAGTTCTCAGAAGACAAAGAGGCCATAATTATGAGTACAAAATAAAGAGAACAAGAACAAGAAAAGCAGATATAGGATAGCATATCCTTACTTACTGGGCCTATAAGTAGAGAAATTATGATCCATGTTATAAGAAAGGATAACTTCCCCACCATCACCCCCACCCCCCACCCCCACCCCACTCATGTGCACCTAATTCTTTCAGAACAAACACTAGTGGGACCCACAAAGATCAAGGAAAGGGGTACAGAAGCTTCCCCACTTGTCTGGCAGCAAACAGCTTTACAAGTAAGCAAAGGCTAATGCTGGTGCACATGTGATGCATTGATCGTTTATTATACAAAAAGATTACAAAAGGGAACAAACAAGCAATCTATGAAGGAAAAATTACACTTTGACCTCATGAGGTCTTTGACAATTGCAATTAGATCCTTTGAGGTTTTTAAAATTAAAATGACATTTTTTGTCAAAACCTCGGGAGAGTCGATCGGTCAATTAACGGCACCGAGTCATTAATTGATATATTTTTTAGGCAGTGTTTGACACAGAGAATTAAGGGTGGAATCGGGGTTGAGAATTTCAATTCTGTTGTTTGATTGCGTATAAAGAATTGGGTTTAGGATTCTAGTCCCAATTTCGTAGAATTCGTTTATAAGGCAATTTGAGTTTTTTTCTTAGTTTCTCGATTAAAGAATCATCATGCTCCAACGTCACACTTGAATCATTCAATAAAGAGAAAAAAGAAAAACACACCAAACAATTGATAAATAGCGGTTTATAAGATGGTATCAATCAATGACTTTGACTCCTTAGGGGTCCAAAGAAGGGATCATTGTAATTTCTAAAACCTCAAAAAATTTAACTGCAATTGTCAAAAATATTAGAGTTAATATATAATTTTCCATCTCTTAATTACTTCATAATTATGAATTTTATTAAAGTGTATATAAGCTAAGAACACCAACCAACTCCAAAGTGGAAGTCATGGACAAGAGGACCCACACATGGCAATAAATAAAAGCAATAAGAGGGACTGTTACCCATATTCTGACCACTCAACCCCCCGTATTGGTGTACACACATGGTGCCTCTACAAAGTGTTGGGTGGGTTTAGATCTCCCAATCACTTATCTTTAATGGGTGGTGAATCCACAACCCATGTGGTGGTGTGCCCCTCAATACACCAACCAAAGCCCATTTTGACTCCCCATGTCTTAGGCTGCGTTTCACTCGGCTTGTGCTTATGGATAAGTAGTACTTATTGGATAAGTTGCTCAATAAGAGCACTTATCCACAACAACAATAAATTGCTTATTTGAAGAAAATAGCGTTTGGTAAATACATTTATTTAAGGGCTTATGAAAGTTTAGGGGTAAAGTAGGTATTACAACAATATTATTAAAGTTTAGAAATAATATTTATTTAAGTGCTTATGAAAATTTAGGGATACAATAGATATTTTAAAAATATTACTAGAGTTGTGAATTAGCTTAATACATAAGAGCTTGGGAGAAGCTGCTCCTTATGGGTAGCCTTCCTCTAGTGCTTATGGGTAAGCACTTATCCATAAACGCTACCAAACACATTTAATTTTATAAAAGTGCTTATATAAGCTACAATAAGTACTTCTATATAGAAGGCAGACCAAACTCAACCTTAAGAAAGATCATTTTTATATTGAAACTTACTCTAATAATTCTACTTTCTTAAGCAATGCTCATTAGTCTGCTCTCTGCCCCTTTTAAATAAGTGATTAGGGAATAAAATCCAAAAGCAAGTCTTGTGTTATTAGATTTGATTAATTTTTATATATTCACCAACAAACACTTTACGATCTATTTGATTAGATGTTTGTGAAAGTTTTTTTAAAAGGTTAATCGTATCCTACCGATTTGATATCGATACTATATTGTTTATTAGCATCAGTATTATCATTTTGTGGGTGCCCTGGATATGGATAGCTATTGGCTTAGGTTCGTGGCGGGTTTTGATAAACCTTTACCTGCTCATAAAGAAATCTTTCTAATTAGAGTTGTCAACGAGTTAAGTTTGAGCTCTATAATTAAGCTCGTGAGTCGAACTTGAGCACCCCATAAATTTGAACTTGGGTAGGCTAAACTCGGTTAAAGCTCAACTTGGTTTATATATAAAATTATGTATTTATATTGTTACATCTTATATTATATATTAATATAAGACATACATGTTAATATATTATACTCTATATAATTGTAACGGTCTGAACTTTTTAATTATGTATGCTTGATTTAGTTAACTATCATAATGTTTGTTTGCCTTTGTTTGGATTAAGTAATGGGTTAATCGTGCCGTGCGATTGATTGTAGATCGCCATATTTATTGGACGTTACACACCATAGTAGGACCCATTTTAACCTTTATGAGTGGTTTGAATGCTTTTTGCTTTTTTGCTTTTGTGTTTGTGATGCGTGTGGTTTAGATACTTTGCTTTTGATTCAAGGGTTTAGATTTGTTTGAGAGATATTGTGTGTAGAGGGTTCTAGAAACTCCTACATGTGTCTTGTATCAACACAAAGTGTGTGGAGGGTTCTAGCAACTCCAACACATGTCTCTTATCCAATGGTTAGATTTGTTTTGGTTTGGGATCAAGGGCTCTCCTTGAGACAATTCATTAGACCCAAACACAAGAAGTAAGGGTTTCTCTTTAGTTGTCTATTTACTTGGGAGAAAGCTTGTATGCCCTAGCCTTGAAGTTTTGTTTGCTTGGAGGAGCTTGAAGAAGGAAAAACCTTGGAGCTTGGAGAAGAAGGTGAGCTTGAAGCTTGGATTTGCTTGATTTGCATCATCTTCCATCTTCTCAAGATAAGTAATCAAGTTTAATATAATCTTTGAAAGAATTAGTTGCACAACAATACCTTCTTTGACCAAGGTGATTAAAAGTTGGTTCATCCTTGATTTTGTTAAGTTTGCTTTGATGATGATCATGGTATGAGAATGGCTGATTTTTATGAGAAATTATGCATTGAACATGTTAATTTACTGCATATTTAGTTTATGAGATTGTATGAAACTGGAAACCACAAAAAATAACCAAACCCTAGGTTTGGCGACCTTCTCAGTGAGCCGAACTGTTCGCAGAACAACCCCGAAGCTTCTTATGACTTTCTCGGTTCACCGAGACGTCCACCGAGCTCAGAATGTTTCAAATTTAGTATTGTTGGATTCCTAATTTCCTTGTTTGTTAGGAATCCAACAAAACAAATTTAAGGCGAATCCAATTTGTACACATCGAGTTGTGACCTTTTTAGTGTAGGGATGTCAACCCAGAAATTCTGCTCGGCGCGCCGAGGATTCTGGGGATTTCATGGTCCTTCGAATCGAGACCGACTCTAACGTTATTTCTAGTATGTTTTATAACTAAAGCTGAGGTTGCTCACATATATATGATGCTTAGTTAGTTAACTCTCCTGTTTACATATTGTTGTGTGATTATCACATTCATGGTGTTTGATTTGTATTTCACATTGTACACAAACTTGATTGTTTAGTTAATGTGCACCCTCTCACATGCACTGCATTGGCTCTTGACCATAGATTGGGTCTACGAGTAGTACCCTGTTTACTGAGTCTATGTTTCTGGGACTCAAGATTATTACAAGAGAGTTATGATTTGATAATCATATTGAGTGAGGAGATTGGCATGATTAAGTTGAGGGAGTAATTTAACCCAATATACTTAATCTTGTCTTCTTTCTTGTTATCCAGTGAAATAGTATGATTATTGTGGTGAGTGAAGGTTCACATTTGTGATGCTCAATATCCAAGTTTCTGGAGTTATTGATAGGTGAGGAAAGTTCACATTGGTGATACCCAATATCCAATTTATCTGAGAGTTTTTTTAAGTATGAATCACAAAGGAATGTTCACATTGGTGATGCCTTGGGTTTACCCCTTTGATAAAAAATGGGAGTGATGATTGTGTCCTCTAGGTTGAAAGGCCTATGAAACTATGATCCAGTACATAGAATAGCATTCTACTCCAACCATGTATCGAGGGGATGAAGGTTCACATTGGTGATGCATCTCTGAGTAGTATGTCTCAATCAAATGTGAACATAAGTAATCTATTACTAAGCAGCTTGTCATATTAGAATGTTCGTTTAGATCACATTTGTGATTTTATATGGTAAGTGCACAACATGCATTAATTAATACTCAACCTCATGCATCTTTGATTTATATCATTTCAATCATATATTTACTGATGTTGCATAGCCTCCTACGTTAATGTTGTTTCATTCATATATTTACCGTTCTTGGATATCATTGAAGAGTAGCTTTGGCCCTACTTCGATAATCGATTATATTGGACTTGAATTTCTTACTGGCTATGTATAACTCATGCTTTCAAGCAACCACTTTCAGGTATTTTAGATGAAGTTTAATTGGAAGATGAAGATCAAGACGGAGCCCAAAAGAAGATAAAGATATCTATTTTCTTTGATGTAATGTAATAGATAAATAGTTGTTTTATTTGAATTACCTGTTGTATGAATGTTTTGTAGGGGACTTGATCAAGTATAGAACTTAGTTTTTATTATTTATTTTCCTGTTGTTTAACCTTGGATTGAATGTAATATTTTCCTTACTATCACTCATTAATATTATCTTCTAGTGACCTTGATAATCTGATGTTGGGTTTCATATAGACATTAATCATTTATAGGATTCTATTCGATCTTTTACTAGAACTTATGGTAGTGTTTCTTCACTATAACTTACGTGTTTATTTAGTTGAATTTCGATAATTATTAGGATTTAATTTGAAAGCACTAGACTAATTTAGATTTCCTTTGTGTTTGTTTGAAGGTTGTTGTAATGACTACTATTCTAAGTATACTATTTTCCCATAATTCTATCTTGTGTAAATTCCTTGATGATTTTACAACCTTGGTTTAATATTGCTTCTACTCCAAAGTTTTATTTGGGGTGAGAGTTGCGAATTAAGCTTGAAATCTTAGAATTGGGATTTTCTGGTTTGGTTCGTGACAATAATAACAATCATCAGTTATAATATTGATGTATTTGGATTAAACTAAGTTTGTTTGGAAACCGAGCCTTGTAAAAGTCAAGATTTTTGCAAGCCAAGCTTTTATGGTCCGAGCTTTTGTGAGTCGAGTCCGAGCCCTAAAGTTTTTAACAAGCCTGAGCCGAACCTGAGCCTTGCTCAAGATTTACGAGCTCGAGCTGAGTTGCTGCTTAGCTCGACTTGGCTAGTTTATCGTCCTACCTTTATGAAGATTGTAAGCGATCCGGATCATGTACCTCGATGCACATGTACTCGAATCTGCAGCGGAAGATCTCTATCGAACCGGATAGTGTCTCACGTCGGAATATGTGATTACCAGAACCACATACAATGAATCCACACTCAATCGACCTAAGGCTTTGTATGAAAATACAATAGCAAATCTAGATCTATGTAGGAAGAAGAGATGAAGAGAGGAGAGAGTTATTTACGTGTGGAATCCCAAAAACGTGAATAGTAAATCTGGATAGAGAGGATGAGTCTTCTACTTATAAAAGACTCAACTTAGCTCCATCTAGGACTCTATCTCCTAATCTCAATATGAGAGAGTTATCCACATTAACACTTCTAATCAAGTATGGAAGTCCCATTAAGTGGGGGCCCAAAGTCGGCCCAAACTGGTTGGGCCAAGCGGGTCGACTCATTTCTGAAATGCAACATCTCCCACTTGTCCATAGTGGGCACGAAGTGTGCATATCTCTCATGTACATTTTATCTTCCTATCATGGATGCTAATTATGCAGGTCGTTGAGCGTGCGACCGATGAGAACAAAGTAACGGTTGAGTGACAACATATCAAGTTCCATAAAACTGAAATTGAGATACACTCTGAAACGTCTTGCCTATGCCCCAAACTCATTTGGCCACATTGGATTGAGTATTTCTAATCCCTCATGAGCCCAAGTGCAGATCTCTATACTCAACCACAAGATTCATGTTAATGTGCTCATTTAAAATAATTCATATAGGCTACATATATGTCAGATACATATAGATAAAAGATGTGAAACATGAACTGTTAATTTTATGAGCACATATCTCTATGAATCGTCTCTTTATAAATGTGATGCCAAGTAGTCTTCCCTAAGTCTCATGCCATTTAGCTTCGACCTAACTATTTTCCCAGACAAACACCCGTTAGACCGTATGTGCCTGGCCATAGGAAAGTAAGCTAGAGTAGCGATCGTGAGATCTAACCTCACGGCATGATCAAAGGTAGTAACGGTATGAGTTGATCCACTCTAGGATCATCCTAATCTTACACAACAATGAAATAGGGATCCATTCTCTTGCTCTGAAAGGAAAAAAAACGCTGCTAATAGCACATTTGGTATGCATTACATGCTACGGTGGAGCCCTGAGCCCAACCAAGTGTATGTCAACTTCCAACACCGTACAGATCTTAGTCTAGTCGCAATCCATGTGCCTAACTTGAGCACTTTAATCCAATTCACAACTCTAAAGTGCCTTGATTTAGGTCTCACATCCGGCTCTCATCAGGTAATATACAATTCCCTAAGGAATCCCATCCTGGCTCTCCCATGACGACATATAACTCTATAGAGTCCTCTAAATGCCCCCGGTGGCATAAGTCATCTTTATGTCTCATCTTGCTCGCAATGCATGCGTTAGGGCTGGTCGCTGTGTGAGTAGCCGACCACTAGCCTGGTGACATATCGTATCCATATCCTCATAATATAGATATAATGTGTGTAATGTGTACGTATTGTGATCATCTCACGGTCGGGTGGACCGTAAATCGATCGGATAAACATGGAGTCGCTGTCATTCATTGGATTCGGGTGTCAATGGTCACCCATGATTTTAACAATTAATTTCAAAATTAAACTAAATATGAAGCTTATGATGGTCTAACCAGATTTGGGTCAGGAGGTTTAGTTAAGAGAGTGGGAAGGTGTTAGGTACCCACTCTCTTCCGATTTAACCGGCTACCTAGTTTACAAATATTTGGCTAGAAAGATTCAAATCATAAAGACTCTTTGAGTACATGTTTTAAAAAAATTAAAAATAAAAATCAAAGGCCCTAAAGTCTGAATAACCTAATGTACAAGATGCAATTCTCACACTAATATCCGGTCACCTAGTTTATTACCAATTTCAAATCTCAATTAATTAAGTTGACAACTCACATAAAATATATCACTACGATTAAACATAAATATTAACCAAATGGAATCTAAAAATAAAAATATAGAAACTGCAATCACAGGTTTATTTTGATATCATATCAACATACAACAATGGAGCATAAGAAATAATAATAAAAAAAAACAAACAACCTATATTGGTCCACTTGTTCATTTAATATTAAATTTATAGGGATTATAGGAATACCAAAACAAAAAAAACAAAAAAAAAAACAAACCATGTTCGTCCATTTGCTTGCTTATTTTAATATTAAATTAACATGTAGGAATTGTAAGGATAAAATAAAGCAAACTCTTGTCCGCCCAGAAGAAGAAATAACAAAATTAGAGAAAAATAAAAAATATAAAAATAATCTGTAACATATACCTGTGATTAGAATGTGAATGCTGTAACTTTGAATTTTCTTGGAGGCTGGACTTAGGAGGCGGTTTGGAGGGATTTGGAAAAATAGCGGCTTGGATACGGCACCGAACGGGAAGAATGTCGAGAGGGAGGGTAAAGTGAGCGGTACAGCGTCGCTGGAAAAGAGAAGGCTTCGTGAACTGGGACAGGAGAGTTGCAGGTGGCTGGTGTGTGTGAGAACAATGAAAACCGTGGGTGGTTGCAGACGAGTCTGGGAACCAGGGCGCTGCTAGAAAAGGAAGGAACAAGGATAGTAAGGGGGTTTGTAGACGGTGGCCTTCGCCGGAGAAGACATTAAAATAGGGATTTTCGATTGGTAAAACGTGAGCTCCCGATGATCTTTGAACCAAACCTTTCGTCTCTTTAAATAAGAAACTTCTTTTCCCTTTTTTCCTTTTTCATTTTTGTTTTGAATTAGCAACAAATCGATCGTAGCAGCTACTGTGATTGAAGTTGCTGTTCCGACCTTCCTCTTTTATTTTGTGTATCTTTTTTTTTTTTTTTTTTAATTTCTTTCCTTTTCCTTTTATTTGAATTGAGAGAATTCTTTCCTTTTG
>JAUPMG010000019.1:9551597-9580565 GCA_031762675.1 Pachysandra terminalis
ACTAGTGACATCAGGTGGATAGGGAGTGTCATCATCGTCCCAATCATCATCATCATCGTCAGACTCATCCACTAGTACACTGGGTCGTTGCTTCAATTTTCTTCTAATACTCTCCTTTTGTTCCCATATCTTCATAAATGACTGTATATAAGTCTGTATCTCCTCAACCTCTGCATATAGTATGGGACCTATGATCTCGTATGGGGTGGGACCCTTAATCCCTGGGCCAGCTCTAGCAATCTCATCAATTATGGTCTGACAATATGGATTGTTTGCTGCATTCGGCGGGATTTTACTGTAGATGAACCATCTACCAATGGCTTGCTTCACATTCTTCACACATTTTCTCAGCTGCCAAACATCCTTTAGCCTACGCTAAATCGCATTTCTACTCCTGTAACTAGAGGGATCCATCTCCTCTAAACCGGGAAGCACCTCTACTATGAGTACATCCAACATCCACACCTCCTTTATCTATCTCTCTTTGATGATGATCATACATAGACCTCTTCATTGCAGCATCATATTGCTTTCTCTCAAGGGGTGTCATCACATAATCATCATCATCATCAACATCCTCCTGTATGCCCTTTCCCCTATCCATCCCAATCCCACTAGATGACCCACCTGCTATCCTCTCCCTCTCCCTCAAAGCTTCCCTCTCGATAGCAACCTCGGTCTTCTCCTTCTTTGAATTCCTAAGGTGCTCCATTACAACCCTTGATACCTCCACTGGGCAATTCAAACACTTCACATTAGGATTCCCTCCTGCTGGATGGTTTTTCAATCTAGTGATCCCACCTCCCCTGATCTCCTTATGACAGTAATTACATCTCGTCCATAATCTATTCCCATCTATAGCTTCCCCGTGCTTCCAACCAATATCAATTGTCCTCCTCTCCCTTGTCTTAGGCACCATATCTACAAAAAAAAGAAGATAATAACAACTTAACCTAAGTATTAAGTACATTGTACATAAGAAATTAAGAATAAAATAGCATTTAATTGTAGAAGACTTAAAGTAGAAATAAGTTTAAAATAACATATTAATAACAAAGTAATTGAATTTGAATGAGAAAAAAATTTAATTTTGATATTTTTATTAAAATAGTATATAAATTAACTTTAATATAAATTTGTTATATAAATTTATGAAATTAAATCAATGATGGATTTACATAATAGAAACAAACAAAGAAAAATAAAAAAAATTTGAACACATTTCATTTATAAAATATTATTTTTTTATATTTTTTATTGCTTTTATCTCAAGAATAAGTTAAAAAATAATTATTTTTCACAAAAAATAAAAATTAATTATAGGGGGGGTGGGGGGGATAGATCAGCCCCAAACTTATCACATATAAAAAATTCAACCTTAAAACTAAGGTTTATAAAGGTTTTTTCTTAAACACAAATTCGAAACTTTTTGAAAACCCAGAAAAAATTGATTTTTTTGCAGTAATAAACCCATCAAGATCTATGGATTTCACTTGAAATCCGTAGATCTATTATATCTACAGCTAAATCTAGGCATTTGAACTAAAAGAACATGATTTATAATGAAAAAAAGAGTAAATATCATATCTGTGAAAAAACTGTAGTTGAAGAACAAAACTAGGGTTTGGTCCACAATCCCTAAGGTTTTGCAAACAATAACCACAGATATTAGGTTGAAAATCCAAGAGTTTGATTTGGTTTTGATGTTTTTTCAAATGGGTTTGGGGTTAGGGCGATGTATTCAAAAGAATGAGAGCAGAAGTCTCTTGGGTGGGATTTTTTTCTTGCTTTTATCGACAGTTGATACTTTCGATAAATTGAATTTATTGAACCGTATCGAGCGATACGGTCGATAAATTGATGCATATCGACCTGGTCGATATTATATGATATTTTGAACCATGGCTATTATATGATCTCGAAGTAGCATCCACGATCATCATCTCAGTATAATTTGATATTGGGTTCTTCCCGACAATACTTGACAATGCAAGAAACATTTTCTGAATAATAAATTATTAAAGGTTTTTATTTTTTATACTTTAATTGGGCATAGTCCTTTTGTAAGCTTGCTTTACATACTTTTGTAAATTCAGATGTACAAAAGTAAAAAAATTCGATATATACTTGTCTACTTTTTAGCCTAAAATCTTTTGGAATATAAGCTTGGTAGATACCTGCAAAAGAATTGTTGTCAGGACTCAGGAGCAGATTAGTCTTATTGTTTTACATTTGCTATGGGTGTCATTACTCTGAATAATTAGGGGTCTTACTGTACTTTCTTAAGGTTCATATATAAAAGGGTGAATAAGGGATGGACAACCAACCCTTCTTATTGTCCAATCCCTTTTCTCTCCATTTTTCTTCTACTTCTTTTCTTTAATCCCTGTTCTGCTTCCTTGATCCTACTTGGTATCAGTGCAACAAGCGACCCTCAATGGATAATAAACCTTTTCCTTCCTCTTCATTTCGTCTACCATTTCTTTCCTTTTTTTTTTTTTGGTCAAGCTACAGCATAGAAGAAGGCATCGCGATCATGCTGCTGATTTCAGCAGTCGTATTGTCAGGTTCTCTGGTCATAGGGATGCAGTCCATGGATTAATAGAAAACCAGCACTTCATTTTTTTAGTGTTCAAATGTTGGTATGACTCGATCCATGGATATGTACAACTAGATTTGATTTCAATGTGTTCATTTTTTTGGGTAAATTACACTTTGACCCCCCTCACAGTTCTGATAATTACAGTCAGACCCTCTGTGTTATCTGAAAAGACATTGTACCCCCTGTCAGACTTGTCAGATGGATGGTCTTAATGAGAAAAATGAAAAGACTAACTTAGCCCTTGCCTTAATGCAGATTATAAACTGCGGTTAAAAATTATTTTGAAAGGATACGACAAAGAAAGTCTTCATTTTTTTATAGTTGCTGGTAAAAACCTTTTTACAGTCTGGTGGTGAACGATTTCAACAGTCCTCCGGTGAATTCTTGTCCTTCTCTGATGGTGAATGATTTCAACAATCTGGTGAAATCTTAAACTATTTAATTAACTATTACATTAGGGAGAGTGTTATAATATCATTCTTTAAAGAAACATCTTTAAACTTGCAATAATTTAGAAGATTACAAGTGCAGCAATTGCACTCATTTTCAATTCTCCAACTTGCTTCTCCAATGCCATCAGTCATGAGTCAATCATCTTCAAATATGCTATCACTTGGTTTGATTCAATAGCAAGGTTCTCAAATCGCTAATCAAATCGAAAATTGTTAGGGGCTACTTAGAATCGGATCTCTATTTTGGATCCTAAATCGTAAATTCATAGTTGTTTTAGTAGAAGAAAGGTTTGGGCCTGGGGTTTAGTTTTTTGGGATTTCTTTTAAGAAAAGGCTTTTTATTGTTTAAAGTAAGCAAATATTACAATTTTTTTTTAGTAACATGGAACCCTAGCCGTACTAAGTATGACTGGATAAACCCCGGATACCGGTGACCACCCGTAAGCCAGAGGTATCATTTAAGCCTAGGGACTGGATCCAGAGACCTCACGCTTCCTGAGGCACAAGGATCCTGCTGAGCTATCCCGTACAGGTTAACAAACAGTACTTCTTTATGTACATTTAATCTTTTTAGATTACTGTATTCTAAATAAAAAATGATCAAACGAAAAAGGGAAACTTTTTAGTATACAAAGAAGCAGGCTTTTTTTTAGTATTGCACAGTTGAATCGTTTGAATCGTACGAATCATATGATTAAATCGTAAAACAAGATTCAAATATAAATCTGTTTTTTCACTGATTTGAATCAATCTGGGGTCGCATCGAATTGTAACATTTCAAGCAATGAACCGTAAGATTTTAACAACGGAGTTCAATAGCATCACCAAGGATAACAGTGCCAGTTGATACATCTCTAGGAAGCCGATCCTCAGATTTTGAAACCTTTTAACGAATGCCACCAGCACAGCAACTAGTTGGCGATGCCAAAGGATAGCACCATTCAAAGTAGTCACAGCTGGCAAAACTTTGACCCTGCATTGCTAGTACATGAGTTAGTTATAATAGAGCATGGAATTGGTCTGATAAAGAATCATATGAATGTACTTACAGGCTTATGTGGACAGGAATAAAAGGGTCTATTTGGGTTTTGCTTCGGTTTCGGATATCCTTGTGACCACTTTTCTTTCATATTTGCACAGTTTGGGTTCAATGTACAGTAAGTTATTGCAGCTATCGACAGATGAAAAACCCATCACCTAATTATAAAAAAAAATCTTAGCTACCGTTCTTTTTGTACTTTCATATGTGGGGACAATTTGAAAGAAATATGCTAAAGCAATTCAATTTCTTTTTTCGAAAACAATTCTAATCACCAATGCTTGTAAATAAAAAGGAGGTGGGAAGTTTCAAATTTAGAGCAACGATTCAAGATTTTTTCCAAGCATTGTAGACGATGTGAAGGTAAGGCATCAAACGAAATCCCTAATCTTCTAATCACCAATATATATATATATATTGTGAAGCTTATAGTAGTTGGCATCTTGGCTTCCTCATGATCGTAGATGATGTGAAGAAGATAGGTCTTTGTCTGAAAGATTTATCTCTTGGTTAAAACAGCAATTAATGGTAGAAAAGGGTAAAGCGGGGATAATGAGGCATAAATGTCTTTTTGCATGTCTGGTGCCAGTACAAGGGTAAAGCAATCCTCATATCAAAGAAATTTGCTGATGTAAGCACTTTCCGTGACAGAATATTAATGGAGGGGGTCGGAGTGCAGGTTAGTACTAAATGTTGGGGGGGGGCGGGGAGGGTTTGGCAATGCCTTTTCAGAAAGCACAGGGGGTCTAACTGTAGTTGTCAGAATGTGAGGGGGTCAAAATTTAATTTACCTTTTTCCTCCTTTTTTTTTCCAGGTTGGATCTATAAACAGGTGACTATTATTGTTTATTTAGATTCTTCGGGTTTCTTGGATTATACTTCATTTGGCAACACTAGAAAAGGGGTTATATCAGTTTGATCAAGTCAGAAAACTCCCAAAATGGGGGGAACGAAACAAGAGGATTTTTGAGGAGTCTCAGAGAAGTTTTAATGTATTATTGATTCTGCTATGGGCTTGACGGCTGCTTGGGCTGGTGTATTACCGGATTTCAAGGATTATTCTTCTTCGGAGATTGTTAGATGTTAGGACTCCATTGCGGTGATGTAATATCTTGTGTGGGGTGGGAGTGGATCCCGAGTGTGGTGGGTTTCTGTTGATGTCCAGATTGGGGATCTTTGTAATATCTGTAACAGTGTTTGTTCTTTTGTGGTTGGGTGGCTGATCCCTATTCGGGGAGCCATCTCCCCTTTCTTTCTCTTTGTGTTGCTCTTGTACTTTTCTCCTCTTTCTAATAAAACTTTTATTATTAATAAAAAAAAAGAAAAGAAAACTCCCAAAACGAGGCTTCTTCTGCTATTTCTAGAGTATCTGGCAAAAGCAGAATTCATAAGAAATATTGTACACTGTCTTTCTTTAATGACTCTTTCTTTATATTTTCATGATAATAGATAGACTACCAGTTTTAAGTAAATTTGGAAGGAACAAATACAAATTCTCTTGTTCAAATACTTGATATGAAGGTTTCTTTTGCTTTAAAAAGTTATGGGAGGGGATAATTATGAGCATATTTGAATTAAACTTTTGTGTGGATTGTCAAAATAGGAAGTTGGTATGAAGCATTTAGAGATAATTGGAACAATTAAATGTTGGAAAGTAACTGTGATTTTGCTGTCATCCAACATCATTTGCATTTCTGTGGTATTGTATAATCTATAACTTTAGCAGTAAAGGGTTGATAATATTTCTATCCATGTTATTAGACTATTATTTTATGAATGATTAACTTATATGGGCTCAATTCTATCATTGCTTTTGGAGTTTATAACTTGTAGAGAGTATGTAAATGATACTTTATGCTCATCTGGTTGTATTTATTTGTGCAATAAATTTATCAAGTTATTTATGTTTGCAATATACATCATCAAGTTCTTATGTGATATGCCTCTCAGTATGTTCGTTCCAGCAAGCCATTAAATGATCCCCCATGTCTTTCTTTTGGTAATTATGCATATATTTTCTTATGTAAACATCAAATGCAGAGTATAACTTTTGATGTTCTTTTGCTTATGCTTTTAGATGTACAATAAACCCCGGAGAGAATGAAGCATTAGTTCGTTATGCTTTGGATACATACAAGTTCCTTTCCTTGGCACCACAGGTGAGATTTCACCAGCGATTTACTTCATGAATTCCTTATATATTTTCTTGAATTAGAACTCAAATGTTTTATGATTCAGGTTAAGAGTTTATTGGTAATTTTTACATTATTTACTAAATGTTGTGTATTATGGTTCATAATCTCATTTTTTGCTTGTGAAACTTTGATCATAATCCTTGGGGATATCTCTTCTCTGGTTGTAAGAAATTTTATATCAGTGATATATTTATGATGTTTCAGGATATACACACAAACACACACACGCATATTCATGCATATCTTTGATAGGTAACTTAAACATTTATTAAAATCAGCATAATTACACCAAAAGAGAGCTCCCAACAGCATAGATGGAAGAAAAAGGGCAGCCCAAAATAGGCTGCACAATGGATATAGTTCATAGAAAAAGCTGGGCATCCCAAAATAGCCAGCACTTGGATATAATTCATAGAAAAGGTCTTTGCATGGCTGTCTCCAAACTTATTGATGATCTAGGCATGGTTTCACGGATCGGCCGATACCGGTCCATACCTGCCGGTCTGGATCGAGACCGGACAATAGCGGTCCGGTCCCAACCCGCAATACAAAGAATTGTATCGTGGGGTTATGGACCGGTGGTCCGGCGACCAAGACCGCAAGTTTGGTGACCGGTCCCGCCGGTCCGGTGTCTGGTACCATTGCTCTGGCAACCGATGCTACCGGTCCGACTCCTCGACGACTGGTATCGCCTGTCCAGCGACCGGTCTGGTGATCTATCTCGCCGGCCCGATGACAGTCCGAAATTTTTTAATTTTTTTATTTTACTTTCTGTACCGGATCCAGATCGGCCGGTACCGGTTCGTGCCGTTGGTCTGGATCGGAACCGGACGGGACCGGTCCAATCTCCGATTCCAGTATGTTAAACTATGGATCTAGGCACCTTTCAGAATGAGATATTCATTGTAGATATTGTGGATCTAATCTGCTTAATATTGTGAGTTAATCTCCAAGAGCTATAGGACACAAATTTAGCCCATGAAATGTTTTTTTTTTTTTGATCAGAAAATTTAGCCCATGAAATTACTGGATATATATATCTCCTTCTACAACTAAATTTGTGATGTTTAGTTTCTTTGCCTCTCTAAAGTAAGGTTTTGAATTTCAATTTCGCATGAGATCTCGCCAGGGGGACTTAGCGAAATTTTGTCAACACTTTGCCGAAAAGGTGGATTGTTTTGCCAGCTCGGGGAAAAATGGGGGAAATTGGAATTTTGGTTTCAAATTTCTAAGGGGTTTAAACGAGGATAAAATACACCTAATAAACCTAAAATATATAAAAAAAAAATTATATATAGATATTCACACATATGTAGACAAGTATGGCTATGCGTACCAGGGGAAATATAAAGAAAAATTGCCTTAATGATTGAATTATAGTGTGAAAAGTTATAAAGATCTAAATAAGAGATAATGACTTGAAAATTACTAAAAAATACATGATAAAATAGATGCATATTGCATGTGGAACAAAAAACATAGTTTAAACATGCGTATTACTAAAAACATATATCAAGGTTAACATGGTTAAATATCATCAATATGGAACAAAAAAAGGTCCAGTATAATCCAACATTAAGTTCAAGTACATGACACATCAAATCTAGGTTAATTAACTTTTATAGCTAAAATGTTTAAGTAGGTTTACATTAGTTATTCATAACATATTATACTTATACAAATATATTTATTTTTACAAAATTAAAAATATTAAATTTCTGTCAATATATAGCAAATTCCACCATGTCACCGACATTTTGGCGGCATGAAGCGAAATATTGCTCCATGTCGCTGAAATGTCGGCGACATGGCGGAAATGGGGGAAATTTCGATTTCTCACAAAATTTTGCTGCTACCCCTCATAGTAGCGACATTTTAAAACAATGTTCTAAATCCAAACAAAAGTGATTGCATCTTGCTTGATTTGGGTTCCATTCTCCAAACTCCAATAGGGCATGAATAAATAGAAATATTGTTCCTATTTTGGTTCCTAGAATGCTTCAGTGCCTTTTTGTTTTTTTGGTAGATAGAATGCTTCAGTGCCTGAGGGTCACAGACTTCCAAGTTTTCAAGAGAGTAGCCATCCGAGTTGATAATCCCCAATGGAGGGGGACACCAAGGTTGGGAATTCTGCTTCCACTACATGTGAAGAGTATGCCACTCTCAAACTTTAAGAAGCTAAGATGCCATGGATTCCTTTTAATGCTGAAGCCTAATGGAAAATCATAGTGAGAATATTACTCTTATCAATGATCTCATGAATATTGATTCTTTTATCTTAAAATTTCTTATGTTTCTTTCACCCCAGATCCACCACAAGGATTTCATGACTGAGGCAAAGTTTCTGAGATAATATCTCATGCTAATTCTGATCTTAACCTTCCAAAAAAAAAAAAAAATCTCATTTAAATTACTAAATAACATACAAATTTAAGTGAGGTAACAGAGTTCCATAGAAAAACAATGTGAGGGATTGAAATCCTAAAATAACCCAACAGTTCAATTAATTAAAGCTCTGTATCCATCTATACTTGTTGTTATGCACGGAATGAACAAATCATAGTTATTGAATCTGGACCAAGCATCAACCTGAAACAGATGTTGGGCTGGTTTGATCCTGTTCAGCAGGTGGGATAATTCAGGACAACCCAACTATAGCAGCATAACAACATATATCATATTATATGTTTCAAGATTTCTAAGTCCTAAAATCTGCTTTCTATTGCAATCTATTCGCTTCTATTGAATTAGTTTTTTTAGTTAATCAAATTGTAGATATTTACAATTTATTGACTCTAAGTGACGTCTCAGAAGCCAATAAAGAGTAGATTTTCACTCATAGAAAAATCTTTATGTTTATGTCGTTATTTTAATTTTCAAACTGCTGATTGCATTTTGTTATACGTCCCAGCATCCAAAAATTGGAGGACCTGGCATTGTTGGTTGTTGTGAATTGTTCGATGGAAAACATGTCGAGTAAGTATTTGTCTCTTATCAAGTAATTTTGGCTTTAATCATCAAGGATTATATCATCTTAGATGCAAATAGAAGTCGACTCTCTTGGATTCCATGTGGAACAATTATTGGACTGAGAAATGCTTCTGCTTAATTTTTATTAATTTATATTTCTTATCTTAATTCTTCCAGGTTACTTTTAGTTTTTTGTCCATCTGATTCAGGTTTATGTTTTATTACTTGCATATTGGAAAGGCATTATCCATATGGTTGCTCAGGTTCCTCGTTCAGTCAATCTTCATGACCTCGTATTAAAAATTGTGAACGTATTATATTTGTGCAAGTGCATGTATGAAAGCTTAACTGTGCTACCTTGCTACTTTTTGGTAGTGACACATTTGCTACTTAATGTAGAGAATGATTGATAATGTCCAAACTAAGACCAAGAAAGAAGCTACTAACTGCATTGGTGCAGTAGGAGGGATGGGTATTCCAGGACTCTAATTGACACTAAGATGTTGCTTGGGGGTGTTCTAATCATTTTTCTTGAGAGCCAATATTTTTTAAGTTGAAGGATCTGCTGTTGTATCAGCTTTTTGAAAGTTGAATGATATCTTTTCAGCAATAAGATTTCCAAATTAAACAATTGAAATTATACTGTAGAAAAAAAAATTGATTTCAGTTTTAGGACGATGTAGTTAATATCTTATGTGTATTGGGAATCTAATTCTTTAGCAAATAATCTGGCTAATCTTGGTTGCGATGAGGGTAGAATTTTGGTTTTTCATATATTTAGCAGTTTACCTAAAGAGACTAGAATTTATGTGTAGACAAATATGGGCTTTATAACCTCAGATGAGTCCAAGGGGCTGTTTTGAGCTTTAGCTGTCGATCTTTTATTAAATAACAAAATTACCCTAGATAAATCTCATGTTGACAAGCACGGACACAGATTCTGACCCCAACACGCTTGCATGCTCTTGTGGGCTTGACTTTTTGCTGTGTCCAACACAAAAAGGCTTTGGGGGAAATGGGGCATCACTTGGTTCTTCATAAAGAAAATGCTGCCTTGTTTTCTCATACAAGGGAAAACTAAAAACTAATAGCTTTCACATTTACCAATGTTCTCTTTCTTGATAAGAAATCAGAATTCATGCTGAAAAGGCCAAAGGGAGAAATATTTCCCCAGGAAGACAACAACAGCTCCCATTAGTAAATTATGACAGAAGCTTTCTGTGATGATACAATCAAAAAGTACAAACTGCCATCTATACATGAAATACACTCAAAAAATTTCAGCTAAGACACTACATCAATTAATTTAATTGAAATATTGTCCAACGAGAGGTACTCTTCCTCTTGAAAACTCCAATTCAAACAATAGTCGTCCATCCTGTCCGAAACTGGATCCCATTCTTTCTAGGAGTCCAATAGATCCCAGACAAAGACTAAATGTGTGGTGAACAAGCTTGTACTAGCATTCCAGTGGGTTAGCAAATGACTGAATATTGGATTTTATGTATTTTGTACAAATTTAAATATCCAAAATATCAAACTGATAGTTTTGACTTTAGTTTACATTTTCTTCATAAAATTTGTATTGTTACTCTTGTAAGATCATAATGATACTAAAATGCAAAATAGATTTATTAAAGTGCATTTAACATCTTATGGTAATTTACCTATAACAGTGCTCCTAGGAGATATATCTTCGCAAGTAGGACTAGGAGGCATGACTTACACTTTCCTTAACAGTTAAATACCTAACAGCTTTTGAAATGATTAAATTTTGCTTAAACTCGATTCACTCTTAGTCCATCCTCAAAGGTCACTAAATGGTCCTCTTTCTGTGTGTGTGTGTGTTTGTGCGTGTGCGTGTGCGTGTGTGTGCGTTCGTGTGTACATGCGTGCGTGCAAATATAAGATGACAAGCCAATACATACATAAGAATGAGTTCAGCACCTCATTGCAATGTCCAAAAACCTCATCCTCCATATATTCTATCATAGGCTCCACTATCTTTTCCACATGACCATGCATGTCCCAGCCTATAAATTGTTTCCCCATTAGAAAATTCTTGAAATAGTCCCTTCATTTCCCCCGGAAATGTTTTTAACGTCTTCTTTGAATTCTAGTTGGGCTGCATAGTCTCTAATAATGTTAAAAGATCTCTCTCAGGACTAACTTAATTGCCACCAACCTATTGCTGAATGTTGAGTGTGGATATGTGTCTTAAGTGTTGTACCATCTGACCACCATATATTAGGACACAAGGTCTCAGGTACAAAGGATCTGTCCGTCAAGAATGGTACTTGGAGACATCATTTGTTATGAAAGAAAAATGTAATCTTCACATAAAGAAGCTGGCTGTGTATACATTTCATTATTTGTATGTAGTTCGACAGAGCAATTATAACAATGAACATGACATTACAAAAGTGAGCTTGTATAATGTACTAAAGTTTAGAAGAGAACACCAGTTTCAACCATTTTATATAAACCCTTAATGATAGTTCATGTGTGGAAATTTAAGTATATATCCCCAATTTAAAAAAAAAAAAATCATTAAACAAAAGTTGATGAGTGTTGGACATTTGTCCCATATTCATACCCATATCATGTCATACACGAGAAAGGTAAAGTATGTACCGTGAAGAGTTTGGGTATCACAGGCTATCGCTAATTCTGTTAAAACCTATAGGCTACATATCTGCTATTACACCATTTCTATTATCCTTTGCACAAAAGTTTATTTTCATCAACCTCTTCAGCCTCATCTCTTTTTCATTTGGTCTCCCATAAAGACGTTAATTAATTCTTCTTTTTCTTTGTTTTCATTGTATATATCAACTCTTAACTGTTTCCCTATTAAAGTTCATACTTTCCATGTAACCGTGAGAGTATAACTTTTTTTTTTTTTGGAAGCGTAAGATTCTTATAGGTCCTGAGAGGACAAAAAGAGAATGAGAAAAAGGATTACATGCATTGGTACCTTGTACCATTCATATCCCTAGCAAGGATTTGAGTAAACAGTACAGGTAGATCAGATACATCAAGTGAGAGTATAAATTTCTTGACTGGCTTTCTTACTTGTGCCTGTCCTGTCTCACTTGAAAACCCTTTGACTTTCCATGGCAACTGGACACTATTGCAGTGCAGTATCTTTGTAGGACACCCTAGCTAACCCTTGCTAACTTGTCAGTGTGACTGTGCCTCATTGCAACACCTTATCTCTTGCAAATGCCCTAGCATATAATCAAAACAGTGGTTCATAATCCACATTGTAGGGATTTGGCAAAGTTCTACTCCAGCTGCTAACCTAATGCAACCCTTTATCATCTAGGCCAGATGCTAATCTAATGCAACCCTTCATCTAGGTTTGGGACCAGAAATGCACATAAGATAGAGGATTGAAAAACAACATTCTTGGGGTTGCTTGAGGGAAAGCTTATCTATCATTTTTGAACTCGTGTTTTGAACCATTATCCAATGGTTTCTGATAAATGCTTATATACTCCAGCAGTGCCTAACTTTTCATCAATCCTTGTTTGACTGTTCCTATTATACCAGTGAGCTTTTGTTTGCGTTAAGTTCAGGTGGTCATTTTCCCGTTGTTAGCAGCTCTGTTCCTTGTAATTGGGGTCATAAATAATCAACCCATGTTCACTGGATCTTAGATGCCATTGCGATTGACTCCTTTAATGTCGTCAAATCGTTTGAAAACGAGTTCAATCAGAACAGATGTCAATGTATTACTGCTTTATATTGTACTAGAATTCAACACCTTATGTGGAGCACAATCGACAAAGATTTCAAATTTCAGTTTCAAGGATAATTTTACTCTCTAAGAATAGGAAATTTCGGTAGGGAGATTTCGGGAGAAATGTCAAGAAAATTTTGGTTTTTGGCAATATTTCCTGTAAATATTTATTCTGAAGAAGTTCAATCTAAGGGAAATAGAGATGTAACAGAATTTTTGGTGCCTTTCACAGAGAAATTTCGGAGAATTTTGAAAACTGTGATCAAGACTGCCTTTTTGGCCACATAACTCATAACGACTTGTATTTTCACACATCCAAGAAAGTGAGTTTTTTTAAGAAGCTAAAGTAGAAGATCGTTCAGTGAAAATTTGTCTCAATATTTGTCTGATTACAGATTCTTTAGTTCATATTATTCACTATAGCACCTGGTAAATCCTTCTGTTTGTACCTTGGAGAAGAAAATTTCTGGTCCGCTTTCTTTTCTTGCCCTTTTTGTTTCACGTGGTAAATTCTCTTGTATATTCAGTTGTCAAACTTATGTGGTTTTCTGTTTGTTTCAGAGTCTTTGCCATGTTTTCTTCAGAAATTAGTTGTTCTGTATTCATGACTAGCTATTTATAATGCTTAATTATGCAGGGAGTGGTTAAGACCTGGTGAGGAAGAACTAGTTCAGAGGTTTGATCCATCATCTCCACTGGATACTATTGGTTTCTTTATTGCCAAGTTTCAAGTTGGCGAAAAGGATTCCTTGTAATCTCCCAAAGGACATCTACAGACTACCCATGCCAACATAAACTGGTTCGTGGGAAATTATCTTCACAAAATGGTCACACGACCATGAAAATATGCCAAGGCTTCAATTCATTTTTCTGGACAAGTTCCAGACATTAAAGAATCCTGATATTCTGTTGTTGGGATACCTCTTTTGAAGTGGTTATGAGATCCTGACAAGCACTGTGAATGTATCCATAGTTTTCATGTTGTATTTCATTATGAATCATGAAGAGCAGTTCTTGTCAAACAATTGCATGAAAAGACCAATTTCTTAATTTTAACTGTTGATGCGTGATTAATACGACATTTTTACATGTTTACAAACCAATCATGGATTAATAGGTGTAAAATCATCTGAACTCATCCATTTTTGGATGCTAGATATGGTTCAACCTCCAGTAGCCTTGAACATTAAACACCCATCAAAATCTGACAGCATTTGATGCGACACAGCTGTGTACCTCTGAGCTCCGATACAATTTGTTCGTTAACTGCTTTTGATTTGAATAGAACTGATAGTGGTAACTGAAATTGTATTACACTAGGAGGGTGAGTATAGCTCTGGAAGAGATGATGAACTAGGATTAATCATTTCTCAAACAGTGGGCTGGATTGGCACCTAGCAATTGGACAAAATCTGGCCTTTTCACTGTTGCTTCCGAAGCAGTGCTGCTTGGTAGCACTTTGTGTGGCCATCAGTAATTGTCGAAAGCAATAAAATCTGGTTTTGTAAGATGTGGAAATGGTCAATAGTTGCATAATAAAGGGAAGAGAATGATATACTGTACATCCTACCCAAACTCAAATTGATCTGTACTTTTAATGGATCATTAATTAAATCTTGTTACTTTTTTTTTTTTGGCTATTTCAAGTGTGTCTAACTTTACGCTATCAGATGGCTAAGATGGGTATGGCCTTTCTCTCCAGGGTTTTGGTACCAATCCTTACTAGCATGGTTTTAAATTTTGTCAAAATTTCATGAAACATGGATTTTGTTCATGTAGGGCGAAATTGAAATCCCAAAATTGGTGAAGCAGAAAAATATATCAAAAGGTTTTGTCAGAATAACTTTGGTCTTTTGATCAATATTGCATGAACTCATCAAAATTTGCTGACCGAAATTGAAATCCCAAAATTTGGTGAAACTGCAAAATATTTTAAAAACTTTTGCTAGAATAACTTTGGTTTTTTGACCAATATTGCATGAACTCATCAAGATTTGCTCACCTGAGAAACTTTTTCAAGTGCCAAACCACATGAACTCTCCAAAACTCCTAAACACCTGAATTGGTCGTAGCCCTTATTTTATTGTACTCTCTCCTTGTTTTCTTCTTTTCGACTTGTAATTACAAGTTTGCCACCAAGAACCTGATTTTCTTAAACATGAAATGAAGAAGTACAAAATATAATTAAAAAAATAAAAAATGTTGCTGAGTCCTAGAATCCCTTTCTTGAGGGTTTGCCAAATCTAATTCCTTGTACTCGTGTCGGACTCCCAACATATGTACCCATATCTATGCAACATAGATTTCTGTTTTAAATTTTGTTATGTCAGTAGGGATTTTACTATTGTTATCTCCATGTTCAAATGATATTTGTTGTTTTTCTTGATAGTTTGATCTGCTCTCTTTCATGGTGGTTTGTTTTACTAGTGATCATAATCTGGATGAGTTTTATAAGTTCCGTGATCCAATATTATCAATTTTTGGTCTTTAATCTTGATAACCATATCCCGAAAGCTCCATTCTATTTCCCATGACTTGGAGATATGTATTTTAGTGTCCTAGTCCTGTACAACGTCTATGTTAATCTCAGTTTATTATGGTTTGGATGATATTGTCCACGAAACTTCATGCCACATTCAAACTACTCTGTTGACTACCAGTAGGCTGCCAGGCTCTGTTTTATGTGAAAATGAATTACTTTCTAAGCTCTCCGTTATGATTTTTAGTCTTGAATTGATTCATATATTCATTTGAAAAATGCGTTTTTCCATTTTATAATACTCTTTATTGATTATAAAAGAGAAGAAATAATATATACTTGTAAAATTGCTACTTGGTGTTGTATCTTTTGTGTTGGATGTTGAATGCCAACCAAACCATTTTACAACTATCTTGCAATGCTCCTAAACGCTCATTTACAACTTGCTATTGCTATATTAGAACAACAGAAAAGAAGTAAAAGAACATTACCTTGAATAAGAATGAGTTATACATGCAAATGTAGTTCCATAACTCAATCTGTTACCTTACAATACTTTCCCAATGCAAGCTGAAACTTTACTATGGATTACATCCACACTTCTTCTTGAAGTATAATTTCACCTTAAAGAACTTCACGTAGCAAAAATCAATGTATTCATCCATGGTTCTATAGTATTTTTGCCTCCATGTCTTGATGAAGAGAAGAGGGGCAATGACACCAAAATCCCAAAGCATATGACATAGCAATGCATGAGTAGAAAAATACAGGCGGTCGAAAATTCTGGATTCTTCCTCTCCCTCATTGTTTGGATGCTCTGCTGAGACAATGGTTGAGCAATTTATTTCCAGTGGCTGTCCACAGAGATGCTGATTGCTGACAAAGCTATTGGCAGTGAATGTAGAGAACTTCTGTACAGATGGAATCTTTCCTGAGAAATTGTTGTAAGCAACACTGAAAGTAGAAAGTGAGTCGAGTTGATCTATTTCATGAGGGATTGTCCCTCTCAACTTATTGTGAGAAAGATCCAAACTCTCTAAATTTTCCAGGTGTTGAAATGATAGAGGAAAAGGTCCTGTTAAAGCATTGTTGGATAAGTTGACTGAGCGAATCAATTTTAGATCTCCCAATTCATTTGGAATATTACCCGCCAATCAATTTGATGAGACATCAAGTCCAACCATCAAGTGGAGAGGGTCACCCTGAAAGAGTATCCTTGACCTTTTGTGGTGAAATCAACTGCTGTAACTCTTTGTAGATCATCATCAAGGATTTGATTACCTCTTATGAAGAAATAATATGTTTCCCAATACACAGTAAGGAACATAGTAGAGCCAAAAGGACCTTGAGTTTTGTTCCACCAAAAGGTTATGTTGTTGAAACAAGAAGGAATACTTCCTGAAAGAAAGTTCATGGAGAGATCTAGAAATTGCAATTTTTGCATTTGACATAGTTGCCTTGGGATGTGACCCTCAAAATGATTGCCCCCCAAGAGGAGTGCCTTCAAATTAGAATAGGGTAACCAAGTTGGTATTGTTCCAGACAAATTATTCTTTCTGACATCTAGGATCTTTAAATTGAAACTATTTGATAGGCTCAGTGGGATATTTCTTGTGAAGCGATTGTTAGCAAGCTGCAGACATTCTAATGAAGACGTGTCGAAAGTCACGGGAAGAATTTCCCCATCCAACATATTGTTTGAGAGGCTCAAATACTGCAAATATGTTTCACTTCTGGTTAGCGTATTTGGTATTTCTCCAGAAAATCTATTATTTGATAGATCTAAAATTATCAGTTGTGTCAGCTGACCAAATGATGAGGGTATGCTTCCTTGCAAAGCATTAACAGAAATGTTGAAAATCGTCAAGTTAGGGAAAAGAACACCAATGTTTGTGGGAAGTGACCCATAAATCTGGTTATCGGATGTATCAAGGCCATAGAGCTTGGAAATCATATTTAGCTTTGCTTGAGGAAATGGAGCAGATAATTTATTGCTCTCCAAATGGAGGGCTTCCAAAGTATTGTTGAACACTGAAAATGGGATGCTTCCTACAAGTGAGTTATAGGACAGATCTAGCCATCTAGGTACTTTAAGCTGTAATAGCTAGAGAGGAAGCTTGGAATACGACTACCAATACCTTTATTCAAATTGCAATTTGCCAAATATAGATTTTCTAGCTGGAAGGATGGAAACCAATTTGGAAATTCAGTTTCAACCTCTAACTTGTCATTGTTTGAAAGGTCAAGATCTTTAAGCTTAGATAGATTGGCAAAAATGGATAGTGAAACTACTCCTTCAAGTTGATTATTAGACATGTCAATGTTTTCGAGCCTAGTAAAGTTGCTAAAAATTGAAGGAATGATTCCTTGGAGTCGATTATAGGACAGATCTAGGTATTGAAGGGATTGCATATCTGAGACACATAAAGGAATTTCTCCTTGGAACAGATTAACTGATAAAATCGAGGTCTATAAGTGAGTGCATGTTGCATAAAGAAGGGTGAATACTACCATTAATGGAGTTTTCACTGAGATCCTACCTCACCAGGTGCTTCAATTCACAGAAAGCTGCGAAGTAGCAGCAACAACAAGTATTTTACTTCAGATGTATTAAATAACAACTCTATATCATTAAACACAGAAAACAACTTATGGTCCAACAGTTAACTCAAAATTGTTTGTTAAAAGCAGGACAGTGTTATAGTAGTTTTTTGAACATTACGAATGTTGGTTCCTTAATATAAATTGTAGATTGATGTGCTGTTTTTTCAGGCAGTTGTCTCCATAGATGTGAAACCTCATACATCTATACTGTTTAATCGATAGGCATCGACTTTCAAACCATTGAGTTACCATGTCTGGAGCTAAGACGTCTCATATCTTGGGTTATCCTTAAATTTGTGTCTTGTGTCATTGTATTTTCTTATTTGTGTTTTGATGTTGAGGTTGTTTAAGCTGATCCGGAATTATAGTTAAGCTTGTTGGTTGATTTCTATGTGCAGCAGGCTTGCTAGACAAACTGAGTCTTTCCATATCGTGTGCCCAATGGAAGAGGAGAACCGGGGTTGTTGCTCCTGTTGTTAGTAGTAGATGGAATTTAGGCGCATAAGCTATAGATACTCAAATCTGTGCAAAGTTTTCTTGAACAAATCATTGCTCAGCAATGCCTTGTATGAGTAAAGGGTAGCCTTAGCATCAATTACAAACAAATTTGGTACTGTCCACGTTCAAAAAGCTTGAGACATCATCCCCTTCTATGGTTGATTGCTCATTAGTAGTAAATATATGAACTTGATCAAGATAGATAGATAGGAGCAAAAAAATTTACCTCGGGGGTTGATCCATCCGGCGATGTAATTCTGTTTGAGATACAGTCCTCGCAGTTCTTTCAATTGTGAAAACAAACTCACATCGGGATATCATTTACCCAACTGAGAGTCTCTTCCAGAACTTAAATCGATAAATGTTACACGTGATGTAACATTGTCGCAGCCAACCTCATCCAATTCACAGCAGTCTTCTCCAATCCAATAGGTGGTGGCATTTGGGCCATCTATTGATCTAATTATATCTTTGATAGCTATTATTTCTTCTTTCGAGCATCCTTGACAGCCATCAAAATAACCGAGACTTGCGAACACTAACAAATACATTAACAAGGAAACTGTGGAATTCCAAACTCATTTTCGACTCTCAATCTCACAGATGGGGCAAATGAGGGATGCTTATTTTCTCCTTGTTCATGACTTATATAAATCTCCTATGCTTCCCCACAATGTTTCTAGATTTGTTCACCATCTTCAAAATCTAAGGAAAGATTTCCAAACCCACCATTTTTGGCATATTTTATGATGGTCCCATTCTTGACTGGTTCCATGGTCTCTGAAGATTGAAACTTTAGTATTTTGCCCTTGGATCGAAATGAAGTTTCAAAAAGTAGTTATTTCATTAAAAGTCAAGCTTTTTCCCTCCTAGTTTAAAGCCTTTTCTTAATTTATTACATATATATTTGTAAAATGAGTTAGTCTGCATATATAGTGAACTTTATCTATTACAATCAGTTGGTACTATGCCGAGAATTCTCACCTAAATAAATAGTTTAACGAAATTTTAAATTCCATTTTTATTAGTACTTCGCAAACTGGGGTGATATTTTAGTTCAAAACACGTCTGGTACACTTGCATCGTTTATGGCGTAAGAATGTGTTGATCAAACATCATTAATACTCGATGTAGCTGTACAAGATGAACAGCTATAAACCTAAGCTATACTGGTCCACGGATTGACCCATGGACCGTTGATTCATCTAATGTTTTTGAACTTTAGGTTAATCAACACAGTAAAACTAAGATCAAAATACTGCACACAGATATACGTGCCTATGTCTACAAGAAAGAAGTTTCTACTATGTCGAAAACGAATTGGGATTACAACTTATACTAGTACCCGATATATAAGGCAAATCCTCAATATATCTTTTACTATACCCTTTCTCCCCCCTCTCCAAGCACAGATGAGACACAAAAGAGTTATTTGTGACTCGGGGAGGGATCTCCCCCCATGGTGCTCCGCTTTGCCACATGGGGTCCTTAGGCCTCCCCCCCTTGGATCTAGACTCTAGAGACTAGTGAATATGAGACACCCACTATCTCTAACAATTGTTCGTAAGAGATCATGAGAGATGTTAGAAGCATTAGTGTCTTATATTCCCTGTCAAATTTTACATCAATCCTCAGAGGATCACTGATGATCCGATTGAATGTATTTATGTGTTGTGTCAAATCAACACCTTCCGTCATCTTAAGCCCATATAGCTTTTGCTTAAGATACAACTTGTTCGTTAGAGACTTGGACGTATATCAACTCTCTAGTTTTGCCCAGATCCTTGCAAAAGATTCATCATCAATGATGTGATACATCACTTCATCTGCAAGACAAAGACAAATGGTACTCGATGTCTTTAACTCCAATTCTTCCATTCATCATCACTAATCTGAGTTGTCTTCTACTGCATAGTTGGTTCTCATCCTTCAGAGACTACGAGTGTAATATGAGCATCAGTCGTCAAAGGGATCACCCTAAGATATCCACTTGTTTATGTATAACAATATTATTAGTTACGCGTTGGATAGTGACAATGATGGCCTTGATGCAGAGCTGCTAACTATGACAAATGTGCTAACTATGTATACGGCGTCGAAAATAGACTGATTTCATATCACCCTTAAATTAGAACTAGCAAAAGCCTTGCGCAATATGGATTACAAACATTTATGATCTGTATGTGAATGAGTCGAATTACTTTTTCCTCGGTCTATTAGTGAACTATCTCTCTAGGGATTATGAAAGATGTTCCACCCCTCTACAAACTAAAAATGGAATATTTAGTTACGATTAGAAATAAACTTTTTGTATCTTCATCCATGGATCCTTTACTCAAACTCATTCATACTCATTCAATCGGAAGTGTTGATCTTGATCCAACTCAAAAAAATAAAAAATAAAAATTGTTTCCCGTGTTAGAAAAAGGCATGATATCCATTTGTTTATGTATAATAAGATTATTAGTTACTCGTTCCTCCAGAAATACTAGCCTCATTTGTAGACAACTGTTGATCTTGATGTTGCTGCTGCAAAAAAAAGAATAGGTCAAGGTAAGGCTGATTTTGCTCAGGCCTACTTCGATCAGTAGCACAATATCATGCCATATGACCTATGGAACTTCACTTCCTTCGCCACCTCCTTGACACACGTAAAGGTTATCACCTCTACCACGTCCTCCTTAACGTCCCTCGTTACCTCGTCGGCATTCTGCCCCTGTTGAGGTTTCTGCTGGTCACCTGTACCAAGTCAATTGGGAATTCTTTAAGCTCTAGCAGATGGGGACCAAACTACTTTTCAAAGAGGATCGTCTCCCATCTAGAGGGATACTCTTTTATTCAATATTAGACCATCTATAACAGTCATATCAATTCTACCAAGTTATTCGATAATTCTTTTGGCCATTACCTTATTCTAGCCGATCTCAATATTTAGGCACTTTTCCGGGCCGAGATCGAGAAGTGAAAGTCATAAAAAGAGATGTTTCTCTTTGCACCTCAGATCAAGAGGGAGGGTAGCTTGTCAAGCTGACCTATTCTTATTATAATAAGAATCCAAAGATAAAAAGATTTGTTGTTTTTTAATGTTTCTACACACTTTATTGATAAAATAAATAAATTTGTGATATGTGAATGTTTATACACTTTACGGATTAAATTTTTTCTGTGATGTGTGAGTTTATACGCTTTACTGATAAAAAAAAAAAAAATTGTGATGTGAATGTTTATATGAACTTTAATGATAAAAAAAATTGCAATGTATGAATGTTTATACACTTTACTGATAAAAAAAATTGTGATGTGTGAATATTTATACACTTTAATGATCAAAACAATATATATATATATAATTTGTAATGTGTGAATATTTATACACATCTCAAATTTTAATAAAACCCTAAATACCAATTGTTTTCAAAAGAATTTAATGTATAAATGTTTATATCTTTGAGAAAATACATGCATATGGTGTTAATTTACTACCTTTAAAATTTGGCAAGGTTTGGACTTGTGGTTGCCATGAAAAATTAAAATTTCTGTGTTTTTGGGTCCCGTAGTTTGACCCAAAGTAACCACTAACCGAGCCACCGAAGAAGAGACTGAATTTGGGTTTGGTCCCCGAAGTTGGTCAGTGGACAGAAGGTACCCACCCTTGTTCTGGTTTGCCACCCGAAGTTGGTAGGTGGACCGAAATCATCAAATTTCAGTTATTTAAAACCTTGCCTACCAGTAAACTCTTAAGGTTCTGTTTGGTTGTTATTGGAAATATGTAATTATTAAAGAAAATCCCGTACTTGTGTGTTTGATTAGCTTGAAACGCTCAAGAATCTTGAAACCATTTTTAGGTCTCAGATGAAGAAGATAAGACTTTTGAGGAAGGACGATACAAAATCGGACTAAAGTCGAAAAAAAATGTATTTTTAATCCTTCATTTTCTCAAAAGAAAAATATCATTTTCTTGGTATCCAGACGAATGCGGATTTCAAGAAAAGTTTATTTTCTTACAGTCTCTTGAACGTTCTTGGTATACTGTGGTGTTGAACAGATCATCCATGGAAGAGTAGGATCTTCATTTCATCATTATAAAGGCCGATTCAAAATTTAAAAGGAAACTATTTTATAAGAAAACTAAGCCCAAGGGGTCCCATCTAATCGGACGATCATAACCACAGGATCAGCATCATCATTTCGGAGATCCATCCGGATTTGGGTTTTTACCTTCAAAAAAATAAAGTAAAATACAAATTGAGATTCATGAATGTTTCCACAAGGCTTGATGGACACGTGGCAACATCCTATTCGTACATGACAACAGAATCATAAGTTTCTTGCCACAAGGAGCTGTATGCATGCTCATCCAGGGAAACTCCAAAGCAAAGCTGAGCATAATCTCCAAACTCAACCATCCCAACCATCTCATCCGTACAGGAGTCCATGTACCAGTTAGCCGTGTCATCAACAGGCGATGAAGTCGCCATCTCCATATCTATCCAATCGAATTCATGGATGTGGGACACAGAAAGGCCAGAGCAATCGCCGTGCGATTCACAAGCCTCGCGATTCTCGCAACGAACTAGTTCCGGCTCGACCATTGAACCATGAGAGTTCACAATACTGGGTTCGATCTCGGCTTCGAGAGAACGAATGACACATCCAAGTCTTTCATCCTCAGCCTCCTCAACCTGTGACTCTTCTAGTAAAGACATGAGAAGGGAGCTTTCAATCTCCGAAACCTCCATTTCTTCGAATTGGGTTTCATCAACAACACATTCCCAATTCTCAGTAGAGAAAGTGGCCATAGTTACGATCGAGTGCTAATTAAAATTAACAAGAACAAGAAGCTCAACTCAGAAGAAGAGAAGCAAAGATAACATGTCCTTATTGTAGGCAACTTATATAAGAAAAGAATAACTTTCCCTCCATCATGTGCACCTAACTCTTTCAAAAAGAACCAACACTAGTGGGATTGTTACCCACATTCTGATCACTCACCCCCCGGTATTGGTGTACACACATGGTGCCACCACCAAGTGTTGGGTGGGTTTAGATCTCCCAATCACTTATCCTTAATGGATGGTGAATCCACAACCCATGTGGTGGTGTGCCCCTCAATACACCAACCAAGCCCCATTTTGACTCCCCATCTCTTGAGAAAAATCATTTTTATATTGAAAATTACTCAAATAATTCTACTTTTTTTGAGCAATGCTCATTAGTCTGCTCTACCCTTTTTAAGTAAGTGATTAGGGAATAAAATCCAAACCAAGTCTTTTGTGATTTGATTGATTTTTTTATGTGTCCACCAGCAAATACTTTACGATTCGATCTATTGTTTTTTTTTTTTGCAATGGGCGATCCAATTTTTGTACCCGATCTAGATTGGCCAAAACTGATCCAATTCCCGATCCAGAGATTTATAATCTTATTGGTTGCTTCAAACCCTAATCATTAGGGGTTGGGCTGGGCGGGTTACCTGTTTAACCAGCCCCATTGCCATCCTTGCTTGTGGGTTATGAGGTTGGAGGATGCGATCCACATTTGAGACTGGTCGGGTAGTTGGGGATTGAGATAATTTTTAGAAAATGGTTACCCAAAAGAATCCTTGAAGTAAATTATGATGTTTAAGACACCAATACTTAAAGTAATCACCGTCTAGAAGAAAACTTAATATATAAATCAAGAATTGGTTTCTAATAATCGAAGATGAATAGTAGTTTAATTGATTTGTTTAATGCCTTTGGGCAAATTGAGTGTTTGGGCTTGTGTTAAATTAGTTCGAATCTGATTTATTGATAAATTCTAAATAATTATTACGAAAAAACTCTATTGGGGATTTAAATAGAAACTAAATCAACCTAATCCAGTCTGTCTAATCAGGTACGCGTGAGATCTCCATTTTCTCCTCTCTTGTGACAAATCTCAACCAGCTATGACTGACTGCACTTGGTGTTGAGCTTATTGAATCACCAACTTCATTATTTATATAGCCGAAATGAAAAATTAAAAAATGGGCCAACCCCTCTTTAATTAAGTATGGCAGTAAGGTAAATAAATAAAAGAAAAGGTTAAGATATTATTTAATAATAAAATAATGATTCAACAAATATTGTCTAAAAAGCCTTGGGCTAGTAATAAGGATCCTGTTCCACTGCCTAACGTGTAAAACATAATTTCTTCTATATGGATCTTAACCCTCAAATAGATAAATTTTGGAGGAATATTTTATTAAATTCCCTATTTCATAGATTTGAACCATCAACAGCATAATGAAGGTTAATTGGGGGAGATTATTTTAACCCCCAAATAGATCAATTTTGGAGGAATATTTATATGAAATTCATCATTATGTGTGGATGAGATTGGTTTGACCAATTCGGTTCTGGCATGTGTATATTGGGTGGGACAATTATTCCAACTAATGAAATATAATTTTAATTCATGAAAAGCAATTATTTATTTTTTGAAATATTAAACTTCCAAAACCCTAGAACAAAATAAAATAAATAATTAATAACAAATATATTGGCTTCTAAATTATTAATGTGACAACATGTATCTTTAAAGTGTAAAAGGATATTTTTTTCATCAAATAATATTTAGAAATATCATTGAAGCATTACTAATTTAACTTATAAGCTATAACTTAATTTGATATAAAATATAATCATGGATTATGGTAGCCCCACGTACATAATAAGAACGTGGACATGTGGTCCAATCATGATGGGCGGGTTACGTGCACATGGGTCACATACAGGTAGATCCTACTTAGGATATTTTTTTTTTTTTGGTGAGATCCTACTTAGGATTCAATGTATGATGTGTTATGGTTGATTGTAGTGATGCTTCCCACCATCTTTAATCATTATTATTATTTTAATCATCTCCTAGCTGTTAAGGCCTTGAGGGAGCATGGTTGACCACAAATGGATCATCAGCTTCCATGTCCCTCAGTCACAGCCCACAAGAGCTTTACGATTCCTTCTTAAACAACATATATTGGCTTCTTAAATAATATAAGCAAGATTTAAATTATTTAATAGGGTTATTAGACAAATAGCAACAGAGGAGGAAGAAAAAGATTATGAATTTATTAATGACTATGAAGTTCAATGGGCTCCTACTCGAGAGTAGGGGAGTACAACAGGCTAGGTTGGACAACACAGTACTCGGAACTTGAAAATGTAACTCAAAAGTCAAATTAAGGATTAATGTGTAAATTATTAAAATATAAGAGAAGAAATGAAAATATAACAAAAATTAAGCGGGCTCTAAGGCCTTAGAAGATGGGCTGGTCGTTTGGCCCAGGTAGGATTAGAAAAGAAGGGAATAAAGATTTAAGAGGGGTAAAACAAGTAATTAGAATATAACCGGCTTATTTAATTAAATTTAAATGCGAATTAGAATTCTTGCATGATTAGGATTCCCCAGAAATAGGGGGAAGTAACCACACGTATGGGAGTAGTGGGAGATAAGGAGATTGAGAAGGAAGAAAGAAAACGAAGAGAGAATAGAGAAGAAGAAGAGGAATGAATACTGTAGAAAAATGATGGCAAAAGAAAAAATGGTTAAGGAGAAGAATGCGAAAGCAAAGAAAGTAACTAGAGCACGAAAGTGCAAGGTTGTTCCGGAAGAAAAGAATGAGAGGAGGAGGCTGATCAAGCAAGCCTTGAAAAGTCAAGAAAAGCCTAGAGGTGGAAAGGGATGATGATAGTGATTTTTCTCCAAAACGGGGACGTATGGGATAATGAGGTAGGAATTTCCATAGTTCTACAGTAGGCATGTTCATAGAATGTAATGAAGCTATAAAATAATGCATATAGGATCATGTTGTTGCATGTGATTGAATTAAGCATATAAACTATGATTTCTCCATGTTGTGTGAAGATTTTGTCCTTAATTGTTGAATTATGAAAGTTAGGGATAGTTTCAATTATGAACTTTAATTCATGAAAATTGATGAATTTATCATGTTAATATTGGATTTGAAGTTTGGGTTTTGCTTCTGATATGTTAATTAGGTTATAATGGTGTAAAGCATGATTTTGATGTTTAAAAATGTCAAATTTGGATATATGAAAGTCTGGGCATGAAGTCTTAGAGAGAAAACATATTTCTGGGCTGTTTTGCCTACTCGACAACTGCCGAGTTAGCCCAACACTTTGCCCCTACTGCCGAGACTTGGCAGGAAGCTCGGTAGCTACCGAGCACCTGCCGAGTTCCAAACTTGATGAAGCTTCATGGGAAACCCCATGAAGGTATTTATAGTGTGTGTGTGTGTGTGTGTGCTCCTGGTTTGTGTGCGAAATGCCTGTACAAGATTGTGCAATAAATTATGTGAACTGCCTAGTTTCAATATGAATTGACTGTGCATGGTGTGATATTATGTATTAATGAGAATTGAGTGATTGTACTATGATATAAACTATGTGGAATGTGGCTAAGGTGTGCAATGATCTTAATTTAGTAAATTGCTATATGATTGGTATGTGGGACATATATATATATATATATATATATATTTCGGATTGATGTGTTTTTTGAGAATAATGTCATAAGTACTCTTTGATGATCCGATGTGCATGTTGCTTGTGCTGTGAAGGTGAATTTACTACCTAGGGTATCTTGAAAAGAAAGATGGCAGATTTCCTGCCTAAGGTACAATTCCCTGAAATGAAAGATGTCACATTTCCTACCTAGGGTACCATTCATTGAATGGAAAGATGACGAATTTCCTGCCTTGTGTTCATGCATCATTCATGCATTCTTCCATCATATCTCATTGCATGAAATCTGTTTGCGATTGATTGGTTAGCATCCGCCTGTTCATACCTTACATCTGCATGATTTGCATCGAGTTATATGTGACTTTATTGTGAATTTGAGTGTCTATGTGAAATGATGATTAGATGTGATTATTAGTAATTATGTGTAGAAATTGCTTAATAAGTAATCATTAATCGGAATGTAAAATAATCTATATTGTGGCTAATTATGTGGTATGTGTAGTGTGACTAGTGACAAGGGGATTGTCAATGTCTTAAAGGTTCAATGGAAGTTGGTGGCCTCAGAAATTCTATATTGTATCATGAGTGTGTGCGATGTAATTTCGTGTGATTCTTCAGGATGTCATGAAATATCTTGTATTGAGTTGATTCTGATTTGTACAGTGTGTGCTTATAAATCTTAACATGACATGTTTAAGTAGAATTGTCGATATGCATGATAAGAACCTTGATAGTGAACTACTTATGTGTTTTATAGAAAATTTCATGAATGAACATGTTTTATTATATGTCTATGAAAATATCTATTATATTGCTATGGAGTTTTCCTATTGGGCTCCCAAGCTCACCCCTATGTTGATACATGTGACTTTCCCAGATGAAGTGGATAGCGATGGGTTAACCCTAGCAGGCAGGGAATAAGACTGTGGATCACTACATTCATTAGATTTTGTTAGGTTTGCTTTGACCCCTGAGGGCAAGAACACTGTTGACTTTCAGTTAGATTAAGTAATTGGTTTTATTGAACTCTTTTATGATGGTTGAAATTGGGATAGTGGAATTAGCTTTTTTTTTTTTTTATTATTTTCTTTATTTTTTTTTTATTTATCAGACTTCCGCTGGTTTGTTTAATTATGCTCTTTGGAACCATGGGTTTGCTTATGTATATGTTGGAATTGATAGCCGCATCGTTTTTGGATCCGAAGGTCAATCCCTTTAAATCCTCGAGATCCCATATCTTGGATTCGGGGTACGACATGATTAGTTTTCGTATCGTGCGGTGCAAAAATCTGAGACCCCAGGCTCGGCACGGCATGCGGCCTATGGCACGGTTGGATCATGCCATGCCTCGTGCTGTGCCGGCATCATACTTTATCTTTTCCTGAGCAGGTTGGGCCATGCCGTAGTACAAACCACAAAACTTAAGCAAAGTACGACACAGCCTACAAATCGTGCCTCATATCGTACAAGGCCAACCCATTATACATGAGAGAGAGAGAGAGAGAGAGAGAGAGAGAGAGAGAAAGAGAGAGTCCTTTAGCGGTCATGTGGGTGTAAATAGGTCAGTTTGGAATGATGAACATTTAAACCTAGCCCATCGTGAGCCTGGGCTTGGTCTTCCTTCAATGGCCCAACATGTTAGGCTGCCCTGGATGTTAAGGATTCAAGAAACATAACCTCAATTAATGAAAGCAAGTACTAATGAAGAGTCATTTTGTAAATTAAAATTAATCCAATGATAAAATGACATATGACAATATTATTTATGATATATATTAATTTTAATTTCTCACAACTTGGGAACCCCCCCCCAATGACCTCCCTTTGGATTTTTCCATTCAAAGCCTGTCCTTTTGGATTCCGAATATCGGATGTGA
>JAUPMG010000019.1:9592775-9605732 GCA_031762675.1 Pachysandra terminalis
CATGGGTGACCATTCACACCCGAACTCAATGAGTGGTAGCGACTCCAATTTACCCGATCTATCTGGGGTCCACCCGATCTGGGGTAGTTCACATTGGGTAATATGTTTTTGGCTGCCCCATTGTCAACCAGGACTCTGGTAACAGGGATCTCGTCCATGTGTACATTGATGTATAACGGCCATAAGTATTGAGTCAAACCTATTGACGGCTTTTCAAAAGTTACCTAATCGGCCTGGCCATTAAAATTGATTCTAGGCTTATAGCCTTCTCCTTTTATGTTGAGCAGGGTGGCTGGACTCTGGTGTTCTTCAATACTGGCTAGCGTGGCCACTGTAGCCTCTCCAACCTACTTCTGATCACCCTTTAACTCCTCATCTTCTTCTTTTTCCTGAAGAGAGATTGGCAACATGAACACCATGTTGCAATCCATAGAGACGGGAGGGAGTGAACCAAACTGGATGGTCTGACTTTCTTCCATATTGACTTCTTTCTTTGGGAATTTCTCTTCCAGGAGACAGTCTTTCATCAACGGCAAGTGCTCTGAGGCGGTAGTACTCTGGAGCTGCCATAAAAGCTAATCCAATAATAAACCGTCGTCTTCTTCCATCAAAGCGAGCTTTGGAGACTCGTCTATCTTGTCTTGAAAGCTTATTGGATTTTCTAGAACCACCATTTGTGGCTTATTTTTCCCTCTAAGGCCTCTGGCTACCACCATCCCTCTTTGCTCCTTCTGTTAGACCGATATTTTCCCGAAAGTTGCCTGCTCCCTTTGCCAACGCCATTTCTGTGTTCGTGTCATTTCGTATGTCGGTCGATCAAACTTATGATGAATGACCCTAGTCCATATGTCAACTCTACCCCCTCGGGGTTTAACCATTCTTGGTCGGGCGTTGTAAGTACGTTTGTCTCTTCTTGGGCACCCCTCTTCGGCGATCCATGGTAATAGTTGTGCTTGTACTGCCAAGGCGGTGCTTGCCATGGCTGATGGTAGCTATTCCTCATATGCTTGTACTGTATTCCATGTCTTCATGACATCTACCACATATTTTGTGATTCTTGTACACTATGTTCCGACCGTTTGACTGGTTAGGAGGATACACCGATAGGTCGCCTATACGATGGCCATGCTATCCTACTGGCCCAGCCTTCTCATCCTTGGGTCTTGTGAAGGATACCTCGCCTGTAGGATTCAAATCTACCTTTCAACCGACAGTTTCTAAGCCTGGATCCAATCATATTGACCGGGAAGGTTGCTGGGAAAGGATCGATATCTATCTCCATTACTTCCTTCCCCTTATCAGGGAATTGAAGTAGCCCGTGGTCGATGTTGTCCTATACCGCAGCACGAAAAATAGAACAATCAGCAATGGAATGGGTTCGTGACTCGTGCCACATACAATATTCCCCTTTTTTCATGTCATCGGTCGAAGGAACTTTGTGCCCTTCTAGTAAACTAATGAACTTACCTCTTAAGAGGTGGTCAAAAATTTCATCAGCCTTTGATATGTCAAAGTACAACTTCCTCCATTTTTTCTGGAAGTTGTTCTTTCCTTCCATTTGTGTACTAGCGATCTTCTTTTTTAACGCCGCACATGTAAATGGCTTAATGGATATTACTTCAGCCAATGCCAACTCATAGTTGGGGTCCTGAAAGTAAGTTCCAATGGTGGCCATTTTCCTCTGATTCTCTTCTTGCAAAATTCGTTCATATTTGGCCGCCCTAATTGATAATTCGAAGAGACCCCCGAATTCCATCCCGACAAACTTCTTTCGAAGTTCAATATCTAGCCTGTTCTGGGCTAGTTTCACAAACTCTGGCTCAGGGAGAACTATTCTACATCTGTTTCTCACATTTTTAAATCTTCCTATGTATCTATCTGTTGTTTCATCTTGCAATTGCCTTAATCTGTCAAAATCGCCATTGATACTTCAGGTTTGGTCCTGTAAATGCTTGGCTGGTTAAGCTGTCAATACTCTATCATTGAATGGAGAGGATGGTGATCCTACTTCATTGCTCGAGACGGTCTCGCCTTGTGTCTCAACCGACACTGTGTTACCATCAAGCGCTCCTCTTGGAGATCGTCCACGACAAGGAGTACTCCTTCACGATCATCATCTGATCGTCCTAGTCCTTGGTGCCATTTAGCTTCACCAGATGTGTCCCACTGGACGTGCCAAAAAAATGTTGGTCCAAAAATGACCAAATCCGCCTTCGTCCCAATCGGTTTATATGTTTTCACTCTCGATTGTAGGGCCGAAGCTTGCGCGGGCGTGCTAGAACTTTTGCAAGTTCACCTGAAAGACAGGTTATGTAAGTCAGATTGCATAGTTTGATTGTTCAGATAAATCGGTCGATGTGTGACCGATTGTAAGTCAGACAATTGTATAGTTCACGATCTAAAAGGACGAATGACTGATCTAGAGAATATGATTTTACGCGATCAATGGCACTTTCATTTATTGAAACAAGTGGAACAGTATGTCAATATACAATTTAGAGTGGTAAACCTCCTAACTTGAAAAGACAACGCAATAGTAATAAAGAAGAAAAAACAAAACCTCTGGCCGTTCCTTATGCTCCGATCGCAGGACATGACTAAACTACTTAACGTTGCACGAGTCAGCATGTAAGGGACTAACAGGAGGGTCTCCGTGAATCTCCAACTAGGATTCCTTCTTTAGTGACTGGAGGGATTTTCTGTGAGAAACTTAGTCCAAGGCAAGAAGTAGGTGTAGTAGGATCTCTGTAGGAGCTAATAAACTAAGCTATGATAATCTAAGTTGAGAAGCTATGGAGCTCTTTGATTGATTTGTTGTGGAGAGGTTTTTATGTTCCGGCCGATTCTCTTTTATAGCCCATCATGACAATCGTTCGACGGTTTATGCATAATGGGCAGTTACTGCTTCTCACTTGTTGACACCTGTCCTACTCTGCCTTGGAGACTTGTTCCCACGTTTTGGTGATGAAAGCGAATTGAGCTTGAGCTAATTCTTCTAGGCCCGCGACTTTGTACTGGGCACGTTCCCTTTTAAACCCTCATGCTTTCAACGCATGCGGGTTAACAACTTGCTGAGCCAGGTCGGTCTGAGGTGTCCTGGTTCGGCCTAAACACTAATACGTAAGTATAATATCAAACAACATAAAAAATGTTTCTGCAGTTATCTAGATTATTAGAGGTATAAGTGATATTAACCCTAATATCTAATACATAATAAATTTGTCAAGTGAAAAGCAGGTAGACTGGATAAAATGGGAAAAAATAGGAAAAATTAGAAACACTTCTTGAAACAGAAGTGGTACTTTTATACAAGGGTATATAAACAAGATTTTAATAATTTTTCTTGTTAATTATATTTTAAAAGGAATTTATCATAGCTATAAATATTAATTTCATCTTACTTGGACAATGCACATTTGGCAAACATGCGGCGGTCATGATCTAACCGTTACTCCATCACCGTCGGTCTTCACGGACTGACTGCAACGTTGCTGGTGGAAAGACCAAAGCACGTAGTAATGTCATCTCACAGAACCCAACGCTTCTTCCGATCGTTAACCTCTATCACGTGCAAATCCAGAGTTCAGACAGTTCTCCGATTTAGTCTGCCCACGTGCAACACGTGTTGTCACTAACGGCCATCTGTCCTGCTGTGTTGATGGTGGGTCCCACCAAAAGAGCAGTAAAAGACTAAAAAGCTAAGAATGGTCAAATCTCTAAGGTCAAAGGCTGAAGCTCATTCTTCCAATGCCGTTCCCTCAGGTTTAGCTTCCTGCTAAGACATCGTTTTATCAGCTTTAAGAACGACGTAGCCTAATTCGTTACATCCACCCTGCTGGCCTTGGGACCCTCTAAACAGACCAAGAACGATATTTCGACGTCAAATGTATGGTCCTGTTACAAACATGCCCTATAGTATGGTTTATTTATAATTTTTTATCTACACCTCTGTATTTTTTTTGTTTTTTAAGAAAACATTATGTATATTCCTTTCTAATTATCGAAATGATTGTATCTGAACCAATTCAATAGAATGCCGAACGATTGCGAGAGCATAAACGTCAAACTTAAAAATATCTTGTGATCGAGAGCGCCATATTAATATAAACTATATTTTTTTTCAAAGATATAATTTAAAATAAATATTTATTATCATAATTTAATCTTTTTTATAATAAAATTTATTTATTTTTATATTTTTTTAAAAATCTCTCAAAATAACACAAATAGCGATTATTTAGCTCAATAAATTTAACCTCTAAATATTTTTAAAATATCCCAAATGCCTTATTTTTTGTGCATTACTTCAATTCGCGAATTGGCTTTTCAAATCTATTGATTGGTGGCGTTCTTGCAATCAAAATATAGATTCGCGTTCTGAACGTCAGAAAAATTATCTAAGTGTACGGATTAGGTGACTTAGATCTGAACCCTTAAGGAATCTGTAAACATTAATTTTTTTTTTCTTTTTTATTAAATCGAATCACTATAATAACATTCCATTCATCCCCTTATATTATTTCATATATTTGTTGCATCTACACCATTGATCAAAATAACTTTAAAATTGTATTTTTTTTTTATCAAAATGAATAGAAATAAAAAAAAAAAAAAAAACTAGTTTCTTACATACTCAACATGACCTAAGCTATTAATCTCCCATGTAATGCTTAACTAATTCATATATAATTGGGTGGACTAGTCATAAATTTTTAGTTATTATATTGACCACAAGAGAATCTACTATCTAATTATTTTTACATTTCAATGGATTCAAGAACTTAATTATTTTATGAGATTATTTCTATTATTTTGTTAAAAAAAAAATGATATGCTATGGTTTCTAACATTAGGGGTATAGCATCTGGATTGGACCGATCCTTATCGAGATCGGCCAAGACCGGTTCGAACTCAAGCCACGACGCAACTATTGTATCAAGTGGCTTTGAATTGGACCGGATCAACCGATACCAATAGGGACCTGCCGATCCAGATCTGTCCAGTGACTGGATCGACCGATCCAACCGATACAAATAATTTTTTTTTAATTTATAAAATAAACGATCCAATTGGTATCGGCCTGGATCAATCCGATACCAATCGGAATCGCCGTTCCGATAACCGATAAGACAAATCTAATTATTATTTTTTTTTTTTCAAAGACAACCCAACTTTTAGATCGGACTTGGATCGGCCGATACCGGCCAATATCGCTGATCCGGGTCGGGATCATCTAGGACCGGTCGATCCAAGATTCCGAGAACTAAAAATTTTAAGATCGGATGTAAATAAATGTGTCATATATTAAGCAAAATTGTTGATATTTATGTTTCTATATTTATGTGATTGCCATATTTTTTAATTTCCGAAAAAAGAGGATTTGGAAATGTGAATCGTAAATAAGACAAAATTGATACGCTAAAAATGTAACAAAACTCGGTTACAATGATAAATTCTGACCAAAAAAAAACAAAAAAAGGTTACAATGATAAATTACAATTGGTGTTGCCGACCGCAATAACTATATTGCCAAATATGAGAAAACTTGATTTTAGGTATGAAGCTCTGACAAGTAGGTAGGGTCTCTATTATGATCCACACAGCCGTCTCCCACACGGTTGTTTACTATTGTAAAATGACTGTTTTAGGCCCCACACCCTTCGCATAAAATAACAAGAAAAGACCACCAACAAATGATACTATCTTATTAAAAAAATACATCCATGACCCACTAATTTTTCTCGCCAACAACAATGCGATGGCACACAATAATTTAGGAACGAATCCAACCGTCAATTTCATCCAACCGTCAATTTAATCGCTATACACACTTTGACCAAATTAAACTCCCAATAATAAATCAATTTCTGACCAAAACGTCCCCTAAGAAACAAACAACCAAGCTCACGACAGAAGGGTATTTTCGTCATACTCGTCAAGCATCTCCCAGAACCGTTTATTTCAATGACTTCGCGTTGCCTAGCCGAAGGAAGGGTATCGTGCGCATCTTCTAGAAAGGTAAACACGGCAATCGTCCTTGGGACAGATGGTGGGGACGAAGTTGATCTCATCACAGCCGTCCGTTCTGTGCCTTTTGAAGTCGAGCAGCGAGGTGAACAGTGCAAGGAACAGTACCAAATGATTCAAGGCGTATCGCTGTCCGACGCACTGGTGGGCCCCAGCTCCAAAGGCCAGGAAATTCCTCTTGTATATCCGGTCCTCTTGCCGGTCCTCCGAAAACCGTCCCGGGTCAAACCGTTCCGGGTCCGTAAACCCTTGAAACGACGACTCATACACTGAAGGGAAGACTATCGTTCCTTTCGGAATCGTGTAAGATTCGGTCAACGGGAAATTCTCTCCGGCTATGTGCGGCACCAATGTCGCCGGAGTTCGGTATCTGATAATCTCTCTCGCCACCGCTTCAGTGTACCTCATCTCCCTCAACTGTTCCGCCGTTACCAGTGTGTCAGAATCCGGCGACCAGATTCGCGATACCTCGTCCCGAACCTTTGAGAGCACTTCGGGGTGAGAATCCAAGAGCGTCACAGCCCAGAGCAAGGATGACGTGGAAGCGTCTTGTGCGGCGAAGAGAAAATCAAAGAGGTGGCCGCCGAGCTCGATATCGCTGGTATGCGGCGGATCTGGTTCGCCGGTTTCTGACGCAGCGGCAATCTCCCTCAGTGTCTCTTGCATCCAGAAATCAATCAAACACGACGGTTCTTGCCCGTTCTGGACCTGCGCTTTACTCTCGCCGGCACAGACAGCTAGGGTTTCCGCTAAACGGCTGACGGCCAACCTCGCCTTCCGAAATCCAAATCCGGGAAGATCGATCGGCAGCTTCATCAAACCAACGTTAAAGAGATTGTAATCTCGATTGAAATCTTCCCGAGCTTTGGCGCTCAGATAAGGTCCGACGAAGACCGTCTGAGAAGTCTCGAGATTCATGTCGCGACAGTGAATGCGAAGGGCGATTGGATCAGACGCGCTTCTCATGGAGAGAGACTCCCATTTCTTGAAATGCTGGAGCATGATTTTCTGCTGCAACGCGATATAGGTAGAAAGAGCTTTAGGGGTGAAGTTGGGAGCCATCCGACGGCGGAGATCTTTGTGCTCTTGACCAAACATGTAGATGAGGTTATGCTCACCAAAGAGCTTCTTCCCGAAAGGGTGACCGATAAGATGGAACGCATCGGGGCGCACGTTAGCGAAGATCTTGTGGGACAGCTCGGTACTTCGAATGAAGACGATGAAGCGGCCGATGATGTAGTTGGCGGAGACACCCAAATCGGATGATTTAGCCAAGGAGGCTTGAACTTCCCAGAACTTGGTAGGGTTTCGAACCAGAGAGATTGCATTGCCGATGAAGGGGAGGACCAGAGATGGCCCAGGTAGTAAGCGTTTCTTCTTCAGGTATCTGATCTGTTCGAAGAGTATCAGAAACACAAAGAGCGAGACTAGATACGGAGCGGACGATGCTAACGTGCACCAGGTAAAATCCATCACTCGATATGTCAGAATGGTCAAAGACCGGCTGTAGCCTAAGTTTGGGAGAAAAAATGAAAAAAACGTCCTACAGCAGAACCGTTTTCTGAAGATCAGAAAGAAGAAGCAACGGCAGCATTCGATCGCTGGGCCGACAAGCACACGGACACGCAAGAGGTTATTTGCGATTCATCCAAGCGGGAAAAAAAACCACACAGGAAGTACAAGTGGTTAGGTTTAAATGCATGTGGGCTGCGCCGGGGGGAATATGTGGGACCCACATCCAGCTGGACACGATGTGATGATGATGTGGTGATTTCAGCACGTTGGTTGGATAAAAGAGAAGCGTAGTAGGGGACGATACTACTAAAGTCCGTGAATCGGATGGTGGATATTAGATCTGATGAGATTCTGTTGAGAGAATTGCTATTGTATTGGGAACTAAAATAGTTTCGGTTGCATCTTTTAGTTTTTGTTCGTAATGTAAGGCTGCCTCTCTTCGACGATATCGCCTATGGGCAAAATTGATATTCTTGTAGCCACGTGTTTAATTATTAATAGTTGAGATATTAGTGTCTTCGCCAGTTGCTTTAAGGAGCTCAATATTTCGGTTATTGCCAGTTATGTCCTTGATTCTACGTTAAAATATCTTTCTTGCACCTATGTACTACGTACGACTAGCCTACGTCGCAGAGCAACAGAATCGAGGATCAGTTACTAGGCAGGTGAAAATCTGTCTTTCTGAGTTGTGATTGCTTTTTACGAGAAAAAGACTGTTTCAAAAGCAAAAAGTATAAATAAAAATTAAAAATTAACTTTAATTTGGGCTTCTAGATGTTTGGTTTGGGTTTAGCTATGCAGCTTAAGTCATTGAATTATTATCGGTTTTGTTGTTGGTTTGACCTCTAACTAACGCAAAAAAAAAAAAAATGACTGTAACTTTGTGCGGGTGGATACGAACGATCTATTGTTTTTTTTCTTTTCTTTTAATGCATCAATTATTATTATTATTATTTTATTATATTTATTTAGGTATTATTGTTAAAGCCTCAATTAACTTTATTTAACGTAGTTCTGTTTTGGAAAACGGAACGGCACTACATGCAGTCAACGATATAATTTTAGTTTTTTAATCTTTATTTGTTATAATATTGTTGTAATAAATTAATAAAAACAGAAAATTAAAAGCGTAAAAGTCTATGAGAGTTACTTGCAATGTTGGGTTTAGGGTTTAGAATTTAATATTTAGGGTTTAAGGTTATAGGTGTAGGGTTTAGAGTTTGGTTTTAGAATTTGGGATTTAGGGTTTCGATTTAGGTTTAATATATAGATTATGGGTTTAATATTTAGGGTTTAGGGTTTAGAGCTTAGGAGAGTATTATGTGGGTTTTGGGTTGACCCATTTATAGACGGATTGACATAAGCTAAACTCAATCCAATTAATAAATGGGTGAATCCTAACCCATTTATCGGGTTGAGGTTGGGCTGATTGATGGGTTGGTTCGAGAATTGCCAACTCTAATTGCAACAGTGATAGATTTTGTTTTTGGTATTAGTAGAGTTTTAGGTTCTATTTTTAATAATTTATTTTTTATTTTATTTATTTTTATACAACTGTTCTGCAAGAGAGAAAAACATAAAAACGTTAAATAGCTTTCTAGCAACTTTTGTTTTTAAATTTAATTTTTGTTTTAAGGTTGAAAATTCATAGGGCAAATTGTGCCGTTCTGTTTCATTAAGCGTGCTATGTATAGATTGCATGATTTCAGGGCTATGGACCAACAACATTTCAACCGCACAAAAACGCCACCCGCATAGGATCCACGCTCATATCTATATATATTATGTGTAGATAGTAGGAATAGCATTGACAAATGGCTAACTGCAACCAAACATGCCAGTCATATCGTCCAAACATACCTGTGGTGCCAATCCTAAAAGGGTTAGCCATGAGCAATATAGTATCTCTGGTGACGATTCCAAAAGGGTAGCTATGTCGGCGAGATGCATCGACAATGCATTTTGTTTACCAAAATGACATGGTGTTGGCGATATCATCCTAGACCGGATGAGTCGTAGGTACACCTACGCCTATAGACAATGCATTTTGTTTACCAAAATGACATGGTATGTTGGCAATATCATCCTAGACCGGATGAGTCGTAGGTACACCTAACGCCTATAGTGACCACTACTCAAGCACGGGTAAACAAGAATGAGGTCTATTGATCCTATCATCAAAATGTCTATACAATATCATAGCAACTCGTTTACTTAAACTGTGCATCCACCAAGGAGATGAGCCTTGGTGAGTATGCATCCGAAGGATAGACATCTTTCGCTTTCGCTAAGAGGGAAAGACATCCCGACAGCCTTCGCTTTCGCTAACAGGAAAAGGTAGCCTTCGACAACATCTGAAGGATAGACAACCTTCTCTTTCATTAAGAGGAAAAGATGCCCTCGACAACATCTGAAGGATAGACAACCTTCGTTTTCGCTAAGAAGGAAAGACAGCCTTCGTTTTCGCTAAGAAGGAAAGACAGTCCTCGATAGCATCCGAATGACAGACAACTTTCACTTTCACTAAGAGAGAAAGAGAGCCCTCGACAGCATCTAATGGATTGACAACCTTCACTTTTGCTAAGAGGGAAAGACAACCCTCGATAGCATCTAAAGGGCAGACAGCCTTCGCCTTCGATAAGAGGGATAGACAGCCCTCAGCATCATGGTTTTAAGGATCAGTCCGGATCAAGATCGGCCATGACCAGTCTGATCCTAAGCCACGATACAACCGATCAAGTGGCTTTGGATCCGACCGATCCAACCGATATCGATAAGGATCGGCCGATCTAGTCAGATCCGGACCGATCCTAAGCCATGATACAAATTATTGTATCAAGTGGCTTTGGATCGGACCGATCCAACTGATAAGGATCGGTCGATCCGGTCCGATCCGATCTGGTCCGATTCAACTTTTTTTCAATTGGCATTGGATCGGACCAATCCAATTTTTGTTTCTTTTTTTTTTTTGAAGGATGATCCAAAACTTGGATCGGACCAGGATCGGCCGATCCAATACAGGATTTGCTGATCCAATACCGGATCGCCGATCCGGATCGGGATCGGCCCGGACTGGTCCGATCCAAGATCCTGAGAATAAAAACCTTGCTCAACAGTGCCAGAAGGAAAGACAACCTTCACCCTCGCTAAGAGGGATAGACAACCCTCGACCGTGCCAAATGGATAGACAGCCTTTGCTTGTGCTAGAGGAGGTGCCATAATTGTGAAAAAACGTCACACCTGAGTTACAGGAAGACTTCGGAGATATAGGGTTAAGAGGGGCATAAGGCTTGCCAGCCTTAAGTCGTGCTTTGTATTACAACCAATGTCATGCTTAGGCATTGGCAAGGGGTGTCATGACCTATGATTGATCCACCTAAGAGATGGAAGTAAGCATGACTAATTACTTCTAGGTTAACGTTTAAGCGCCATCAAAAACGGCCTGATGGATTCTCCACTAACATATCTCGAATACGCTTGCTATAAATAGCATAGCATTTTTCGGAACAACGGGACAAATAATCAATGCTTGAGATCACAAGAACGTAAATCTTACGTGTGCTCACGAAATTCCAAGATCTAAATTGCCACCCTCTTTCATTTGCCTTAGTTAACTCCGTGCTAACTGTTATTTGATCTTACTTTATTTTGCTCCATTGAAGACAGGGTATGGTTGATCATCAACTTAGGCTTCTGTTGGATCAGTTATCTAACCATTGACGACTTCACTGAGGACTAAGTCTCCTACTCACTAATTCATAACAAAGGAATGACCAAACCAAAGAATAAAATAAAGGATGTATCCCAAGCCTCAGGGTTACCTTCTCAAATCAATAATGAGGGACTCGAGGAAGGCTTGCCTGGCAACTTGCATAAGTTAGAAGGCGAGGAAGAGTTGGAAGAATCGCCAAATGACAGAGACAATGAATTCGAGATAATACGAATGCAAATGAATAAGATAGAAGAAGCACAACAAATGATGATGGACTTGTTACAAATAGTAATGACTCGAGAAAGCCGCTTTCCTATGTCACCAATTGAGCCAACTGTCACGACCAACCCAAAAATTTAGAATTTCTGGATTTAGTTGCGATTTCACCCCATACCGCTATGGAGGTGGATCAACATGGTCAAACATAAGCAGAAGACTAAACAGTCGTAGTAAGATATAAGTAACTATTACAGATATGCTAATCTAGCAAGATTAAACGAAGTAAAAAAAATGTACTTCTAAACTATACCAAGTGTTCTACCAGAGTACGCTACCCAATCCGAGTCTTCTCGTGTCGTGACTAAGCTCCTGAACCTGAAATATTAAACAACATCCATAAGCTAGAAGCCCGGATGAGTAAACCTTCGATGAAGGGTATTCACTCATGTTCCAGTATTTGAGAAAAGTGCAGATGTGTACAGTTGTGTAATAAGCATACTATGTGCAAGTGCTGTACAATTGTGGCATACAATAATAATAAGTTCTTTCCCATCCTCACAGAGTATTACTCAGTGGTCTGTGATCCTACAACTACATGCATAGATTTTAAGTATGAGAATTAGGCCAAGTGTTTCATACAAGTGGCTCTGACAATAATATCAACACAGAATATGCAATGCGAGAGAAATGTTACGCTGTCTACGAAGTAAAATATCGTATGATCCCACGTGATCTCGATCTCTATCCGGGGTGTCCCAGCAACCTGAATTCACCCTAGGATGTCCCAGCAACCTGAATGCATCCCCCGTATGAGCGGGCTAAGGGATAGGACCATTCTATGCGTACAATATAGTTTTAAGGGTTTTCAACCAAGAATGCACAATCCCCCCACTTATTTTTTCTCACGGGCCATTTAGCCAAGACTTGCAGCCACCTACGGTATCCCTGAGGGATTCATACATCTTCACAACCCAAAAGAAGGTATATATATGACATCGCTGTCTCCTAAGCTTACACCAACGTGCGGATCCTTGGGCAACATCATTCCTCAAGACTGACGAGGTTCCCTATGTGGGTTCACTCTCAGCTTGGGTCTGATCATAGGGTCCTCTCATAGGACTAATTGGTTATCAAGTCAACATCACAAGTGTCAGTCTAAACCCATGGTGTCATGAGGGGTATTAAACCAGGCTGTCACAGCCGAAAAGTCCATATGCAACATTCAATTCAAATCATTTATTTAATGCATCAGACGAGATTTCATAGGCATATATTTAGAAAATCAAACATATGGGCACAGTCCCATCACTAACTTACTAGGAAAGATAAAAATACCTGACCTACTTTACTAATTAATAGAGAACATATTATCTAACCTACTACATAATATAAATCACACAACCTAACTTACTAAGAATATATATATATATATATATATATATATATATATATATATATATATATATATTTATTTATGTATCTGA
>JAUPMG010000019.1:9614099-9629862 GCA_031762675.1 Pachysandra terminalis
TCTATATATGTATATTATATTTTATGTATGATATATAAAATATAAAATTTTATATATAAAATATAATTCTTACAAAAATTTGTATTAACCCGACTTAATCCGAACCAAAACCAACCAAATTTGCAATTTCAGTTGGGTTAATATAGAAATCGGCTTCTTGCATTTGTATTCGATCCATCCGATATGGACATATAACCATATTCAATGTTTTCAGATCGAATATTGGTCCGGACTCATTTTGAAAGCCCCACTAAGAAACGGACCCTCATCCAATATAGGTGTCCGGTTTTATTAGTCCACTTTTCCTTTTTCCTTCCCTACTCTACACCAAGGTCTAAAGCCTTAGGACCAAGGACCGGATCGGCCTCGGTCCGAACTTGGCCCGAACCGATGGTATCGTCAGATCCGGATCCGATACAAAAAGTGAACTGCCACTTAAATTTTAAATTAAAAAAAATGGATCGGCATGACCAGTCCAGATTGATACTGGTTTGTACTGTCTAATTTATAAATTTAAAAAATAAAATAAAAAATACCATACCAATTGTAGCAGTGACCAGATTGGTTATACTGGCCGGTCCAAACTGTATCTGTTGTACTGGACTGGTCCAAAACATCATGATACATATGTTGTATCGTGGCTTGAGACAGGACAATCCTGTTCGATCCTAGTACGAACCAGATTGGACCGATCCTTTAAACCTTACTCTACAAATCTTAGTAATAAAATAGTAGGATAAACCCATAGTTAATATAACTGAAATTCGCTAAGAAATTCTAATATAGGATTTTGTTTTCCTATATTGTCTTTTTGTTTGATATTTTAAAAGACAAATTGGTCTGGTTGGTTAAACCACTAACACATCTAAGCAATTTTTTCAACTATGAAAGTACGTTTTTAATATCTATGGATCATCTTAGTTGAACCATCGGTTCTAATGGATTGAATCGGATCAACCTCCTCATAAATTTAACGCTAAGTTGGGATACTAAAATAAGGATGCAACTAAGTTTGCTTAGTTTTTTCATAACATATGAGGTGGGGCATTAACTTGGAGTTGTTATAGTCTAAAATATTATAACCACTTAAGTACTTGATATCTATATTTGTCTTATCAAATGTAGCTGGATTTTCTGCCCTTATTCTAAGAACAATAATCAAACCTAAAGCTATGTGGTATTGGCTGTTAAATCAATAACATAAAAAAATGAATAAATAAGCTATTAACTTTTATTATATTTGAAAATCATTAATAAATTGATCTCAAACGAGGAAAATGAGAATGTCGGTTTTAATTTTTTATTATATTATTTTCTTTTTTTCATAATTGTTTTTTAAGTTTTTCCTATAAAATGATTCCTTATGTTCTGAAAATTCTAGTGTCATTCTAACCTTATTGACACAAAGTATGTTTTTCTAGGAGAATTCTTTTTTCATATTTTTTTAATTTTTTTATTGAAGTGTAAAAGTAAAGTCGGTATTTTGCATTGAACTGTTCTTAATCATGCCATTTACTGAAGAAGGGTGTCTAACTGGAAATTCAAGTTCCTCTAGAATTGCATAGAGTTAAACCATCTATGATAAAATTTGGTAATCCTATATTACATTGTGAGAAAACAATTTACAGATTTTAATTTATTTATTTTTTAAAAATTTTATACTGGATAATGAGAATGATTATCGAAATAATATGAAGATTTTTTTTTCCGCTTAAAATCAATGTTTATATCCCAAGTGCTACTTTCAAGGGGTGCAACTGGGGTCAGTTTGGATAGGAATGACCTCAACCCAACCCCAAACCGACCTCCTTGGACGTCAACCCAAACCCAACCCAACCTGATTTACAATCCAAACTCTGAAACCCAAACACCAAATTGAAAGTTTTTGAAAACCCTAAACCCAACCCAAACAACAATTTTGGTTGACCGGTTATCTAAGAATCACAATCATCTTCTTCACAAAAGAAGCCATGATTGATTGAAGAGAGAGAGAGAGAGAGAGAGAGAGAACAACCTACCTATACCTTAACATCATTGTTGCTATCACTGTCGTCACTAGACAGAGTATCGAAACTGTTGGATTTTTGAGATGGGTCGACCCGATTGGCCCGACCCGTGGTCCCCACTTAAAGGGACATCCATATTTGATTAGAAGTGTGGATGAGGAAAACTCTCTCCTAATGAGATTAGGATATAGAGTCCTAGATGAAATTGAGTTGAGTCTTCTATAAGTAGAAGACTCCTCCTCCCTATCCCTAAGATTTACTATTCACGTTTTTGGTAATCCACCCCAAGAGAACTCTCTCTTCTCTTAATCTCTTCTTCCTACAGAGATCTGGATTTGCTATTCGGGTTCCATACAAAGCCCTAGGTCGATTGAGTGTGGAACCAGTGTGTGTGGTTCTAGTAATCACATATACCGACGTAGGACGATATCCGGTTTGATAGAGATCTTCCGCTGCAGATTTGGGTTCGTGTGCATCGAGGTACGTGATCTGGATCGTTTATAACCTTCAAAAAGATTACAAGGAGAGCTCATACAAGGACAAAGAGAATAAGATCGTCCAGATTTGACAACGGAAATATTTCGAGCTAATATGAAGTATTAAAGAATGACATATTTGAAAGAGGAGTCCTAGAAAAAGTCATAGCACATGTGCATGTTATCGAATTTCAAGAGAGATGCCTCCCTCATATTCACATGTTAATCACACTCAAGGAAAGCGACAAACTCAATAATCCTGATTTGTATGATGGTATTGTTTGTACAGAAAATTCAAATCCTAATGTTGAGCAGGAGTTACAAGAAATTGTTGTTCGACATATGCTTCATGGACCTTGTAGATGGTTGAATCTAATATGTTCATGTATGAGTAGAGCTGGCAATTTCTGACCCGACCCGCCAACCCTCCTGAGCCCACCCACATTTTAACGGGTTTGGGTTCAAGTTTCCAACCTGTGGGTCGGGTTCGGGTTGAGGATTTGAAACCCGTGAATAAACGGGTCGGTTACAAGTTAGCCCACCTGACCTGTCGGGTTAGCACTATAGACAAAAAGGTTTATGTACTATAGTTATTGTATAAGAACTAAGTTACCCCTATATAAACAAAATGATAAGTTAGGGTTTTGTCTTTCAGACTTTCATTTGCCCTTTCTCTCTAGCCACTCACATTCTCATACGACAGAGAAAAAGCTAAAGATTCAAGATTGAAGAGTCTCTTACAATGTTTCCTCTTCCTTCTTTTTCATACAACAAAGCACGAAAGGCTGTAGCAATACGATTTTGCAGCGGAGTTTGAAGTCGTTGAGGATTATCCACACCAAAAATCAGATCTGAGTTGTTGTTTGGAGAACTTTATTGTTAAATTTGTATCACTTTGTTTTCCCATTGATACATCAACAATAATTTTCCCCAACATCTTCTTTCCATCTCTTTTTTTTTCAACCTTCAAAAAAAAAATTGTTGACAAAATGTTGGAGCTTTTAATCTCTATTAAATTAAATTAAAATTTTAAGTTCCAAAAGCATAATATTATAGTTTTATAAGTCAAAATATATAAGATGTTAGAAGAATTTACACTAAAAAAATAGGAAAATAACATGTAAGATATTAATAGGAATTTACAAAAAAAAAAAAAAAAGGACGGGTCAGACGGGTTAGAGCGGTTTGAGATTACTCAACCCATTTATTAAACTGGGGGTTCGGGTTTGGGGTCAATCTCTTAATACCCTATGTCAATCTGATCCGAACCCACCCGACCCAACCCAACCCAATTGCCAGCTTTATGTATGAAAAATTGGATATGTAAGAAAAATTATCCAGATCAATTTTTTTCCTATAACACTTCATGGAGATGACTCATATCCTATTTACAAAAGACGTGATGATGATACATTCATTGTAAAAAAAATGGAAATCAAGTTGACAATAGATGGGTTGTTCCATATAACCCTTGGCTATTAAAGAAAGTAATATGTGTTATTGTTGATGGAGATATTATCCGAAAGAGGAGTTAGTGATATTAATGTACATCCTCGTGGTGGAATGTTAAAAATGTCCCAGATACAGCTGATTATTATGATCCGCTACGATATCCACTTTTACCTATTGTGGAAATTACATATGGGATGTAAACACGACAACAAATAATTGACGAAATATCAACTGTCGAGCCTATTACTCTCCCAATATACAAGTATATTACTAGAGATTCACAATGTTTCATTTGATCAAACAATTGTACAATGATTAACTAATTTTAATCAAATTCGTACTAGATATGAGTCATTTCTACTAGGCGGAGGACGCTTATTTGAACAATATGTAACAAATAATTGGATCAAGATTGGAACACGAAAGTTGTAGTATAGTCAAAATAACGAAGATGGTATTAGGATCGAACTATACCAAGATTTACAAGATTATTTGCAATCATGAGAGACAATTGTAGGTATGCTTATTAAAAAGTTTTCTAAAATATTAAAATAAATTCTAATATATAACTCGTCAATTAATTTTATAGGTAATGTTGGTAGAGTTGTCTTAGTATATTGAAAGTTCACGAGATATGCACCATCATTACAAAGATGCAATGGCTATAGTATAAAAGTATGACAAACCCGATTTATTTATCACAATGAAATGCAACCCTGCTTGGGAAGAGATTACAAGGAGGGCTCATACAAGGACAAAGAGCATAAGAACGTCCAAATTTGACAACCAGAATATGTTGAGCTAAATGTGAAGAATTAAAGAATGATATATTTGAAAAATGAGTCCTGGAAAAAGTCATAGCACATGTGCATGTCATCGAATTTTAAGAGAGGCCTCCCTCATATTTACATGCTCATCATACTCGAAGAAAGTGACAAACTCAATAATCCTGATTTGTATGATGGTATTGTTCATGCAGAAATTTCAAATCCTAATGTTGAGCGGGAGTTACAAGCAACTGTTGTTCGACATATTCTTCATGGACCTTATGGATGGTTGAATCCAATATGTTTATGTATGAGAGATTGAAGATGTAAGAATAATTATCCACGTCAATTTTGGTCTGTAACACTTCGAGGAGATGACTCATATCCTATTTACAAAAGACGTGATAATGGTACATTCGTTGTAAAAAGTGGACATCAAATTGACAATAGATGGATTGTTCCATATAACCCTTGGCTATTAAAAACGTATAATTGTTATATCTATGTAGAAATTTGCTCGAGTGTAAATTTTGTTAAGTATTGCTACAAATACTTACACAAAGATCCAAATAGTATTTTCATGGAAATTAGCCAAGCTTTGAATTATGATAATGATGAAATAGTGTAGTTCGTTGATGTGCAATGGGTTTGTCCACAAGAAGCCCTTTGAAGAATTTTTTAATTTCCTCTTTTAAAGAAGCAAGTAAGATACACAATTAGCAGCCAATAATAGAAGTTTTATTCAATGACCTCTCAACAAACATGACATTGATGGAATTTTTTAGGACTAATTCACCTGATGTTGATATTTTAAGATTATTATACAGAGAATTTCCAAAAATTATAGATGGATTCATTATCAAAAGCGTCGGAGGAAAAGAACTGTTGGTCAACGAGTAATTGGAAGGATATATATACAGTACTACTAACAGAAGGTTATAGATATTAATTGAGGATCTTTCTCAATCATGTCAAAGGCCCCAAATCATTTGATGATATTCTTACAGTCAATGGTAACAGGTATCCAACTTCCAAGAAAGTGGCAGAACATATAGGATTACTTGAGAGTGACAACATCATCATAAAAGAATATTTGCTATTATAGACTGCCAATACACCCACCTATTGCACTATGTAGACTATTTGCAACAATCTTATTTTATTGTGATACATCTGGCATTTGACATACAGAATTGACTATCAATGATCTACTGATTGCAAGAGCATTGTTGACACCAACAAATAATTATGTTGATAAGGTTAATGCTGAAATAATTAATATATTCCCAGGAAATAAAGCCATCTACTACTGATTTGATTCTGTTGAAAGTGATATGCGTAATTTATACCAACAAGAGTTTCTTAATTCCATTGCTCTTGGTGGTTTGCCTCATAAAATAATATTGAGGTTAGGCTTTCCAATCATTTTGCTTAGAAATACAGATCTAAAAAACGATTTATGCAATGGAACAAGGATGTTGTGTTGTAGATTTCATAGTGAGAATTGCTTTTTTGTTCTTTTGATGAATCATGGAATTATATAATCATTTGTTGGTGCCAACAATGCTCTTGCAACCAAATATGTGTTGTCATATGCCTTCGTGCATAAGCATAGAAAGATTGTCTATTATAGCAGATAAAGGATTGTTGTTCCAAGGTATTACCATACCATCAAGGATTTTGACTAATTTGTCATCAAAAGAAGGCTATGTATCATCTGCAATTCGCAATAAAAACTTTAAAAATTTTGGATTAGATATTACAAACATATTCTCGATCACTTCGCAATAAGAACTTTAAAAATTTTGGATTAGATATTGCAAACATATGCTCGGTCAAGTGAATGATTTGGACGTATTCCCAAATTTTTGACTTAATCATACATGCATCAGCAATTTCAGAACTTCTCTTGTGGAACAATTATAAGAACTTGTCTAAAATCTCCACCAAGGATAATAACCTTCCCTTCAAATAGTAAGTCATTCCCAATTATGTCTCTAAGTATTCTATCCGATGCCTCAAAAGCATGTCTATGTTTTATTGCAGCTTCATCATTAAGGTAATTGTTGATGTTGCCCTTGCAATATATATATATACATACACACACACACGTATATATCATTGATGCCAAAACTATTTCTGGATGGATTATTGGGACAAGGGTTTTCCATCCATGTATTTCGTTGAAACCATCCGAAAATCTTCAACTGCAATTCATCATGATAAGAAAGCAGTTCACAATACGATTAAGCTTTGCACATACAATCAATAAATCTCAAAGACACAATACCGCATACTGGATTTATCTTTCGGATCATGTTTTCAGTCACGAACAACTATATATTGCATTATCAGGCGGTGTGTCCAAGAATACTACCAAGGTCTTGGTAAAGAATAAAAAAGTAGAAAGGAAGTCTGGTACCTACACAAGAAATATAATTTATGAGATGTTTAATTCAACTCAAATTTGCAAACACAAACATAATCAAGGAATTTGATGGTAGACTTGAGGCATTGTTTGCCAATTATTGAATAAATTAAGTAATTGCTTTTGTTTGGGTTCTAAGGAGTGTTGATATATATAGTTTCTAGAGAGTGTATGGGAAACTTTAAGCTTAGACTTGGATGTTGACACTTGATGCTCTATTTTAGTCTACATCTCTTTTTGAATATACATTTTTTTATGAATCTAAAAGTGTGGACAAGGTGACAAGGTGAGGGCTTTCTTTGACCATGATTAATGTTCTCAATTTATGCTCAAATTTAATCGAAACCATTATGTATCACCATAGACTAATTAAATTCGAAACCATATAAAGACTTCTTTTAAGGTCCCTACTAATTCTGAAAAAAGAATTAACAAGTTTTTATCTTCAAATATTAATAACTCAACATTAAAATACTTTAAAACGAATCATCCCTTTAACCTTTAGAGAAAAATTTCAGATACTTCTTGATGTCATAAGCGTAGTAGTACTTCATGTGCCATCTGCTAGTGAGGAATGCAATACTTGAGTTTAAAATTAATTAGCATATTTAACGAATACATTGTTTTAAAAGAGAATTAAAAATCCAATGATCTTTAAATGTAGACAACCAAATCTATTCAAGCATAATAAATAACCTGGAGATCGTAAGGCCATTTTAAGAGAAAGTCTAACTTCACAAGGAGTAATGGTGATGGATGTTAAAATCAAGACTAAAGAGGAAAAAAAAAAACATCATACAAATTTATGACTTGGGGAAAAGAAGGTTAGGTATCTAGATCAAGTCAGATGCATTAACACTGATAATTTTAAAGTTTCAACAAATGATTAAGAGATTAAGAGAAGGTAGAGAGAGAATGTTTTCATAAATTATTACATTTTGAGTATTGGGGAGACGAGAGAGCGACCCAATATTTGTAGAATTGGAGCTAACAAAGTGAAAAGAGCTTTAGCAAAGATATATATATATATATATATAGGAAAGACTTTAGGATCAAATACTAATTTCAATTAAGGTGTGAACAAGTAGAGAGAAATAGAGCTTTATTTGGTTGCCTTAATTATCAAATAGAATTTTGAAGACTAGAAACTAATACCTATATAGAAGAACGTAGTAGAGTTCAAACTTAAACCAATTATTATGAAAATAAACTTGTTGAGCAAAGATCATAATATAAAACTGAACTGCTCAAAATCAGTTTAACTTTACACCAAGAATATGCACCATTAAGGCTATCATTTTACCCTAACAATTATGAAGAATTTGAAAGAAAATAAACTTTCATATAAATTTTATTGCTATAGAAAAAAAAAATAAGTATATGAAAGAGTACCTAGATTTAATCTAGTGGTTTTTTGGAAATGACAGGAATACCAACCTATACATTGGTATCATGAAGAACACGTAAAATATTGTTAACTGGGGTAAAGCACAATTGGCCACAAGACAAAAGAGTTTCTAATAACAATTCATATTCAAGTGGTTTTCGTGGACCAAATTACAAAGGAAGGAAATGCAAAACTAGAATTATGTAAGAATACCTTGAAATCAAAAGGTTTCAAACTAAGTTAAGACCGAATATATGGAATGTAAAATTTTAACATAAACAGTAATAGGAAGAAAGCACAAACTTAACATAATTTTAGAGTGCTACACAATGTATTTCAGTTGAGTTGGAAAGCAAATTTATCAAACTATCAGGCTTGTTATGGTATATAAAACGAAATAAATAGACAATAATTCATTGGATGAGTGTTGCTAAGACGAAAATATTGAGATAGATGTATAAAACTATAAAAACAAATAAGGTCAGCAACGATATATTCAAGACTTATTCTACGAGACATTTTCACATCGCAGATTGAAAGTATTAGTAACTATTGCTAGACCACTCAAACAAAAAGGCCTGAAAACATTCATAAAAGAGGAGGCATGATTTCAAAAAACATACTTCTATTATCCAAAAATCTGGACAGCTCAGATCTTGAACAAAACATAGGTAAACAAACTCCTATTCATCAAAATGTAGCTAGCGCCTAGCAAAGATACCGAACTATACAAGGGTTGACTGTGGCATGTTAAAGTCGACTCGGGAAACCATTTATGATTCATAAATTTTCCCAGATCTCTATAATCAAACTCAGAAAATTCAAGTAAGCTCACACACAGTACACGGTAATAGTTGTGTATATTTGCAAACTAACAGCATCAAGATCCGACTCACAAAACACAGTGCAAAAGACTGCTGTAAGGGATTGGCTGAACATGTGGTAATGAATCTAGAATTGCTTTGAAATCGCGCACTAATTTTAACTAGGGACTGGAGGCCGACCAGGTCCTATTGTGAACCCCCTTGTTCCATCAGGCATTTTTGGTCCAGGGTGGCGGCTTTGAACATTCAAAGCCCAGGCTAGAGGAGACAATTCCATGGCCTGGAAGAAAAGATTTGCATTCAGTTGCACATTCAAAATCTGATTCAGCAGAGTATAAGCTTAGAACTAAACTTTCCATCATGAAAATATACAAGGCACTTCAATGATCCAAAAAAGAAAAGGGGACCAACAGCTGTCATAGTTGGTATAAATACCGTGCCCATTGATGCTATGCTGTTTCTGACCCCTCGATCGCCCTCGGCATCGCCCGTTTTGTCCAATCCTCTCACTTAGCGATTGCACTCCTTCCTGTCATGAAAACAGGATAGCTAAAAATTAGTGTGTTCCTAAACGCTGTGTTATGTGTAAGAGGAGTGCCGAGTCAGTTAATCTTCTCATTCACTGTGATTTGGCCAAGGATCTTTGGTTTTTCTTTTTATCTGAATTCGGTGTTTTGTGGGTGCTGCCGGAGGATTTGAACAGCTTACTATTGGCATGGAGCTAGAGGAGGGAGAAGAATAGACGGAACATCTTATGGAACTTATTCCCCCATGTTATCTGTTAGTCTATATGGAGAGAGAAATTGTAGAGTATTTGAAGGTAAAGAGGTTTAGATTGGTGAGCTTAGAAAGAGAGTTGTTGCCCTTCTTTTTCATTGGGCAAGGGTGTTACCAGAATTTTGCAAAGTTGAATTTGGAGATTTTGTAAATAGGTGGGAGGAACTATAGATGAGTTGCTTATTGGGGTAGGGAGGGTGTTTCAAAATCTAGTGTGCATGATTTTACTTGTATATGGGATGACTGACCTGTAACTTTATTCTCTTGTAGCAATACAATATTTTAACTTTACTTACCAAAAAATATATATATATATTTGTTGTCATAAAACAATAAACAAAAAATAGAGTTCAACGGATATTTTTTAAGTTGAAATAAATTCTCTATGTTTCTTTGTTGCTAATGTTATTAGTATTATTGGAAATGCTTTGCTTTTCTTTATTGCTATAAAACAAAAAATGAAGAAAAAGGTATGCCAATTAGATAGTTTCTCTTTTGCTCTTTTCTTCTTCTTCTTCTTCTTCTTCTTCTTCTTCTTTTCAATTTTTTAATTTTTTAATTTTTTTTTTTTTTTTTTGCAATTTTTTGCTCTTGTTCTTCTCCTTTATTTTTTACCTTTGGATTAGGTAGCTTCCAAGAATAAGATACCAAGTACAGTGCACAGAAATACTGACAAGAAACCTCGATACAAGTCGAAATGGAGGTGCTTCAAAAAGGCAACATGCATATAGTTTTTTTTACAGTTTAGCCAACATTAACAATGAAACTGGGATATTTGATAATAAACCAGGTAGGCAGGCACTAACTAAACTGGACTTTTCCGTTGGTGAGTTTAGCACCACTGCGTGAAGATAACGAATATTGTTAAAATCCTCATCTTGTTAAAGCGTGCACCTTCACATACTGCCAAAAGAAAAACACCAGACTACTTACCTCCTGCTCTGGTGTCTCAGCATGGTTCTCATTTAATTTAAGGCACTGTTCATCTACTGTTATATCAGATGTCGGGATACCACTATTCTTTTCAACAGCAGCTCCCTTCCAGCCTTTTCTGGCCATTCCATACTTTCCCTGGACACAAGTAATTAGGAAGCTAAAGATGAAACATTACAGTGGCCTGAGAAAAAAGGAAAAAAAAAGTGATCACCATTCGCTTGAGGAGAAGCTCAACTCGCATACCACTTCTCCAATCTCTTTCATCATTTAAAGTAGCCACCTGATCCAACATCCAAAAGATAAATGAACAACTAGTCTCTGCAATTATTCAACCAGAATTATAAGCCAAATAGACCAAGAAACAAGGACCGATTTGATACTCACAGATTTTTCAGCTGCCTCCACCGTCTCATACTCCACAAGAGCATGTACCTACAGACAGAAAGCAAAAGGATGGGCATCAAGAGCTCAGAAAAAATTAATTTAGAAGACCCGTGGTTACAAATCTAAAGCCCATATTAAGTCAAATAGTATTTCATAAACGTGGATATATTTATACCACCCCCCACCTATTACAGTCAGGTGATGGTTGGTTAGCGGGAAATTGGAATTTGAATCCAAATCCGTAACATCACTGCCCAAAGACCCCTCTGCAAATAGGAATCTTCTTTGACATATATACAGTGGTAGAAATCAAACAATATCCATAACACTCAGCCTAGCGAAGAACTCTTTTTGGTAAATAGTTCAACTCATATATAAAGTAATACCATACTAACAAGCAGTACAAAGTGTGTGCTGACATCATGGCCAGATGAAGAACTCCTTTTCAAGCAAATACAACAGTGTTCAAATTACTTATACATCCAGAGAACAAGAAATTTATTTGTTTGTGCTCGTGAATGAACGTGTATAGTTAGATGGAAAAGTTGTACATGAGTGAAACTTCTAGTCGAAATCTAAGACATTTTTGAGTATGATGTTTGTAATGCATAATAACATAACAAGGAACTAATATGCATCTTCATTTTGTATAAATTATACTGCTCTGTACTCACACTGGACATACGAAGACACTTATGTGGATAAACCCAACTCTAGAAAGACTCTAGGCTTTGCTGCATCCAGTTTATGTGATACTTTGCATCCTTGTCCAACAAGGTTAAAAACATCTGATTAGTATATGTAATGCAAATCAACTCTAATCAGTAAGTTTTGTTGTCTGCTGGATTTTCTTTGAACAAAAGCTCATTATTGTCACTATGCGTTCTAGTTGATAAATATTCAATGAAATGACCACAGAAGAGGGCAAGGCACACAAGCAAAAGATGGAGGGAGTTAAAGACTCGGATAACAGGTTTAAATAGTGTAAATTGGGCTGGGCCAGCCCAAAACCGCACCAGACCCAACCCTAATAAGAGCCCAATTGAGCTAAATCTCAATCAGGTTCAGGTTCGTTCCAGGCTTAGTTTTAGGCCCTAGTTGAGTTCAGGCTGAAGTTGATTGAAAAGATTAAGTCATGTAATGCGCTCTTATCCATTTGTCTTATAACATGTTAAGCTACCATTTTTCATTTTTCTATAATAACTATTCTCATATTAAAGTTCCACTAATGTTATAACAATTCAATGCTAAGCATCTAAAAGCTCACATCATCTCACCAAAATGTAAATTGCAATTGCTCTTCAATCAGTAACACAGGCAGAAAATTGACATAAACAGAGCAAGTAGTTTTCATTCCCAAAAAAGGTGATGCAGTAAATGATGAAATAGCCTGTCTCAAGCAATAGTTTAAAATTTAAATGAATCCAAGTGACATGGTATCTTTTCTCAGCTATACCTTAGCACTAACCACCTTCTCTGCCTTGTTGACCTTTGTTGACTCTTCAAGAGTATGTGGGTCACGGATACAGATATTCTTTATACTGGTCATTCAGATGGTAAAATCAGATGTTGTAACCTTTAATCCACAGAGCATTAATTAAGGATCTGACATTAAAGTAAATGCGTACTTTCCAGCATCACCAAAAATTCTCCGAATGTTCTCCTTTGATTGATCCTCTGGTAGATTCTCTACCAAAACGGTGCAGGACTACAGTTCACAATTTAGAAACCAGAAACAATTCTTCTTATAATAATAAAAATCCTAGTGAGAACCATCAACTGCCATGATATAAATACCTTTGAATCCTTGACCTCAGTAGTAAATGGTAAAGAATGAGCTCGCTTCAATTTCTTCCCATCTGAACTTACAATCTGCACTTTGGGACAAAAAAATCTATCTATGCTCATATTCATGGTCTTGATGAAGTAACGGCAGGTAAATGAGTAGAATTTGGAGTGTGCATACAGACAGAAAAGGATAATAAAACTTAAACTTGAACAACTAAGCCAGTGTATATTACACTCACAAAAAGGTGGAATATATAGTCCACTTTTCTTAATTGTTACCTTTCCAAACCCCATAAAGAATCGACAAATGAAGCTCGTGATAGGACATCAGAAAAGGGAACACATTCGGTAGTCCTTGTACCACCATACTTTTGGTAGTAGAAGTCCCCCATTTAAAAGGGGTGCAAGGCATTACTAATCTAAAGCATTTAACTATTAGCTGTACCGAGAATTTTAGACCATAGGTCAGTGCTGTTGGATGGTCTTAACCATGCCATTAGATGCATAGCTTTTAGACAAGCAGGAAAATATGGCACCAGCCTTTGAAAAAAGATATCTATATAGTGGTTAGAATAAGTACATCTAATCTCTCGTCTGCGAAGGGTACTTCATGGGGTGCACTAGTTGCATGGTGCAGATTGAAAACATTGGTAGCATTTATCTCATATAGACTAGATATTACCATATCTGTCAATACGCGGCTACTGAATGATTTTCTACTAAAAGTCTTTTAGACAAGAAAAGAAGAGTGGGAAAATATCATAAAGAAAGAAGAAAAATATTTACAAGTTGAGATGACTCCTTGAGTGCAGCCAGTAAAAACGAAGTATTCTGGATAAGCTTTTTCATTTTCCTGAAAGATGCAATAACAGCAACAGGAACTGCAAGAAGAAAAACATTATAAAGTTACAGAGTTACTTCTTTGACTACTGATTGTAAACAACAATAATAGAAATTCACTGAAGCTCATGTTTCAACTAAAACTTTAGCATACTTGCATTATTGGACATCAATCTTAGAACAAAGACAATACAATCCGGTATTAAATAACACAATTACTGTTTTAAGGCTCATGAGTGAGGCTTACACCTTAAAAGGTTTATCCCATGATGCTTATATCTGATACTTGTCTCATGATGCTCACCCCTCAAGTGTGAGGCTTACATGAGCCTCAGCCTGTCTTTATGTATGGTTTTAAATCCTGGGACCAGTATCAAACTAGACATGGTTGGTACGAGTCTATACCAACGATGTGGGCCAATACCGGCAGATCCAGATCTGGTAAAAGGGCAAGTCCAGTCCGGCCCAATGGTGGTCCAAAAATATTATGAAAAAAAGAGTAGTCTGATCAACGTTTTTTTTTTTCATAAATAAATCAAAAAGTTAGTTACATAATGTAAAGACTACCACGCGCTCATGATGTTACTAGCGCACATGAATTTGATAACATGGAATCTTAAAATATGAATACACGCGCACACACACACACACACTATAACTCTGTAAGTAGCAAATATATAACCCAACCCATCTTCAGTCACTTGATTCTCAGACGATTTAAGGTTTAACTGTATATATATTACCAATTGAGACAGTTTTTACAAAACATTCAAAACTCCAATACCCAACTTTCATAAAAATTCCAAAAAAAATATTAAAACATACCATTCTTTCACAAAATATAATAAATCTACCTATTTGCATCTTAATGAGCATGGTTCAAACCATTGTTATGAAAAGGAGAAAAAAAATTTAACTAGAAATAGAAATCCCCCAAAAACTGCAAAGGCTATCAAAATCCTTCAGATCCGGCACGTAGTCCCATGATGTAAATGTAAAAATGTGAAAGAGCATCTTTAAATAAGGGATGGATTTAAAACATTACTAGGTTTGGATGCTTGGAGGCTGAGATTTGAACTCAGGATAGCTGAAAATCGCATCCCGAGCTCGTTAGGAAGGTTTTAAATCCATTATACTGGCTGGACCAGTCAGCATACTGGTACAACCAGTTGTATTGGTTGGTACTGGCTGATTGTGGTGCAACTCAGTTTGCTTAGGTTCGGGTTGACATCAACCCAAGAACCCAAAACGAAACCAAGGTTGGTGAAGTTAACCCAAAAATCGAACCGAACTGAATTAAGAACCAAACTCTCCAACCCGAAAACCGAACCAAATTGAAATGGAATACCCTAAGCCCAAACCAACCCAGCCCAAATTGGAATTTTGGATTGGATTGGGTCGGGTATATCTGTAAATTCAAAGCGTTAAGAGGGGCCGACCACATCAAGTGAACACCTCTATTTTTTTCTTTTCTTCCTCTCTATTTCATTCATTCTTCTTTTCTCTATTTGCTTCTATTTCACATCTAGGGTTTGCACTCTTATATGGTATCAAAGCATGATCCTCTCTAGGAAGATCAAGCCCTAATATTTTCTTCTTCTTTTCTTTTCTTTTCTTTTTCTTCTCTCTTTCCCTTTTTTCTTTTCATTTCTTTTCCTTCCAACGATCTGATTTCTGATTAGATATTCAGTCCTTTCT
>JAUPMG010000019.1:9638244-9664012 GCA_031762675.1 Pachysandra terminalis
AAAGGATACGCATCATCAGGTGAAAATCCTTGTAGGAACTGCTTCTTTACTCCTGACATCTCCTCCTACAAAGAACTTAAGAGAATTTAAAATAGTTCTTACACCTGGAATTCCCAACCATCTCATCCTACAGAAGAACTACAGAGAATTTAAAATAGTTCTCACTAGGAGTGACCTCAACTTCTTTTCATTTCTTTTTTAATAAATTGAACTCAATATTCCAGCACATCGGTTTATATTGAGTGAAAAGTGGGGACAATATGGATTTTTTGTAACTATAAGGTAGGTGATTGGCATAACAATCAAAGAGCAGTGGATGATATCAACTCCCAGGGTGATTCTGTACATTTCAATTTTAGTAAAAAATTAATTAAACAATCTATTACGGACTAAAATTTCATAAATGTTACATATACTTCTATTGATGAATTAACAAATGTAATATGAAGATAAAATGCATGACAACATAATTTATAATTACATGAAAGTTATCAAGTTCAACCCTTTGCACAAGGACAAGTGGTAAAACGTAACACGGGCATAAAGTGTCAAATTCGACAACTTGAGAAAGTTGGGTTGTGGACATGACAGTATATTTAAATAATATGGTAAAAAAAGCAATTAACTTCATAGGATATGTAGGATAATGAAACATTTTATCTTATGAATTGCCTTGTATACATTAGGGTTTTTTTATTAGTAATTGCCTTACATTCAAATAACTACGAATCTAGTGAGCTTAATAATGTTTTGTTATCAACATAGAAACCATTTATAGAAAAAAAAAATTGAAAACAGCCCATTCTTCCGGAATTCAGAGATGTGGTGTGGATAGATTTCCTAAGATGCTGGGCTACAGTGGCTTATCTCTAGCTTTTACCTAGGCTTTGGTGCTTTCTAGTCTCTTTTGATTCCCTACCTTGGGGAATTCTTGTGCTTTCGTGGACTTTTATTTTTCTGTTTTTATAGCTGTAACCTCTTCTTCATCTTACATATATAATCTTCATTATTGATCAAAAAAGAAAAGAAAAGAGCCCATACTTTGTATTAGAAATTAATTTGGGATGATCAGAATCTATTGAGTGTAGCAGTCAAAAACACATATAATATAGGTATGTTACTGATTTAGAAGGATGCATGCAACATAGCAAATAGGTCATCCAATCTGCCATACAATCTTCTAGATCTTAAACATTCATCTTTTATTATAGCATGCTACTAGATTGTCCTTGGATCAACAAGGAATATTATAATAACCTCTATAAAAATGCGTAAATATTCACCCCTAAAAGTAACATTGTCTTAGAGAAATCCATTTTTAAATACAACATAATATACCAAGTTGTTGAAATACAAGTTGCTATGTGAGTTATATGTGTAAGGGTCGTTTAAGTAGGGATATGACTTTTCAATATAATTTAATATAAAACTAAGAGACAGAGGAGTCTCAAAATTTAGTTTGACTGATTCTCTCCTCTTTTCTCTTCACTTTATTCTCTTCTCTCTCATTCTTTCTCACTCTTCTATAATCTTCTAGGTATCAGAGTACTAAAAGTATTGGGAATATCAATCTCTTGTTCAGATTTTAGGGTTCTCTTAAAACGAGTTGAATGTAAGAAAAAATCCTAGGGTTCTGGTCAGTCCCTTATATTAATCCCTTATTTCAGTATTTTTTGTGTGTGTGTGTGTGTGTGTGTGTGTGTTCTTACACACCTTGATATGGTGTGTGGAATGTTGTTGAGAACCCCTCTTCCACCAACTCCAAAGAGGGTGGGGTTTGGTTCGTGTGACTATTTTTCCTGTGGTGTTAGGTTTGTGGTGTGTTGAAATTGTGTGATGTTTAGTTTGTGGTTTATGGGTTGAAGGAAAGTGAAGAGTATTGTTTCTTTTGTGGTGGTTTCTGATTGTGGAAAACTGAATATTGCCGGCCTCTCTAAGAACTAAACAAGCTCTGTTGGTAGTGCCATCACGAAGTGTATTTGAAGTTTTTCAGTTGTAAATTACTGAACGATAATTATGGAAGATAAATCAGGTACAGCAGGTCTTCTCAAATAAAACACAGAATCTGGTACACTCTGAATTTATTCCTTTACAAATTACTTCTATTAAACTAAATGGAAGTAATTATATGACCTGAACTAAGTCTGTAGAGGTCTATCTTACTGGAAAGGGAAAAAGAAAGTATCTTAGAGAGGACAAACAACAACCTAATGACAAACATTATGAAGAGTAGATCCAAGAAGATACACATATTATGACTATATTTTTGGAATAGCATGAATCCTAAGATTAGCGTAGTGTTGATCGCTTGTCATACATCGAAGCAAATTTGGGAAATACCAAGCTGCTATTTTCTAGGTCGAATAATATGACCCGAATTTATGATTTGTCAACAGAATACTTCCCATTACAACAAGGAGAAAAGAGTGTAGCAGAGTATTACTCAACTCTTGTGAATCTGTGATGAATTGGATATCCTATCAGCAACTCTCTACTGAAATTAGTGTTATGAAGAAGCAACCTGAAGATATGAGAGTGGTTAACTTTTTAAAGGCCTTTCCCCAGAGTATGGTCCAGTTAGATCTCAAATATTAGGAAGAGGTGATCTTCCATCTTTATCTGAAGTCTTTTCGACGATTCAGAGGAGTTCTATTTCGGACACTTTGGGTGGTGCTACTAGTTATCGATCTGCTCTAGCTGCACAATGTGGTGTTGATCGTGGTGCTCGGGGTGGTGGAAGGTTTGGCAGGTTTCTGATCGTGGCGGTAGAGGTCGAGGCGAGGAGCCAGGGAGAGCATATAGGCCTAGCGGCCAAGAACTGGGAAGAGAGTGAGCTCCTATTGTGGCAAGGATGGTCACACAGTTGATTGGTGTTGGAATTTACATGGGAATCTAGCCAAGTTTGCCAATCATGCTTCCCTCTATGATAGTGGTGATGGTACTCACATGAGAACTATGGTTCAGCTGATCCTTCTTCTGACTCAATTATCCTTTCTAAGGAGTATGGGAGACTTGTTCGTGCCCAAGGGACTTAACAAGCTACTCTTTCAACAGCTATTCTAGTCCAGTCAAGTAAATTTTTTTATTTATTTGTCTTCTTCCTCCAGACCCTTGGATCATTGATTCAAGAGCCTGCGACCACATGTCTGGGTTGTCAGGTATCTTTTCTACACTTCAATCATCTTCTTCATTTCAAACTGTTATCCTTGCTGATGGTACAGCTTCTAAAGTATCCGGTGTGGGAACTATCCAACCTAATTCTAATCTACCCTTGTCTTCTGTTTTGTATGTTCCATTATTTTCTTTTAAATTAATGTCTGTCAGTAAACTAAGGCTCTCAATTGCTCTGTCACTTTCTTCCCATCCCATTGTATTTTTCAAGATGTAAAGATGAAGAAGATTGGTGGAGGGCATGAGTCGGAGGTCTCTACTACTTGGACGGAGGAACCAACATTGATGCGCTTCAGAGTTCATTGTCTCCACTCCACTGGCATAGTCGGTTTGGTGATCCATCCTTGGATAATCTCAAGAAGCTAGTTCCATCTTTGAGTCCGGGGTTTATTTTGGATTGTGGGTCGTGTCACTTCAGTAAGCATCATAGTCACTTTTAAACAATGAGTTGATAATCGTGTGTCTAGTCCGTTTATGTTAGTTCATTTTGATAGGAGGTCAACAACAGGTTATTGCACTTATTTTGGTGGGAAAATTGTCTTAGAAAACCAAGAAACAAAGTGTGGTAGCTAGGTCAAGTGCAGAAGTGAAGTATCAAGCTATGGCATATACATCTTTTTTTAATCAACAATGGTATCAACTACACAATAAGGCCAATTGTACACCAACGGTATACATCAGGGCAAAACCAAAAAACACAACACAAAATAGATTTCAAAGCTCAATAAACTCCCTAAAAGCAGAAAAGAAACCCACCCTAGATTACAAAACTACCCACCACCTTTCCCAACATCAAATTTCAGGTCCAGGACTCCTTCTTTGTAATGTCTTTATAAACTGAAGACAAAGAAGCCCACATAAATAGGGTTGCTTTAACTTTTCTAATTAGCTGTGCCGGATGGCTCTCCTTCCTATCCTATCAAATATTCTAAGATGTATTTCCTTCCATGCAACCCACAATATTGCGGCTAGACATAAGAACCACGAAATAACCCATCTTCCTTTGCATTGTCCTAGCAAAACCCCAAGCTTCAATAGCTGAATAGAAATTCAAGGGCTGAACCCAACACACACTGAAGAAGTGGTTGATCCTATGGTGCATTGGGGGGGACTTTAATGTAGTAAGGTGGTGTCAAAGAGAAAAGGTTGTAGTCGAATCTCTAAATGGATGAGGAGTTTTACAGATTTCATCAACATGAATGAGTTAGTGGAGGTTGCAACGTAAAGGGGGAGTTCACCTGGTTTAGTAACAAATCGAGGTCTAAATTAGATAGATTTTTGGTCCCCTAGGCTGAGTGGATATCATCCCAAATAATTTGATTATGGCCTCCCTAGGGTCACCTCGGATCATACGCCAGTAAAGTTAGAAAGCTTGTCCGGCTCATATAAGGTGGGCCTTTCAGATTTGAGGACATGTGGTTAGAAGACAAGGATTTTGTAAATAAGATTGATAGTTGGTGGAATAGTTTATAATTTGTCGTTTCACCCGGATTGTTTTTATTAGAAAACTGAAGGCTCTCAAGCATGAGATAAAAAAAATAAAAAAGAAAACAAAAAGTGGAATAGGAGAGATTTGGGAGGATTGACAAGAAAGTGAAGAAAATGGAGGAGGTGGGTAAGCTGGATAGGAAGAAAGAAAGTGCAGAATTGAAAAGTCAGGAATGGGGTAGGCAGTGAGTTGAAGAAACTTGCTAAGTGAGAGGATATAAATTGGAAACAGAAATCTAGAGTAATATGGCTCAAATGTGGAGATAAGAATACAAAGCTATGGCACATACATCTAGAGAGCTAACTTGGTTAAAACATTTAGTGGTTAATGTTGGGCTCAAGGTTCACCTATCCATGAATTTATTCTGTGATAATGAAGCTGCAATTCATATTGCCACCAACCCAGTGTTTCATGAAAGAATGAAGCACATAAAGGTGAATTGTCACTTTGTTTGAGAGAAGATTTTGAGTGGTGATATATGTACCCCATTCGTAAACTCTGAAAATCAGTTAGCTGATTTGTTTACTTTAAGAGTGTAAACACTAGATGTGAAAGAGAAACAAATAGAGAAGAACCAATGAAATAGAAACGAATAAAAAATAGAGAGGTGTTAACCTGATGCGATCAGCCCCTCTTATTTTATATAATAACTAACACTTTGAATTTACATATACCCTTGACACCTTTTTATTAATATTTAAGCTATATTTCAACACTCCCGCTCAAGCTGAAGCATATATGTCTCTCATGCCCAACTTGGGGCACATCAATGCAAATTGACTTCTTCCAAGAGCCTTCGTAAACACATCTGCCAATTGATTTCCAGAATTAACAAACAGGGTTGATATCTTCTTGCTCATCACTGCATCTTTAATAAAATGACAGTCTACTTCAATATGCTTTGTCCTCTCGTGAAACACCGGATAGTTGGCAATGTACATTGCAGCTTGATTATCACAAAAAATTTCCACAGCCTTATTACTACTAAGCCCGAACTCTTGCATAAGAATTTTTAACCACAACAATTCACAAGTAGTATGAGCCATAGCTCTATACTCGGCTTCAGCACTAGATCTAGCAACAACACTCTGTTTCTTACTCGTCTAATGTAACCAAATTATCTCCAATGAAAGTACAATAGCCTATGGTAGACCATCTATCAAAAGTAGATCATGCCCAGTCTGCATCATAATAGCCCATAATATCAAGATTGCAATTTGAGTGATAAATGAGACCCTTACCTGGAGAACTCTTGAGATATTTTAAAATTCTACATACAGCTTCCAAATGAACTTGCTTAGGTGCCTGTATGAATTGGATCACTACACCAATAGAAAATATAATATCAGGTCGTGTGACTGTTAAATAAATCAGCTTCCCAACAATTTGTCTATACCTTCTAGGGTCTTCAAAATCAGGGCCATCCACATCTAATTTTACATTAGGATTCATCGGTGTGTCAATTGGCCACTCAAGAAGATTCAAAAAGTATTATGCTAGGTGCTCATGATAGTGTTGGAATGCAGATTATAACAATTAAGTTGAATGGTTCTAATTATCTGCTATGGACTCGATCTGTAAAAGTTTTTATTGGTGCCAAAGGAAAATTGAAGTACTTGACATCACAACCCCCGGATAGGACAGCAATGGATTATGATGAATGGTGGAAAGAGAATTATCTAATCATAACTTGGTTGTGGAACAGTATGGAGCCAACCATTAGTGCTAACGTTATATTCTTAGATACAGCTAAGGATGTGTGGGAAGCTGTACGGGAAATGTATTCACAATATAAGAACATTTCAAGAGTTTACCAGTTGTATGAGAACATTTTTGTTGTTTAACAAAGAGGTAAAAGTTTGAATGAATATTATAGTACTCTTAAAGGTATGTGGGAGGAGCTGACCATTTATCAACCTTTAAACAATGATTTGGAATCACAAAGGAAGCAAAGAAAAGAGTTTCAGGTTGCAAAGTTTCTATCTGGTCTGAGCTCTGAGTATCAATCAATAAGAGGGCAGATTTTGGTTAGTGATACCTAACGTTCCTTGAATAATGTTTATGCTCAGCGTCAGCATGCAACTGTACCATCTCAATTCTCTTTCCTTTTTCGCCCCATCTACAAAAGAAAAGTCTGTTATAGCCTCCTCCACAAACCGCGGTCATGGAGGTGGAGGAAGAGGTCGTGGCAAAGATTCATAGGGAAGAAGAGGTAGAGGTCGTGGTGATATTAAGTGTGACAACTGTGGGAGGCTGAATCACACTTTGGATAGGTGTTGGAATAAGTTTGGCAAGCCAGCATGGGCTAATCAAGCCTCAACTACTTCTGAGTCTAGAAATATGTAACCTCCTTTAGTTGATGCTCAATTGCAGCCTCCTAATACTAGTACTGATTCAGTAGTGTTGTCTCGTGATGAGCACAATAAGCTGGTAAAGAACATACAGCCTTCTTCTTCTACTGTTACTGTTACACTTGCTCATTTAGGTACTCCTGCATTCTTTACATCTAAGCCTACTTCCCCCTAGGTCATTGACTCATGTGCTTCTGCACACATGACAAGTGTGTCTACAATTTTCTCAATCTTCAATAAGTCTCCTCGTAGTCCTTCAGTCATTCTTATTGATTGTTCTACCCAAACTGTTATGGGTCATGGAGTTGTTCACCCAACCCCTTTCACTTCCCTTCTCTTCTATTCTTTATGTTACCAAATTTCCAGTCAGTTTTTTATATGTAAGTCAACTCACTCGTTCACTTAACTGTTTCAAAACTATCTACCCTTCTTTATGCGTATTCCAGGATCTCCGGACGAAGAAGATGATCCGTGGAGGCATGAGTCAGAAGGCTTATACTATCTTGATAGTCATACCTAGCAAGCTGCAGCAGCTCTTCATTCTCATGTCTCACCTCTTCAATGACATTCTCGTTTAGGTCATCCTTCTCTCCCAAAGCTCAAACAATTGGTTCCATCACTTCAATCCGTGTTTCGCTTGGAGTGTGAACCTTGTGAACTTGGGAAGCATCATAAGTCTGTTTTTAGTCCATGAGTCGAAAAAAGAAGCCTACGTCCTTTCTTTCTAGTTCATTCTGATGTTTGGGGGGCCATGTCGTATGTCAAGTGTCTTTGTTTTTAGGTATTTTATCTCCTTTGTGGATGATTATTCCCGGATGACTAGGTTGTACTTGTTCAAAGATAGATCTGAAGCACCATCTGTTTTCAAATCATTCCATAAAGAAATAAAAGTTCAATTTGGAAAAGATACTTGTGTTTTTCGATCTGATAATGCCTTTGAATATTGGAGAAATGATCTTACACTTTTTTGCTCTGAAAATGGAATGATTCATCAAACTTCTTAAATGCATACTCCACAACAAAACGGAGTAGTTGAACGGAAAAACAGACACTTGTTGGAAGTTGCCTACACTATGATGATCAATATGAAAGTGCCAAAAGGTTTCTGGGGTGATGATGTTTTGACAGCCTGTCACTTGATCAATCATATGCCTACACCTATCCTAGATGGTTAAACTCTCTGTTCAATTCTATTTCCTAGCTCTTCCTTGCATCATATTCCTCCACGGGTTTTTGGCTGTGTATGTTTTGTTCATGATTTGAGTCCTGGTCATGATAAATTATCTCCTCGTACTATTAAATGCATATTCCTTGGTTATTCTCTAACTCAAAAAGGCTATCATTGTTTTGATCCCATATGAAGAAAACAGTTTATAACTATAGATGTCACATTCTTTGTAAGTACTTATTTTTCTGATGATGGTCGCGCTCTTGAAGTTGAGTTGCTATCTTCTCCCATTCATTCCTCCAATACTATTCCTGCGTCTGCTCCTCTTCCTGTAATTGTTGATGCTCCTGGAAAACCTAATTCAGATATGTCACTTCAGCATGAGAAACCACTTCAAGTATATCAGCGCAAAAAGGTGACTAGAGAGATGACTCACCTTCCCATCAGCCTTCTTCAACATGAGATCCATCTCGTGGTTCTTCAGTTCCATTGGATCTTACTCTTCCTATAGCCATGAGGAAAGGTAAATGTTCTTGTACTCAATATCCCATTTCTCATTATGTATCATTTGATAATTTGTCTCATTCATATCGTAGTTTTGTCATGTCTCTTTCATCTGTTTTTGTCCCTAAAAATTATCAGGAGGCACTCACTCATCCTGGATGGAAGAAAACTATGGAAGAAGAAATGGAGACTTTATGTACTACTCATGACACATGGCAATTGATTACTTTACCTAATAACAAGGAGGCTGTTAGTTGTCAATAGGCATTTATGATTAAATATCAGCCTGATGGAACAGTTGAACGGCTAAAAGTCCGTTTAGTTGCAAAGGGTTATACTCAAACCTATGGTATTGATTACTTTGAGACATTTTCCCCAGTTCCTAGGCTAAATTCAGTTTGGGTTTTAACATCAGTTGCAGAAAATCAGAATTGGCCTATGCTTAGATATTAAGAATGCATTTTTGCATGGTGATCGTCAGGAAGAAATCTATATGGAGCAATCATCAGGTTCCGTTGCTCAGGGGGAGAATGGTAAAGTTTGTAAGTTGAAGAAAGCAATCTATGGCCTAAAACAGCCCCCTCGGGCCTGGTTTGATAAGTTCAGCCATGTAGTAGTGTCGTATTGCTTTCAACGGAGCCATGCTGACCATTCCATGTTTGTTCGTCGACGGTCATCTGGTATTATTGTGCTAATTGTGTATTTTGATTATATAATTATCTCTAGAAATGATGTTAATGGGATGGAAGACTTGAAAAAAGTATCTTAAACAACACTTTCAGACTAAGGAACTAGGACAGTTTAAGTGTTTTCTTGGTATAGAAGTAACTAGAAGTAAGAGGGGTATTAGCCTATTGCAAAGAAAGTATGTGACATTTTTTTTTATCAATAAGTATGTGACTGATTTGTTGTCAACGACTAGATACTAATGTAAAATTAGATGTGGATGACCCTGATTTTGAAGACCCTAGAAGATATAGACAACTTGTTGGGAAGCTGATTTATTTAACAGTCACACGACCTGATATTACATTCGCTGTTGGTGTGGTGAGCCAATTTATGCAGACACCTAAGCAAGTTCAAGGGTAAGCTATACAGAGAATTTTAAAATATCTCAAGAGTTCTCCAAGGGTCCCATTTATCGTTCAAATTGCAATCTTGACATCGAGGGCTATTCTGATGCAGACTAGGCAGGATCTACTTTTGATAGACGGTCTACTACAAGCTATTGTACCTTCATTGGAGGTAATTTGGTTACATGGAGGAGTAAAAAACAAAGTTGTTGCTAGATCTAGTGCTGAAGCTAAGTATAGAGCTATGACTCATACTGCTTGTGAACTATTGTGGTTAAAAACTCTAATGCAAGAGTTTGGGCTTACTAGTAATAAGCCTATGGAAATGTTTTGTGATAATCAAGCTGCAATGTACATTGCCAACAACCAAGTGTTTCACGAGAGGACAAAGCATATTGAAGTAGACTGTCATTTTATTAGAGATGCAGTGATGAGCAAGAAGCTATCAATACATATATATATGTGTGTGTGTGTGTGTGTGTGTGTGTGTATAAATATATATTTATTGCATTTTGATTATTCACCAAAAAATAGAAGTTATATATAGGAGGTTATTTAGCTATAATGAGCTAAAGCTTTCCTTGTAACCAGCTTGAACTTCCGATATTTGAACGAAGCACAAATCAAACAAGGTCAAGTCTGACTCAAAAGAAAAGGCACAGAACAAAGAAGAGGGAGAAGTACTCATCCTCCTCTTTCTCTCTCTCTTTGTAGCATTGTCAAGGATTTTTTTTCTTTTTGTCTACTCTCTTTCCCTTGTCTTTTTTACCTCTTTCCCTTCTCTCCTTTCTCCCTACCTCTTTCCTTGTCTTAGCATTGTCGGGGATTTTGTTTCCCTTCTCTCCTTATCCAAACTATGGAAACACAACTTGACGAGGTTCACCAAATCCATGCATGATGCAACCTATGCATCTAACATGCAACATTTTTGGATCTAGACACATATGAAATCTAAGACAAAGGTCGGTGATATGTGGAAGCAAAAATAGTTCACTCCTAAACTACTCAATTTTAACCATTTTCTACCCTTTCAAACTTTGTATGATCTTATTTCTCTACAAGTAGTCCCATTTCTCCCATTCTCATTCATATTTGTCCTATCCTCCTCTCGTCTCTTCTTGACATTTTCCAAATACAGCAATCTAAGTGGCTATTCAACACCTAGGTCTACTATGATTCAGTCCGAATAATACATAGGCTTCTCCTAAAAAATTCAGGCTTCAATTATACATCGGCTTCTCCTAGTCTTAAGTAAACTTTGCGTGCACTGAGACATACAGCAACTGCCCGAGTACACTCAGCTCTACTGGAACCCACAATGGCTTTGCAAAGTTATTCTTGAATCCCGAGTCCTGGCTCTTCACGAAAATCATAAAAAGGGTACCAATATTGTAACGCTTTATTCCAATAAAAAGAATTACATTGAATTGAACTCTTATGATCACATCAAAAATTAAAATCATATAACAAATTTCATGCGACTTAATAGGGGTATGTATAAAAGATCCTTTAAATTTGCACAATTTTAAACTGTATAATTCACTGTTTATTTCAATATCAGAGCATTATTTATTCATATTTGGTATTAAGTAAACATAAAATTATGAGATTTCAACATATTTTGAACATATTTCTTAATCATTTGAGAATTTTAATAATCAATTGATGCTTTTTAACTATTTTAAAAAAAAATTAAAAAAAAAATTAACGTAAAGGCAAACACATGGATTATAAATGCAGTCACATATGTGCACAAACGCATGTGCAAATATACTTAGTGCCATCTAACAACATTAATCATTTGCATGTTGACATTTGACCGTCTAAAATGATTATACGCCCCCATATGCCATTTTGGTAAAGAAGAGACTAGGATCTCCAAGTCAGAAAGCCTCATTTACATTAGAGAATTTCAAATCTAATCAAATAGAGCTTCTAGATCTCAAATCTAAATGTTTGTGACATATCAATTCTCAGAAGGTCCAAATTCATATAATTTAAGTAGTTGGGAAGGTATTCAATAGAGTTTCTATATTGTGGGGTGCTTAAAATACATATATCAGAAGGACATGGAATTGGTGAATCATCCCATGATGCATTGTGGATTTATGGGATTTCTTTCTAGAAAATTTCGTTTAAGATGGTCGAAGGCCAAGCACTTGAGAGGTTTGAACAGCTGGGACTGGAGAAGAGTTCGAGGAAGGAAAGCTTGTTGTGGAATCTGTGCCCTGCTGCAATATGTTGAATTTTGTAAAAAGGAACGGATGAATTTTTATGGAGAGGAACACAATTGAAGTTGTTAGTTCCAAAATTTTGAGCTTTCTTTTCTATTGGGTGATATTTCATCCAAAACTTAGGGATGTATCTTTCTCTCATTTTGTAGAGGGTTAGGAAATTCTTTTGTGTTGTAATTGAGGAAAGATGACAGAAGATGATGTTTATATCTCTTCCACAGTCATTGATGCACACATTTTGTTGTACACAGAATGCACTAGAGGTCTTGGTCTGTTCATGTAACTAGTAATTTGCATACCATTACATTTCACATAGAAATATACTGAACAATTACCAATTGAAAGAGGACAAAAAATAAATAAATGTATGTACATGAAATCAAGGTTTTAAATTTCAACTCAATATACACTCCAGTCCCTTTGGAATCAGAACTAATTCATGAAATAGAATTCTATAGAAGTAATGCGAAAATTACAGAATGCTTATAAGTTCAAGGAAATGATTGAATTATTGGATGAAATTTTAGAAAAGATACAAATAAGATAAATACACACTTAAGAGAATTTAATACTATGCAACTCCTTATCATATAGGCAGAAAACAAAGTCTAAATGATGATTTTCCTAATAGTTTTACCACTAGATCTGGGAAAACTTTGGTCGAAAACTTTTTGGGAAATTTTTCCTTTGGCAGAACTTTTTTTCCAAGTAATAAAAATTAGGGAAAACTAGGAATACTAGAAATTTTTCAACGGAACTCCAGGGATCACAAGAAGATACATAAGAACACACAACTAACCTAACATATAATTATAATAGTTACAATATAAGAAAAACACATTTAAGGGACTATGATATGCACTATCAATATGAACTGATATACTGAAATGTAAACTACCATCCATAAATAGTCAAAAACACATCCAAACGTCATACAAACAACAAATATTAATGATATATCATAGATTCACAATACATACTCCCAATCTCTTGATCACAAGCTACAATCAGATATAGGTCTAGGTCGGCTCGAAGTCAACATCCCTGTCCTATATAAACAAACGACATACTCTTCTTCTGGTCTTATGCAATATAAATATACATACACACACACACACACACACACACACATATATATATACACCCGGTTGTCTATTGCACACACCACAAAAAGAAACCTGTTGCAACACTTGAACTCACATGAGAAGCTTAGTTAGGGAACCCCACTTCTCCATGTGTACATTCAGTCAACCCCAGATCAAATAACAAGTTTCAATCTCAAATACATTTTCCACATGGCATTAAGGGGTCACCTAAAACTAATGTCTTTCTTTATGTAAAACTTAAGAAACATTAAAAAAAATGGACAGCCATTGAACCATGTGGCAAAACCTAATATGCATGTATTATTGGGGCTTACATAGGTTAAAATATTGTACACTTAGCTAAAAGGCCCTGTCAAATGGACGATCTGGATTGGCCAGATCATTTCCATGTGGCAAAAATGGCCCTGTAACAATAGCAAATGAAAGATTTTGTGATAGAACAAAAAGCCTCTAAAACTAATTAAATTTTTAATTTTTATCAATAAAATTAAAATAAATAATTTTACACTCACCTAGAGCTTACGCTTTATTCTGCCAGATATATTTTATATGCACAAAACTATTTAAGTTTTCAAGGTATAATCCCCCCCCCAACACACACGCACGCGCGCGCGCACCCACACAGAACTAAAAACCTTTCGCGTGTATATTGTAAGTATCAGTCTAAAACTACTTAATTTTTTAATTATTTTATCTACACAAAACTATTAACACCACACACGCACGCACACAAAAAGGCTTCCTAAATTCATGAGTTTTCTCCCTTTAGATTTCAAGTTTTTCTACGAGATGCATCTATATGCATATACATGCATTTCATATGTATTCAAAAGAAAAAGAAATACATGCAAAGAAACAATTAAAAAAAATGAATGAAACACTAACTTACCTTCAGGGCCTTGAAAACCACTTTTGAAATGAAATCCTCCAAATCTAGCACTTTTTTCCTCAAAATTTTTGAAAGATATTGTTAAATTTGATTTAGAAGCCCAAATAGTACAAAAATAGCAAGTGTTAAGAGGTTTTCCATGGTGAACGAACCCTGAGATATTCCCTCCACTGGTAAAATTTTGACAAGTATTAAAACCCAATTAGAAAACACCATTAATGTGATTGTTTAACAAAATTAACTACTATCCAAGCAATGTTTTGGCACTACTTTCCATGATAATGTAAAATATTTACAAAATGAAAGGGGGAACAAGATGTTGGAGGTTACAAATGCATCAAAAAAAAATTGTTGAATTATCTGTTTGGACCCCAACTTAAAAGCTATAACTTATGAATCAAAATCAATGGGCCAAACATTCAAACAGCCAGACCATGAACTGGGCCCTTTTAAGTCAATGAATGGTCCAGACTTGAGAAATTAGATACTATGTACAAGGAAGAAATCAGTCAGCAGTTAGTTGCAGTCATTCAGACTTAAACCTAGAAGCTCGGCACAGCCGAAATTGGCTGCACCAGGAGAACATCTAGATAAGGCAACCTGTCATAAGTACCTGCTTTCTTTCATCATCATCTTCATCTCTATGATTGTCTAGCTCCATATGTATCTATAATAGCATCGTTCATATAAATATATGAAGACTAGATACTAAAAGATGAAAAATTCAAAATACTTATATAAAAAGAGATAAAAAAACTTAAAAGTAAGAGTGTAAGACAACTCGGATGAGTAAGGCAAACATCACACCCTGCCACAAAAACCACCTGCAGCACCAAGCTGGGCAATAATTGAGAGCAGAGTCTGCCACATGTCTCCTCATGGTCCTTCCTTCTAATGGTCTCTATGACCATATAGCAAAGTTCTGTAATCATTGATTCAGATGGTATGTACAAGCAGATCAACTGCAGGGGAACATTAGAAAGTATGCCCAAAACTACGGATGAAAAGCAAATGTATGCCATAAGTTACACACTTTCATGTTTGACAGGATTATACAGTTTTCCCTTCAAATGCAAATAAGTACATATCTATCATTAAGCATATAAGACCAGAATCACCAGATTTTTTTTTTTTTGATGAATAATGAAAGATTTTATAAAAGGTGAAGAAGAAAAGTAAAGAGGTTCCCGGGAGAAACCAGAAAACAGAAAGTAAAAGACTATCCCCAATTAGTGCAGCTCCCTACACACCCACAAGATCAATCAAGCTACATTAGAACCACTGCATCCCAACATATCGTAATATCTGTTCTTGAGAGATCATTGAATTCAGGTAGAATACTAGCCCAAAAGGAAGCCATATTCACTATAGAATCAATCAAAGCCACCAAACTATTGCTCCTCTTAAAAAATTCTTCTTTTTCTCTCCCTCCAAATTCCCCATAACACTGCAAAAAACACCAGTCTACATAGAATCTGACCCCACTTTCCAAGGGACGGAAAGCACCATTGGGAAAACAGCACATATACAGAACAAAAACTAGCCCAATCAACACCCGCCAATCTGATAAAATGCTCCCAAACCCGTCTCGCCCACCAACAATTAATAAAAAGAAGAGAAGCTGTTCCATAAGACATTAATAACCTTTTTATAATGACCCTTTTACCCGTGTTTTCATTACATAATTCCTATAGACTTTTCCTCACAAATTAGAGAGGTATGGTTTTGCTTCTCTCTTCCTCTCTTCAGTAAAATCCTAAAAAGAAACACAATACTAGTCGCAATCATTTTCAACCTAATAAAGCATCTCCAACTCAATTCAGGTCGACATCTCCCAATCTTTTTTATGTCCAACACTTAAGATCTGTAGTTTCCGATCGTTTCTTATTATTTGGATGAATAATCTTCATGTGGCCGGGTGATTCTTCTTTCTTTGCTTGTCTTGTCATTTGGCTGATTTGGCATTATTCAAATAGAATAACTCCTTTTTACAGTTCTATACCAATGGCTAGTCAATAGGTTTGATCCACCTCTGCTGAACATTTTTCAAGAGAGAGATTGTCCTTCGTAAGATCTACAGAAATGTTCTTATTTCGCTAGCCAAGGTGGCATTGTTCTTTTGGACTTCAGCAATTCCACAGTTCAAAGACATCATTTATTCAGTTTTCATCAACATTGGAGGAAAAAATGGGCCATGTAATTTATGATCTTTTTCTTTGAAGTTGGTATGGGAGGTGGTCATATTACTGTAGTAACTGCTATTTTTCTTTAGACGGGTGGTTACACAGTTTGTGTACTGCTGCATTTGGCTGTACAGCAAAAGATTTCTTTATAATACATATATAACATACTTACTGGGAAAAGAAAAACTAACCTGTGACTTGAATCTGCTAAACCTCCTGCAAGAAAGGTTTTCATGACTGAAATACCTCAACTATTTTCGATGGAGAGCTATATTCACAAGCCTTAATTCCGTAAACTAGTCAGCCTAGCACCACAGGGAACAAAGTGAAGGCCACTTCAAGAACTGGAATCTTTTCTTATATAGCTAACATTCCATAAAAGATATCTGGAATCTTTTCGTGTATACAAAAGACTAGAGGACAGCTAGCCAAAAGCTATGTTGTACTACCAATTTTACAAATAAAGAAGAGTATCTTACTCTCAAGAAAATGAGGTATGTTTAGCCTTCCAAAACAAAAGAAGATGAGCATCAAATGTGAAGAAATCTAGGTACATGGTCTCATACAACCTCCAATGCTTACTTCTTTGCTGTCAAAAATTCTTCTTTCCGTTTGAACAGGAGGCCATGTACATTTTTGAAACAATGAAGTCCAAAATACTGTTAATTCTGAGAAAAAGTGTGCATATCTCATATATGAATGCATAATAAACTAGGAAAAAATAAACTGGAAGATAAAGACTGCACACCATGTGTCTAGCCCACTTATGTAACAAACAATAAGACAGAAAATGAAAAGAAAAAATTGTAGGATTCCATTCAGGTTTTAGAAAGAGTGAAAAAAAAATAAAAAAAAAAAACAAAACACAGTAGATATATGAGAAAATGATTGGAGAAAGTTAATATCAGGCCTCTTAAGAGCTTACTTAACACCTGGACTAAAATAAAGAAAATGAGCAGAGAAATATAAGCTCAGACCTCTGCCAAACTAGAATGCCCAAATAATGAGAATGAAAAGTGACACAAGACACAATTTGTTATCCATTTTAACGCAATTTCTTCTAGTCAAGTAATCGAGAAAGGACCATTCTACATCTTTATAGGCTTTCTGCAAGTCAATTTTGCATAACATTCACCTTCCTACATAGCTAAAATTCAAGAGGTAGCTATTATTATCCAGTCCGCAATGTGCCTCCTTCCTAAAATGCACCTTGAATAGTATCCCGACTATAACCACGCACGTCAACCAATGAGAAGAATTTATCATGAGATAAATTTAAAAAAATGTGGGTAATGAATGTTATTTAAAACCCTTACATCGTGTATGTTCCGTTCACTCTTTGAACCTAGCTCTTTTAGGCAAGAACTCGATCTTCATTGTTCAATGATTATAATGAGCAGCATACAGCTGATATAATGGATAGCAAATCTAAAAAGCAAGCACTCCATGAGAGCATTGAAGGCAATCATCGGATACATAAAAGTAAACCCTTTTCTAAAGCATGCAGCACAAAATATAATCCTCATTACTATCTTACACATCCTACAGAAATCTGATTTCAACATTCCACTTTTTCAAGAGCCATATCCTCTATTAGATTCTGAGGTCCAACACATCATAAGTGCACCAACTGAAGAGGGAAGTCTCGAGGTATTAAAGATGAAATAAATTCAGACCAAGTTCTGGGTATGCACTCGAGAACTTACCAAACCCTTCTTTGTCTTTCTTCACATATTTCATCAGAAACTTATCGTTAGGCAGATTTTCATCACTGAAATAATATTCTACCTGCATAAGCATAGAAATATTCAATGCGCACTACTTAGAAAAAAATCACAAGCCCACTGATATTAGCAACAGTATTTAGGCAGATTAATCTCAGCCTCCTTTTGGGACTTTCTCTCACCGAACATAAACTCATTATGGAACTCATGAAGATATGTTTACGTTGTTCATAGTATTGACTAGATTTTGTTTTATCTTTGAAATCTAAAGATCTTCTGAAATAATAAGGGCGAAACAATCGCAGTCATAAGGAGAGAAAAAATAAGAATTTTTTTTTTAAAGCCAAATGTATGCCTTGGGATTTTGAAAGCAGTTGAGACGCATCTTGAAGACTGCGAAATTAAAAAGATTTAAGCTTTCAGAAGTTCGAATCAAAATATGAAATCGAGAAGCAAATCAGCGTAATATGAACAGATGTTTGACTTGCCTGTCTTATGATCTTGTCTCGGAGATCATCAGTAAGGACAGCGATCTCAGAGGAAGAGGAAGGAATGGCTGTAGAGGGAGGATTTGCTTCTTCAAACCCTAGTTCTTCAGGAGATCCGATGACCATGATTTCCTCTTCGGGAAGAGGTGAGAATTCGACGGAAGCGATCTCTTGGTTTTCCATGTCTTGAAAGACAGGGGGGGTGATGGTGGTGGTGGTGGTGATGGCGGAGATGGCGGTGGCGGTGGCGGTGGCGGTGGCGGTGGAGGAGGAGCAGCGGCGGAGAACAGGATCCCGCTCTTTTCTTCCCCTGCTCTCTCTCGAAGCTCATTCTCGAATAATTCGTTTTATAAGTTTCACACGGTCATGTGTACCGTAAAAGAAAATGGACGCTTGGTGTCCGGCCCACTTCATGTTGTATGCTAAAAAACACTGCGTTGCGAGGCATAAGGGGGTATTTTGGTTATGTTTTAGAATTTTTGAGATTTTGAGCAATGGCAGGGATTTGATTCAGGAGTTGCTGATTCTCAAGTCAAGCCTTCAAGATTCTGTAAAAATAGAAAAAATTGTACTTTGATGCAAATTAGGGTGTTTACAGATATGACTAGTATGTTATGTGATAACATGAGATTTATGCTTTTGGTTTTTGATTCCACTCCAGCTCAGCCTGCCTCAAAGGCTCGTTGCACCAAGTTTGTCAGGCCAAATGGACAAATTGTGTACCCATTTTGGTATGAGACCAACCAGCTGAACATTGAGGCTCTCGTCGTGAAGACAACCTCGAAAGGAGTGAAGATCAAGGAGCCTAAGCCTGAAGCGTATGTCGTCAATTGCTCGAGTGACGACGAGGATGATGATATCCCCTCGATTGCTAAGATCTTTGAGGTGCAGCACGAGATGCGCGAGGCGCCAGAGCATCTCGAGGATGGTGTCAAGTCGGTCCTCGATACCCTGGAGGAGGTGAATCTGGGAGGACCCGATGAGGAGAAGAAATCCACTTTTGTTAATGCCAACCTATCTCCTAATGAAAAGGCTGATCTTGTAACTTTGTTAAAATAATATAAATATGCTTTTGCTTAGTGCTATGATGAGATGTGTGGTTTAGATCCTTAATTAATCACACACATACTACACTTATCTCCCACCACCAAACCCGTTAAGCAATATGCCCAAATCTTCAAGCCTGAGATTGAACTGCAAATCAAAACCAAGGTATAAAAGCTTTTGAAACATGGTTATTATCAATCCTATACAACATCCAAACTCACTCACAAATATTGTTCCTGTGAAGAAGAAGAATGGCAGATGCAATGTTGTGCTAATTTTTGAGATCTCAACAAAGCTTGTCATATGGATGAGTTCCCTTTGTCGAATATGGACCTTCTCATCGATGCCACAACTGGGCATACAATGTTCTCTTTCATAGATGGCTTCAACGGCTATAACCAAATTCGTATGCATAGTATTGATGCTCAACACATTGTGTTTTGAACTCCTTTGGGTAACTTTCATTATACAGTGATGCTATTTGGCTTGAAGAATGTTGGTGTCACCTATCAGCGCGAAGGAGAGTTTTCATCACCTTGAAGTTTTGAGAAGAGTATTTCAGCGTTACAGACTTTATAATTTGAAGATGAATCCAACCAAATGTATCTTTGGGATCATTGATGGTAAGTTCATTGGTTTTGTCGTTCACAGGCAAGGGATTGATCTAGATCCGACCAAGTCGAAGGAAATCCTTGAGATGACTCCTCCTCTGAACCAAAAGCAACTTAAGTCCTTCTCAGATGGGTATCTTATATTTAAAGGTTCATCCCTAGCTTCTTGACATATACTTCCCCATTTTTGGGATTTCTCCGAAAAGATGCTTCTTTTGTCTGGTCACCAAATTGCCAACAAGCATTCGAGAATATCAAAAATGTTATGAAGCACCCGCATGCCATGATTATTCCAATGCCAAGGAAGCCTCTTCGAATGTACCTAACTACTTCGGATGATGCCATTGGAGGATTGCTCACCCAAGAAGATGATCAGGGATGTAAGAAACCTGTCTATTATATCAGTAGACTTCTGTGAGGGGCGGAGTTGAAGTATTCTTGAGCGGACAAGTTATGCCTTGATTTTTCTCATGTAACTCGAAAGTTGCGGCATTATCTCTTAGTGTGCACCACACTTTTGATTACTCGAGCAAACCCTATCAGATATCTCTTGTCTCAACCAATGTTGACCAGGTGATATACAACGTGTCTGCTGCAGCTATCAGAGTTCGATATTCTTTGTGAGACACCTCAAGGTATCAAAGGTTAAGCAGTAGCTGATTTGATAGCTGCATTCTCTAAATTTCAAGAAGAAGAATTGCCAGAATTCAAGATTTTTTTAGTAGAAGATCAATAATGGCAGATGAAGTTCAATGGGTCATCCAACTCCAATAGAGGTGAGGCAAGCATCAAGTTCACATCCCATGATGGGTAGCGTATGTATTAGCTCTTCAGATTGGATTTCTTGTGCTCAAACAACATAGTCGAATATGAGGCCTTGTTGATTGGGCTGATCTTGGCAAGACAAATGGGAATCCAAAAGTTGAGGGTATTTGAAAACTCGAAGGATATCATCTCATAGATCAATGAAGATTTCTCATTAAAGGAGCAGGAGTTGGTGTCATACCAGACAACAATTTGAGCCTTGATGAGCAAGTTTTCTGAATATATTATGATGCACATTCCAAGGGGAAAGAACCGCCAAGCAAACCTTTGTATAACCTGTGGAGCAGACTCAATATGGATTCAGACTCACAACAGATCAAAGTTATTCGGAAGGCTCTTCCTGCTACTTTGTATCCTATGGTCGAGTAGGAGGATATCTCTTCCTTGGACTGGAGACATTCTCTTTTATGTTAGCTTCGACATTCTGCCTCGTACCTCTAGATCCCTATCCGTGAGTTGGCAAATTTTATTGAAGTTAGCCATGCATTATACTTCAAATCTTTGAATAGTGTTTTGTTGCATTGCGTTGCGTTGTGTTGGGAATGAGGAAACCCAGCAAATCCAATCTAATATCCATGAAAAAACCTATGGAACTCCGAATTCCATCCCTTTACATCAAAGGCGGCAACAATTTGGGGTATATTGGCCGACCATGTCCCTCGATGCTGCGAAACTACAATGGGAGTGTATCAATTATCAGAAGCTCCCCGAAGCTATGGAAGTCTTCCTTGTGTTCGCAGAGGAGGAGGATTGGAGGCAACCCTTCATTCGTTTTTTGTGAGATTGATTTTTTCTTAGTAATGCATTTGAGACGCATCGAATTCGAAGGAGGTCCATTTGTTTTCAAATGCAAGGTGGTGATCTATTCGAATAAGTTTCAATGACCGTCTGCTCAAGTGTGTAAGTCCTCAGGAGGCTGTTGTTGTACTTTGAGAAGTGCATGCGGGCTCATATGGATCTCACTAAGGGAAGAAGAAATTATTTGGTCAACTCTTGACCCTCAGTTATTATTGGCAATGCATTTGACTATGCCAAGAAATGCACAAGATGTCAACTTCATGGGGATATTCCACAATGGAGTCCTCGAAGTGTGCAATCTGTTATCAATTCTTGTCCTTTACATATTTTAGGGCTTGATTTGATCGGTCCCATCAATCCCCAAAGTAGTAGTGGGCATACTTGGATCTTGGTGGCCACTGAGTGTTTTAGAAAGTAGGTAAAATCATTGCACTTTGAAGGGGAACTAGGGTCGTTATTGCTCAGTTCATCAAAGAAAACATCATCATCTGGTTGGGTATACCTCAAAGGATCATCATTGACAATGGTTCCTCATTCCTGAATAAGCCAGTTCGAGAGTTCCTTGCAGATATGTGGTTATTCACAAAAAGTCAACTCAGTATTATCCTCGAGGGAATACGCAAGCAGAAGCTACAAACAAGACATTGATCAGGTTGTTGAGCAAGATGACTTTTGATCACCCTACTCATTGGAATGAGCATTTGCTCGATGTGCTTTGGGCTTATCAAGTATCGAAGCATCAAGCTACGAAGGCTACCCCAATTTCCTTAGTCTATGGAGCAGATGCTATCCTTCCAGTTGAGCTACAAGTCACCCCCACGGGAGTCTTGCAAGCAGCAAAGGTTGATTGGGACTCTCATGATTTGGTCACAATCCAAATGCATCATTTGGATGACTTAGACGAGAAGAGACAATGCGTACTGACAAATAACTTGTATCTTCAAGTAATCTCAAAGTCTTGTCAAAAGAAGGAATCCCTTCGAGATTTTCATATTGGATATCTAGTCTTGCGAGCTTCATGGCATGAATGAAGCAACACTATCAAGCTTAAGTCCGCATCTCAATGGGACAGACCATTTGAGGTAATTTAAGTCTATCCTTTCGGTTATTACAAGATCTCACTCCTTGAAGAAGATGCTCAAGAAGAGACTGTAAATGAAAAATGGTTAAAACATTATCATTATTAGATATGTTGAAATCATTTTAAATGATTTTTGAATGTATATATATATATATATATACACACATACATATATGTGTTCATTTCTGTGGATACATCTCTTCTGGGAGAATACCTAGTGCTTCAAATGAAATATTTACATGAGGAGCTTCAAGAAACTGTTTATATTTCTCTCCCAACTCTTCCTTTGATTTCAAGAGTTCTGCTCGAGCCTACTGACTTCATCCTCCTTCTCTTGGAGAGCCTTCTTCAGATCTTCCATCTCTTGTGCGGCCTTGTCCCACGACAGCGAGACCTTCAGAATGGAGTCCTTGGCTTGATTGATCTCGACTTCTAGTGCCACTCTTTCTTGGGCTTGAACTAGGATCTCCTCCAACTTTGAAAAGCGGGCCTGTAGCCATTCGACCTTGAACCCAAGGAATTCGACATTTGAAAGCATCCCCCCCGGGAGTTGATATCATCCACAAACAGTGACTCAAATGTCTTCTTCGAGATTATGTCCAACAAAGTACAACGCTCAAGCTATCCCCCATTTATCACCCATTGGGAAGGAGCTCGAACCTTGTCAGACACATCCCCATAAACCTAGAAGATGACATCCATCCATTAAACAAGGTGATCGATGATCATGTACTCCTTGAACATGACAATGCAAGGGCTAGATGGTTCTGATCTCTTTCTCTTCTTTAGCTTTAGTTACTCTGTCAAGGCTGAAGGAGAAGCTGAAGTGGTAGGCACCGTTGTGGTGTGTTCCTAGATGGTGACAACCGTCGAGTCCGTGCTGATGGCCCTTCGAACTGAGGAAGTGTCTGTTACCAACAAGGTTTTGACAACGGATAAATCAACGATGATTGGCTCCGAGGTTGAGGGAGTATCTTGAGCCTGGGAAGTCTCTAGTGAAGAAGGAATAGAAATGCTTGTTGTCTGCTCTGGTTTGTTCGCATTTGGAGAAGTGATTTGAGGTAGGGAGACCTCTATAGATGAAGCAATGGGAATCCCTGGCGCATCAGAAGAGGTGGAGACAACGGCCACTGTCACACTCGAAGTGATGATCTCCAAGGAAGGAGGCAGGAAGGCATCCACAACTGACTCTGTTGAGGACAGAGCAGTCAGGTTCCGAAAAATCCCTGTGCTCGAAGTTTTCTCGGACACAGAACCCTCAATAATTACTGGAAAAGAAGGCCCGAGGCTGGCCAAGGTCCTGGTAGTTGAGACTTTTAACTGTTGTGGCTCTAGTATGGGCGTTCGAGGTCTTGGAGGTCCGAGGAGCCTTATGTGTAGTGACCTCGCTCGAGGTAGGATTTTTCTGCTAAGCTCTCTTTTCTGCGGCCTCCTTTGCAATGTAGATACCGAATTCATTAATCAGATCGTTGAAGAACATCTTCTCAACTAGAAGCATCTTGGTGACATCCATACCCCTTGCAACCCTTTTCGCCTCCACTATAGTCGCAATAAACTTCTGCCCATATGCCATCTTGTTAGGGTATGTGCAGTCAAAGTGCTCCTTGGGAACCTCTTGCACATCCCTTGACAATTGCTGCAAATCCAATTAAAGGTAAGTCGGATCATAGAAAAAGAAGGATAGCAAAATGCATCCCAAAATGAGAGGCTTACCACCGTTACCGGGCCGTGAGTCGTCTACCCATTCATCACTTCTCTATCTCTAAGAAGCAAGACCGGCTTAGTTGGGGTTGTAGAAGTCTTTTGTCCCCGAGCCTCATCGAGGAACCTTCATTATCAAGAAAGTCAGGATTAGGTTATGAAGTTTCACCAGAAGGAAGCAAGAAGATGTACTAGTCTTACCAAATGAGGGCTCCGCAGAGGTGGTGCTCTCCCCTTGGGTCATTGAAGAGGAAATGGAGATCTCAGTCCCTTTTCTACTGCTTCCACCACTTTGTTAGTAAGTGTGTGATTAGCGAGAAGAGAATATTATGTTTTAGAAGAAATTCATGAACAATGATGAGGGGTCCACCTACCGTTTGAGGAAGCTTAAGTGCATCAGCTGATGTCTTGATGCTCAAACCCTTCTTTTAGGAGGTTGGAGGAATATGAGCTGTCTCCGTAACTTTGACCTCATCCTCGTCATCACCAAATACACTGGTAAGCATTGTTTGTGTCTTCATGGTAATTCAGATAGCTTCCTCAAACCTGGAAGCAGCCTGGGGCTCATACTCTCGAGTCAGGCTCTCTGCAAGATATGTAGGAGTAGGCTTCGAGATGCCCTTAGAGGGGACGCAAGACGTACTCATCTTCTTGAGTCTTGAGTCCCTCGTCAGTATAATTTCCTTTGTGTCTTGGTTCTCACTCCCCACAAATAGATCAATATCCACTAGCAGCTTTTGCCAGAACTCAAACCAAGGGGCAGATGCCCCGCCATGTGTTTTTAGAGAGACCAAGGACACCTCATCCCAGGCTCGAAGGTGCCCTTGACCTTCCTCGATAGTAAACCGCTTTCCCACATCTTGAGGGTCAGCGACATCCTTTGAGGTTATCTTCAGGACTGTTTGATCCATCCCGAATTGTCGCATCACTCGATGTGGGTTGTTGTGAGAACCCGAAAAATTAAGACAAGGATATTTTAGTAATTTTAGTGTCATGGTAAGGCCACGAACAAGAAATTTCAAAAATGCCGTCAATGCAAAAGTTTGTGTTTATATATATAATTATAAGTTCAGAAAAATAAGAAAATGTAGTTGGAAACACCTAAAATGAGTATTACCTAGGTTGGACCATAGGAGGAACAAGTAGCTTCTTGTAGAAGCTAGCAATACCCCAAAAGAAATGCAACCTAGATGGACTCTAGCCAATCCATGTTGTAGCTTCTTAAGGAAGCTAGTAGCACCCAAGTGGGTGTGTTTCTATTTTGGACCATAGTGAACCTCATTAAGCTTCTTGAAGAAGCTAAACACATAAGAGACAATTCGTTT